>OU898282.1:85846175-86434123 GCA_918026665.1 Diabrotica balteata | reverse complement strand
AAACTTAAATTTGAGCAACACACTGTATATTTAAGCAAAAAGATATCATCGGTTGCTTTGCGGTCAAATCAGTTGCTTACCATTTAGATTTCAAGATTGCAAAAAGTGTTTATATGGCGCTGATTGAATCTAATTTGAGATACGGTATTGCCTTTTGGGGTAGCTGTTCTCTTCATCATTTCAGTAGAAACTTTATGCTACAAAAGAGAGCACTCAGATATTTATGCAAGGTCAAGTTTGGTACATCATGCAGGCCTCTGTTCCGGAAACATGGTATCTTGACACTTCCTTGCATATATATCCTTGAATTAGCGTGCTTAATTTAAAAAAAAAAACATAAAGAGGATATTCGGACAGTTTCCCCTGATAATACTCGTCTAAATTATGTTATTCCAATTTCCTCTTCTACATTAACTAAAAAATCATTTATTTACACTGGTAAGGAAGTGTTTAATCACCTACCACTCGATATAAGATCCTCAAGCAATATTTTTTATTCCGAAGAGCAATCAAGAAGTTTTTATTATCTAATTAGTGTTTTAATATATCTTGTACATTGTGTGTACTATACCATGTTGTGTTTTATAAATGTAATCTCATTTTAAAAACAAGAAACTTCTCTCTCTCTCTCTCTCTCTCTAATATTCGTTTCGTAGCAATATTTTTTTTACTTGTATGGGTCGCTGGTCCGTAGCAAAACCTCCCTTTCGGAGGACCATGTTCTCCCTTCCTCGTTCGCCCTGACCCTGCCTTCCTTTGGAGTTGGCTAACCAATCTCCAACAACGTTGGTCAGGTTCCGGGGTCCACCCGTGTGGTCAAGACCACACTTCGTGGATGTGAGGATAGGAATTGAGTAGGAGAGGCTAGAGATGCTAACTGGAAACAGCATCTTATAATGCGAATTACTATCCCTTTGGACCCCATTTATATAAATATGTAACTACCAGTGGCGGCTGGTGACTCAAAAATTTGGTAGTTCTGAAGAACTTACCGATTTTCTTCTTTTCAAATTGAAGATAAATCCAATTATATCAAAAATAGCAATGGTACATTATGGCACACTAGTAATTATTTTATAGTTTGTTTTTAGTAGAATTTTATCGATAAATACGCGAAACTAAGGAATGCAAACGAAAAAACACTACAAACAAAATCGCCACAACAATTGCATTATAAGGTCTTACGAACTAACTACACACAGAGCCAAATATATTATTTTCATGGAATTTCTCAAGAATGTTTTAATCCGTTTTAAACTCGAAAAGCACCTTTCAGCTTCTGCCGTACTCATGGTCACTGTAATTAGAATTTGAAGCAGTTTTACAGTTTCTTGAAAAGGCTCTGTTAAATTATTTTCAATTAAAAATTTTAAAAAAGGTATTGCCCCATTAATGTCTCTACAGTCTCTTCTAAAATAAACAACAGATAATTCAGTCTTCAAGCGCTCCCTATCTAAATTTGGATATGACGCGCAAGTCAGGCTTAAATTATCATCTGGGAAATTATCACAATAATTATCAAATTGCTCAGGATAAAGCAATGAAGTTGCAAGTAGGTGATTTTTAAAAGCAAATCTATCATTTGCACAACTTATGTTTATATCACAAACTTCGATAGATGCTCTCCGATGATCTACTGGACTGTTATCCTTCCGTAACCTTTTAGTTGGTAATGGTTCAACGCATAAACTAGAACCTTGGTCAATGGTATCATCTATTGAATTTCTAACTGAATTCATGTATCTTTCGAAATCTGTCACCTTTTTATTGATTTCCAAAGGATCCGTTTTAGTCTTTTGAAGGGCATTATACAAAACGTCTACTTGTGGCATTATGCGATGGAAAAATGTTAACCAAAAAACAAAATTTTGATCCACTAGTATTCTTCGAATGGAAGACGCTGAACTACAGACAGCTGCCTTATCAAACGATTCTTCTATTTCTTCCATACATTCGATAAAAGAAGATCGATGTTCAAACACAACATTAACAGTTCGAATATTGAAGTTCCAGCGAGTTGGAGCGCCATGAGGAATTTTCTTTTGGACGATTTTATCTAAAACTGCCACTCGTTGTGGCGAATTTTTAAAAAAGGTAGGGATTTCATTTAAATTTCCAAAAAAAAAGTCTAACTTGAGAGTTTTCGGAACAAGCCTTAGACATTATTAAATTTAATTGATGCGCGTAACAGTGTACAAAATGAGCAAATGGATATTTTTCTTTGATTCTGGCTTGAACTCCTGCGTGCTGTCCACACATGACCGCTGCCCCATCATAACTCTGAGCAATTAGTTTATTATTTGAGTTTTCCAGGATAGGATCCAAAACACTGAAAATGTTTTTGCTTAAAGTATCTGCATTTAATTTTGAAGGTACCAAATATGTCCAAAATTGTTCTACCGGTGGTCCATTTCGACAATATCTAAAAACTACAACCATTTGTGATTTTGCTGAAATGTCTGTAGTCTCGTCGGCCATGACAGCTAGATATGGAGATTCCCGAATTTCCTCCAAAGTTTTATCCTGGCATAATTCCAACATGCAGTCCAAAATATCATTTTGAATTTCTTTAGAAATGCCCTTAAAAACCGTCGATTCTTCCAAGTGTTGTGCTAAAGTTCTATCCAATTCAGCAGTAAAATTTATGAGGCCGCGAAAAATTCCAGGATTGTCGGATGTTTGTATCTCGTCGTGTCCCCGAAGCGCCAATTCGAAAACACTACAAAATTTTATGCAGTCTATAATTTTTGAGAGAACATACCTATTTTTTGTTACAGCTTCATTGAATTTTTGAATATTTATCCAGTATGCAAAATCTAGGGGAAATGTGCCTATGATGGTCCCCTTAAGAAAATAGCTTCATAATTCTTCTTCTTCTTTCAGTGCCTATTCGTTCCGAATATTGGCAATCATTCTGGCTATAATTATTTTATTAACTGATGCTTTAAATAGATTCGTTGTTGTTGCGGAGAACCATTTCCTCAAGTTCTTCAACCATGATATTCTCCTTCTCCCAATTCCTCGCTTTCCGAATACTTTACCCTGTAGGATTACCTTCAGTAATCTGTATTTAGTGCTGTTTCTCATTATATGTCCGAGATATTCCAACTTTCTCCTTTTAATGGTATACATCACCTCTTTTTCTTTGCCCACTCTTCGTAATACGGTCTCGTTGGTTATCTTGTCTGTCCATGATATCCTTAGAATTCGCCTGTATAGCTTCATAATAATTTTAATTATTTACTTAGCAGACTTTAAATATGACCACATAACGTCTCGTTATTTGTACAATATGGCAAATGTTTCAAATTTTGCAAAAAAAGTGATGTTAAAAATTTATTCATAATTTACTAAAATCCTGTTAAGGGTCCATCATGGGCATATATGCGCTCATGATGGACCCTTTGGTACGCCCATGATGGACTCGTTGCATTTTGTGTAAAATAATTGAATACCAAATTATTTTATTAGATCAAAAGACATTACAAACGATAAAAAATATTACACATGGTATTTTTAAGAATAAAAAAATTACGCGCACAATTCACACACAAATTGTTTATGTCGAGGATTTACATCTGCACATTCAGTGTGACACTAATTCTTACACACTTGACAACGAATCCATCTTTCATTGGATCGTGAATGCGAAAATAGTTCGTTACAGTAGATGCAAGCTGCATCGCCCGAGTCACCTTCTACAAAAGAGCATTCACAATCGTCTTCAGAACCACTTGTAGTTGAAACACGAACTTGCCTTTTCACTTTTCTGGCGTCTTGTTTCCTTTTTTTTTGCTTCTTTGTCTGCAATTTTTTGTTTTATATCTTCAATTTCTGGCGTTGAATTTAAATATCCTGTTTTACCCCGTTTTCTACCCCTTTTCTGCATTACTTGAGATACTCCAGCTAGAGGATTAGGACAAATATCTTCTACCGAGATGTTTAGAACTGACGATGATGTTGATTTCTGATCAGTGGGGCTTTTTGATAAACTTTCAATCGAAGAAACATTTTGGCTCCAATGTTCCGGTGGTGACTTCTGGTCAGAACATTCTGGCAGTGGGTTTTGTTCAGAATTTTCTCTATCTGTTGTTATAGACGGCAAAAATTGCCAATCCTCGAAGACATCTGGATTGAATGGTTGTATTCCTGTCTTTTTAAATGCATTGATTGCATTTGATGGTAAAGCACTTTTTAAATACGCTCTATTAAAGAGACTGGCTACTTTAAATTGGATCACCGTTTTACCTGGATTCTGTCGCAACCATAATTGAATTTCTTGGCCGTAGTAAATTTGAAGTGGTCTAAAAAATCCTACGTCCAAGGGTTGAACGTGATGAGAACAGTGAGCAGGAAAACAAAACATAATAATACCGTTTTCCTTTGCAAACTGGAGAGCTTTAAAACTTTTGTGACTACCATGTCCATCGAGTAACAACAAAACTTTGTTGGTTTTAGAAGCCTTTGTATACCTTAAAAAATGTTGCAGCCACAAATAGAAAATATCGGAAGTCATCCATCCTTTTTCTTGAGCGAAGGCTATACTTCCAATAGGTGCATCGATCATAAGTTCATCTTTCTTTCTCTGTCGAGGAAAAATCAAAGCAAGAGGAACATATATTCCAATTGCATTCATTGCACATACGACCGTAACATGTAGACCGCCCTCTGCACTACTTAAAGCACCAACTTGTTTGCGACCTTTACTAGCATAAATTTTCTGCGATTTCTTTTGCACAGTTGTCAAACCGGACTCGTCCATATTATAAATGTTTTCCGGTGGAAAGTGAAACTCGTCTAATATATTTGCTAATGCAGTAAAATAGGCACATATATTTGGTTTATTAAAAGCTAGAGCCCTTGCCAACGAAGTATTTTCTGAAGTGCGTAATGATATTCGAGGATTTCGCTTTAAAAAGCCTCTGACCAATTTCCAGCCTGCCATCCTGGTTTCCTTATTAAAATTGTGGCTAATATTGTTTCTTTCAGCTACTTCGTATAGAAGTTTTCGCAAATCTTTACTAGTCAGGCCAAAAAACGAGTTTCCATAGTAATAATATGGTCAGCAACTTCCTGTTCAATAGTATTGGAGAATATTGGTCTTCGTCCTCCCAAATCACCTTTGATACTTCCTTGATGCTTAATAAAGCGCCTTTTCAAAGTCGTTTTTTGAACGTTAAATGTTTTTGCTGCCAGCTTAAACCCCATAGTTTTTTCTTGTATGCTTTTTAAAGCTTGTTGCATATTACTCTCGTTCCACTGTTGCCTTTTTTGTAGAGCCATCCCTGTAAAACATATTATGTCAATCATTAAGTAACAAAAACTGAAGGTGTGTCCAATTTTATTTTCTTTTTCCTATGATGAACCCCTAGTCCGTCATAGGTAACGACACAGGGGTCCATCATAGGCAAATAGACAAGGCAGCAAATTTAATTCTGTTACTTTTGTTTTGACCATTTTAACCTAAAACAAAGTATAGTATTTGACAAAGAAAGTGTAGTCATTTTATACAAAACAAAAGCAACACTTAGCTTAACGTATGTTACCAGTAAAATGCTACTTACCAAAAAAATTTATTAGATCAGCAACGCCAAATTTTAATTTTATTTCACAAATTTACTGTTATAACAGCCACATGTCTGAAACTTTGCAAATACTAAACTACAAACTTCGTGCGCAAGCGACAACCGGCGATGTGTATGTAACCGCGCGCTATTTAAAATTGCAGCCGGGGGTCCGTCATAGGCAGGGGTCCAACATAGGCACACTTCCCCTAACTGTTCTTTAATATTCACGGAGCCTAATAAAGCATATTCCATTTGATTGTGCAAATGATGCTTAGAAGTTTAGTGCTTTTTTATTTTATCACTTAAATGTATTAAGTCTGTTACACCAACTTGCGTCCATGACTTATCACCTCCAAAGAGTACACAAGGAAAACAGAAAAGAGCGTTTTTTCTGTTGCAGCCACATATCCAACTATTTCTCGTATACATATCGCAATTAAATTGTCGTTTGTATGTTTTCCCTCCGCTTGATCCTTCTTTTTCGATTTTAATATCCGGCAAAGGACGTCGTTTGCATTTTAATTCTAGTTTTTCGTCATAAGAATATTTAAAGAATCTCTTAACATTAATCAAATTATAAATAACATTCATCCTGAACAGCACTTTTATTCTCATATACTTAATATAAATACCGAATTACGTGCAGGACAACTTATTTTAACAGTCGTCGCGATCACCGATTATTTAAAATTACAATAAACGTAGGTTTGTACACACTAGTTCGAACTGCGACAAATGCAGCTCAAATATTGCTTTCAGTCGTCGCCTGAAAAGTGTAGGCGATGGGTTGAGCGGGTGTTATCGGGGATATCTAACAAAACATTGAGAGAGTTACTCACTTTAAATATTTGGGATGCTACATTACAGGTACCCCAGGTGAGTACAGTTATACACTCAGAATCTCACACTGAGCAATCAGTCAGCCTCATGGATTTTGGGGGAGGCAAATATTCGACTGAATCTAACAAGAAAAACTACCCATCGTTGCTTCGTATAGCCACTTACAATATAAGAACTATGAGGACCCAAGAACACCTTGACGAACTAGAACAAGAGCTTTCAAATATCAAATGGGATATAATTGGACTGTGCGAAATTCGCTTACCAGGAGAAGCATGTACCATCTTAAAATCTGGTCACCAGCTATACCAGAAAAACTCAGAAGAAAATCATCACATGGGCGGTGTAGCGTTCCTGATAAACAAACAAGCTCCCTATAAAGTAACGAAGTTCTGTGCAATATCAAACAGAGTCATATATCTTGTCATCGCTTTGAAGAGCAGATACAGCTTACATATAATACATCGATATGCACCGACAGGAAACTCAACAGACAAGGAAGCTGAATCATTTTACGAGGATGTGACAACAGCAAGGAACCAAGAAAAATCACACTTCGTAATAATCACAGGAGATTTTAATGCAAAAATTGGAACAAAAGAAGAGGGCGACACACAATATATCGGTCGCTTTGGGCTGGATAACAGAAACGAAAGGGGTGAGATGATGTACAACTACTGAAACAACGAAAATTTATTTTGTCTCTACACTTTCTTTAAAAAATCTAAACAACGTAAATGGACATGGATCACCCCAGACAAGAAAACTAAGAACGAAATAGACTACGTACTCTCCAATAACAAAAACATATGCACCGACGTGACAGTACTAAACAAATTCTATACCGGGAGTGACCATAGATTAGTTAGAGCGAATATTAAAATACACACAAAGGCTTCTATACGCCTCATACTTGTAATTCCGAGAGTCCATGTTTACACTCCGTATATCAATATGGAATAAATAAACGTTTTTACAAATTGGTATCGGATATCCAACGATAACGTAGAGTTTATTAGAAATTTTTTCATTCGTTGAAATGCGGACCTAGCATATTCTATACGAGCACGTATTTCGACCTCGTGGTCAAGATCGTTTGTTATCCAGCAACCAAGATACTGGAATCTTTGTATTGGTTCTATATGTTTGTTATAGATACGAATATTAATGTCGACATTTGGTGCACGTGTAACAGCCATTACTTTTGTTTTATTTGTGTTTATATTTAGTCCCAAGCTATCTCCCTCTCTGGTTATGACATTCAAAAGTCGTTGTAAACCCTCAGCACTGTCCGCAATAACGACGATTTCGTCTGCGTATCTTAAGTTGTTTACGGATTCTCCGTTGATTTTTAATCTCCTTCTTCAATATTTTCGAGGGCATTTTGAAAGATCTTTTCGGAATATATATTAAATAACAGTGGAGAAAGTACACAGCCCTGACGAACTCCTCTTTTTATTGGCAATTCTGCTGTCAGACGATTGTTAATTTTGATCGACGCAATTTGATCCCAATATAGTTTTTTAATAAGTAGGTACTACAGTGTTACGGTCTATACCATGTTGTGTTAGGGTTTTTACGAGTTCTGTGTGTTTTACTCTATCAAACGCTTTTTCGTAGTCGATAAAAAAGAGAAACACGTCTTTTCGCTGATCTCGGCATTTTTGTAATAATATCTGGAGGCCAAATAATGCCCCCCTTGTACCAAGCCCCATCCGAAATCCAAATTGATTGTCGCTCAGGTTTCTTTCGCATTCTCTGTATATTCGTTGATGAACAATTTTAAGTAAAATTTTCAGAAAATGGCTCATCTGGCTAATTAATCTGAACTGTGAGCATCTATTTGCTTTATTTTTCTTGGGTATAGGTATAAATGTCGATCTAAGCCAGTCTTCTGGAAAGATTCCAGTGGTATATATTTTGTTAAATAATATTGTTAACGTCTGAAGATTTTCTTCATTGATAATTTTATCATCTCTACGTATATTTCATCTGGACCTGAGGCTTTTCGTGGCTTTGTCGTATTGATTGATTTTGTTACTTCCGATGTTAATACATCAAGTATTAGTATATAAACGGACTAGCCAATAAAATAAAAGTAACTGTAACAATCGGTTAAGAAAATATGCTCAAACACGAAAACAGCCAAAACATCTAAACTCCAACCTAATACAATTAAACTACTCCAAGAAAGGTGAAACAGAACAGATCGAACTTCGGGCAGCTTCAAAAGTTTAAACAAAAACGTGAAGAAAGAAATTAGGAACGATCATAAAAACTATACTAACAATCTAATAAAAAGTACAGTGGAACCTCGATTATCCGTCTCTCTATTAACCGTCACCTCCGTTAACCGTCAGGGTCCATACATAAGTTATATTGACAACATAAAGTAAAAATTTAGTCATCAATTCATTTTGTTTGAGCATTGCGATAAGCCAAACGAAATTCGTTGAAATGTACACGTGAAGTTATGAAACCACCGCATCTTTTATGTAAATAATTATTGTTCTTATTCAAGGCACTAGATTTAATTTCAATAATAATAGGTATTGATAAATGGTACCCTGCTTTTAGAGTTTCATTTTTAGAATCTCAAGCCGAAAATAAAAACGCAGAGCACAATAATTATTACAGTCAATATCTGTGTGGCAACATTATTCAGTGTGATTCAAATTCGAACATTGATTGTGTCACTTAGTATTTGTGGTTCGTTCAAAAAAGAAGCGAATGTGTTTCTTTGTCTGGACCAATTGTGACCGAAAAAGCATTGTTTCTCAACATGAAATTGAATGGCGATCCTTCATTCAAAGGAAGCAGCGTTTGACACGCGATCAAACAGATGAAACTGGTTTAAGCTACAAAGCATTGCCAACGAAAGCACTCGCTGCACTGAATAATATGAACCAACATTTAAACCGCAAAAGCAACGAATCACAGCAATGATATGTTCAAATGCAAGTGGTGACCATTACCTTCCTATATTATTGATTGGTACAACGGAAAAGCACGTTGTTTCAAGGGCATAAATATGAACGCGCTTTCCGTTAACTACTACGCACAACATAATGCATGGAAGTCCCAGGAAATATTCGCTTACTGGTTCAAAAAGGTATGTACTACAAACCAAAATTTATTTATCTTTTTTTTCTGACGTCTTGTTTTTTATGTTTTTATACCGGACGTTCGATAATACTTGCAAGGAAAAAAATTTGCCGCCAAAGGTGATTCTCATTTTGGACAGTGCACCTGCCCATCCTGAAGACTGTATGCTGCGAAGTGACGATGAAATTATCACGTACTCTTTTCTGCCTGCGAATGGATCAATCGGTCATTAAAAAATTCAAAAGAAGATTCAAAAAAAAATTATTCAAAATCTAGTCATGGAAGAGGAATATTTTTTGCCAGAATTTAATCTGCTTGGGCGATGTTTCGGAAGTAACGCTGAAAATTGCGTAGAATAAATTATGGCCTAAATCAACTCCAGATGAAAATGTCCCCTGACAGACGAGCGTGATGCGGTAACAACTGAAGTTATGGCTAAATCAACTGTTTTGTTTTCGTTGCCTAAAGATGACATAAACAAATGGTTAATTTGTGATGGGGACACAAACGACTATCGATTACTAACAGATGATACAATTGTTGAAATGTCAACAGGGGCGGACAAAACTGATTCAGAAGCTGACAGAGACTTTGATGGTGGCGATGATGATGCTATTGCAACTCACAAAGATTTGCGTAAAAAAGCTAGAGAAGCTGCATCGCACATGCAACAATTCATTAAGTGGTATTCTCGGCAAGAAGAAGCAAATAAGGTAGATTTGATGATTTTACGTCGAATAAGAAATTCAGCCGTTGCAAAATGTGAAGTAACAATAAAACAAATATTTAGGAATATTTTAAATCAAATTGATTCGACTCTACTAACATAAATCCCCCTTATATTGTCAAATAAAAGATACTAATAAAATTTAAGAGTTATACTATGAATTTTTTTTAATGTTCTGTTAACCGTCTTTTCGATTATCCGTCATACCCTTAGTCCGGTGCCCTGACGGATAATCGAGGTTTCACTGTATAATACAAGATAACTGCAATATGAAAGTACTCAAACCAAAAAACTCAAGCGAACAAAAATCATAGAAATAAAAAATGAGAGAAACGTCACCGTCCGAGACAGAAAGGAAATAAGCGAGGTCATTGAAAAATTCTACACTAAATTATACTCTGTAAATACACAACCACAACAACGACTAACTGAACGAACAATAATTAACATCGGCTCAGAATAAATACCGGACATAACCGACTATGAAATATGAATGGCCCTAAATCAACTAAAAACGAATAAATGTCCGGGAGAGTATAAAATTACAGTTGAAATCTTGAAAATTGGTGGCAAAAAAATGGAACAGGTATTAAATATCTTATTTAATAAAGTAATTGATGAATGAAAGATTCCTCAAGAATGGTACAACTCCGAAGTCATTTTACTATTCAAGAAACTAGACAAAGCAAACATCGAGAATTACCGACCTATATCCTTGCTATCACATCTGTATAAATTACTAACTAAAATTATAACCAACCGCCTAACACATAAGCTCGATTTCTATCAACCTATTGATACAACACTGTATCTGGATTTATATGTAGAGGCAACATTGCAGATTTCCAAAAGATATTATTTTATTAACAATAATAAAATCTGATAAATATCACTAATAAATCCTAAAATATAATTTTGGAGGCAACAAACAACTATAGTACTTTTAATAACACATTTTTCAACCTTAATTTCAACTGATTTCCAAGAAATTAATAACGAATGTAAAATCTTTAGGAATTCAAGTTTTTGTGATAGTTATAAAAAATCTATCAATAACATAATTTATTTTCTTTGTCTATTACAATGATAAAACTTTTGTTTGAATTTTAATTGTTGCTTTCCCAGAAAGAATTGTTAATTATATTATTTTTCTTTGTCGGTTATTCTTAACGAGTTACCCAGGCCCGGAACTAGGGCAAGGCAAATGTCACATATGCCCGGGCGGCAGATTTCATGGCCGCAACAAATTGAAAATTTTATAATAAAATAAGAAAAATTTTAAATTTTCAAAATAATAATAGCACAATCACTATTGTATAATTTTATTTAATTTTGTTGCACAATCTATTATCATTATAACACTGATACTGTAACACCCAATATTACTTCTGTGAGTAGATGACATAAGCTGATAAGTCATGTTTCATCAACTTTTCAGGAGAGCAATTTTAAAGTTTAGCAGGGTTCTAAAAATCAGTTATTAAGTTATTCATAGCAAATTTTATATTTAACTATGCAGCTGTTCTTTTACTAACTGAATACAAAATATCAAGCAATAACAATGTTATTTAAATTTACTAATTATTTTTTTTTGTAAGTGATGTAAAAGATATCATGTTTTGTCGTCTGCCATATGACTCAAATCACCACATAACTATATAGGGAAATTATTCCTCATAACTCTTTTTTGGTAATGCTTTTTTTTATGGATAAATTACCAGTAATTTTCAAGCAAGAATTAGTTATATTAAAGGGTTTATTACAAGTGTTTGTGTAGTTTTAAATTTATTTTCGATTTCTATGTAAAAAATATGTGAAATAATTTGAAAGACATCTTGATAATAACAACAATTCAGACTTATAGCAGTTTTTATTAATATAACTATTAAATCAGTATTTATACGTTGTTTTTCAAAATTGTCCTTGCTAGTTGACAGAGTTACATTATTTTTAAAACATTACATTCAAAGAAAAATAAAAATTGTTGAGTAAAACAAGAAAGTAGAAACTAAACTTTATCTTCTTCATCCAACTCATCCAATTCATCAAACTCACGACTGTTTGTATCAGTGGTCAGCTTCTTGTAGAACGAATGGAACTGGGGATCAATGAGGCTAAACATTGAGAGAAGATCCTTCTTTTTCTTCGGGTTTATTGGCAAAGGTCCAGCATATGATCTTGCAACTTCCAAGTTTTCTGGTCGACCCTTCTTACCCCTCAATATACTAAAGCTTTTAAATGGAGAAAATGGGTTAAGATCGTACTTGAAATAAATTCGTCCAAAATCTTGAGTGTATCGTAGCCACCTGATTTTCAACCATTCGACTTTTTGTTTTTCACTGTCAGTTTTCCGATGGACCAACACATTTTTCAACAGACTAGAAAATTCCTTAAAGTCAAGTTGTTGCATTTCAATAACTTTAAATTTCTTTCTCCCAGAAAGTGTGCGGACGAACTGACACCAATCACGTGGCACCATGATTCTGTACGTATCACTGATACTGTTTTTGTTAACTGAAGAGTGAAGTATTTTTTTCGCTCTTTCAATACGAGCATGATCGCTGTCGCATTCGAGACGTGTATGACCAGGTAGCAAAAATTTTTGATCAATTACCTGAATGGTTTTCTTCTTGGTCAGAACATAACAAAACATGGCGGCAATGTTAATGTTTCGGTTTTGTCCTCCACAGGTGTCTGAGTATGTGGTGACATACTCGATATTGTTTGGAAGATCCATAATTTTTTTGAAAACACACGAGGCAATTTCATCAGAGCCTCTGCCTGCATCTATCTCACTCCACATACAGCAATAAGAAGAATCCTGGTCATTTGAACAGTTTCTTATAGTGAGGTTGTACATGGATAGAAACCTCTTATAATATGCAATATTTGATGATAAGTAAGGTACAGGAAGAACCTGTTGGAGATCAAACACTAATAGAACTCTATTGTCATAGTACTTCGCTAGATTTTTATCATGATTTTTCATATCATAACCCTCTTGGGCCTCTTTGATGTGAGAGTCGTGCATATCAGAAACAATTTGGCGATCAGATTTATTGGTTGAATGTCTTTTCTTTAAAATAAACTCATCACATTTGTTGCATGTGTCAATAAATGGTTCTTTAAATTTATATCCTTTGGCATTAAACTGTTTTCTAAAAACATCATAGCATGCGGACTTAGTGTGACCATTTTCATTTCTGTGCTCACAATATTCCTTATACATAATCTTAACATTTAAATTACTTGGTAGAAATACTTTTTTAGAGGAGCTATCTCTCCTAGCATAGTGGCTCTCATGCCTAGGATATCTGTCTATGAATGCATTAATATCTTCAATTTCCTCGCTAGTAGTTTTAAACTGTTGTGGGTGCTTACCTCGCATATCTCCTTGGATAATTCTAGATGAAGAAGCTTTCACTTTTTGAATAATGACATCCACCTTGCCTCTACTTAAACCAAAAACACCAATGAACATAGTTTTACATATTTCTGTTGTAGTTCCATCTAAAGTAACATAGTATGACACAGTCACTAGTCGATCATGAGTAACTCTGGTTTCACATGTATCTTCCTTTTTCCGACTTACTGCTGGCGTAGAAATTCTAATTCTGTCAGCTAATGCTTGGTCTCTTGCACAAACTGGAAGTGTGTAAAAATCATTAAATATTTTTCTTTGGTTTTCTGATGTAATCTTCTCATTACACTTTCTCTTAATGCAGCATTTTTCAACTGGTTTGAAAGTTCTAGATGAAAACAATTTGCCTTTCCTATTTTTATAGTCCAATCCGTGATTTTTTTTTAACTTTTCGTTTTCTCTTTTCCTTATACCTTTTATTCTTTTTGTATATTTACTGGGTTCTACTGCTTCTATGGGATTTTCAGCGTTTTCGTTGTCATCTATGAAATGAGTCTCGGAATAAGTTCTTACGTTTCCAAGCGTAGATGCAACATCATCTGTAACAATAATAAATCATGTTGGTGAACACAATCATAACAGCAGAAAACCTACATAGAATTTATAGTTACTATTTTATTGTATCTAATTATTACACCTTCTCTAGGTAAATACCAACAATACAATCAAGTGACTAACGACAGACAATATAATTGTACCATACCCGTACTATCTTTTTGTCCTTTGGCGGAACAACTTTTTGAGATGATATCAATTTTCATAAGTTTTGGTCGCTTTGCACTAATTTTCGAATCAGGTAACCAATCAGGATCAGAATATGTATAATCCGCATCACTTCCACAAATTTCCTGTAAAAAATAATTAAGATTAGGTCAGTACCTAGGCCAAACAAGCATTAATGCAAAATTTGAAGGTATAAAAAATAAACATACAAAAATTTAACTTACCTGAAAAATAGTGCTATCTTCAACAATTTCTTTTAACTCGGCGCTATTTTTATTCTTTTCTGTCTCATTTCCTTTGCTCATAGATTCAGTAGTTTGGCATTTTTCATTTTCAGTTGGAATATATTGTTGAAATTCCACAGATATATCCTGAAAAATAATGTCTCCGTTTAGTAAAGTGAAATTTAATACCCATTACTTATTTGCTCTGTCTAATACAAACCAGTCCACGTGGCCTGTAAAAGATAGGACTTTGGATTTTAAATTTAAAATTCAGAACCACTGAACATGGTTAATAAGAGTGATGTTTTATAAACTGACGTCAGACTTTACTTATATAGAGTGCTGAATCATTTCTGTTAAAGTGTAGCTATTAAAAATTATGTTGTTACCCTAAATTCTAGTAACTTACATCGAGTGTGGTAATCTCTCTGAAACTGTTTTCAATACCATGTTCATTATTTTTTATAATACTAAATATTTCCACATTTTCTGATGTTTCAATGGGGAATGATTCTAAAATAGGAATTTCAATATCTCCGTCTTCTATTGTGATTGGTAGATTCTCTATGTCAAGAACCTGATTGTCTTCAAATGTATACCTATTTTTACATTCAAAATAGAAATCTTTTTCTTTAACTTCCTTATGATGATTGTTTACTTCAGTCAAAATAGTACTTGACTCAGACCTATCCTGTAACATGTGCATAATAATTAATTTAATGTATAGATTGTTAGCTCTGTTACAAGGAAATTACTGTTTTTTAATCATAAATGATACAAAATAGAGAAATTTCCCATTTTATTTTAGTATAAGAAAATAAAAAGTACAAACAAGACAGAAATCATACTAACCTCAAAATTCTCTGATTGAGAAGTAATTCCGTCTCCCTTGACTGCCAAAGACACTAACAGTTTTGTCCTGCTACTTACACTACTCTTGTTTTTATAACTCATAGTCAGGATTTTACTATTTACACAATTTAGTCACTAACAACTTGCATTTGAAAAAATACAATCAACATTAAAACAGTAGTTGAATAGAAAAATAACTACTGTGACAGATGACAAAATAAGGTATGTTTATTAATCAGCTGATAAAATGGCAATTTCTAACATTAACTGAAGATGACAAAATATGATAAATCAACTTATCAAGTTTTGCCATCTGTTTAAACTAGGAATATTTCATCAGACAAAGCCGAAATTTTAGATAAGAGCACATAACAGTTACTGCCATCTTGTGTTGACTTACAAATTAAACTTGCAAAAGTAAACAAAAACTGGTAAAAGTACTTATCTAATTTTGCCATCTTACCATGACTGGATTAAGTTAAAAACAATGTCAAAATGTTGTTATGTACCTACTTAACTGCTTTTGACATCTTTGGAATTGGAGAAAAATCACATATCACGTTTGGACCAGGGCTATATTATGTTATTTACAAAGATTCAACTTATCATATTTTAACATCTGATAGATCTCCTGTTTTTGAACATGTCCATATACATAACTCATTTTGGCCAAAAATGTGACTTATCAGCTTGTGTCATCTACTTACAGACTTTCATTACGCACATTTAAAACACCTTTCACGGTTATACTCCAGTGGCGATCTCAAATGTGTTTTTATTTACCCTTTTTACTAAACTCATTTAAATAAATTTCACACTGATAAAGTTTTTCTCTAGTAGTGTGCATTCTCAAATGTTTTTTCAAAGTACTTATTAGAGAAAACTGTTGCACACTTGAAAAGATTTCCTTAACTGTTCAATCTTAAATGTGTTCTCAAAAAACTCGCTTAGCTAAACTGTTTAAAACAAATTTCATACTGGTAAGGTTGTTCTCGAGTGTGCAAACTCAATATCTTTTCAAATCCCATAATTCACTAAATTCCTTAAAACAAATTTAACACTGGTAAGGTTTTTCCCCAGTGTGTACATTAAAATGTGTTTTCAAAGTGCTTGTTAAAGAAAACTGCTTAAAACATATTTCTCACTTGTAAGGATTTTCTTTAGCGTGCAATCACAAATGTGTTTTCAAATAACATGCTTACCTAAGCTGTTTAAAACAAATTTCACACTTGTAAGGTTTTTCTCCGGTCTGCAATCTCAAATGTCTTTTCACCTGATTCCAGTGGCGGCTCGTGGCTTGAGAGACAAGGTCGGCAAGGTATTTTTTGTCTCCTCAGATAGGTATACCGTCTAATAAAGACTTCAATCATTATAGGAGATTTTTTGTTTTCTTGTTTTTTGTTTTTTTTTTTGTTTTTTTCTTTAAATTTAGAACCTAAACATGTTTATAAATTAACTCTAGTCTACGTTGTTTGGAAGTAGCAAAATGGGTAATAACGTCATCGTAAAATTTATTAGAGTTTTAAAGAGATTTTAAAAGTTTTTTTTTTTCTATTGACATTTGAGACAAGCTTGACATTCTCTCTTGTTTTATGGTATTTCGACAATAAGTTTTGATTCTTTTGAGGCAAGAGAAATCTCGTTCATTTGAGGCAGACGTTGGCGGTAATGAGAGAATTAATGACAATAATTTATTAATTTCGGTAACAGTTTGTTGTAATGAATTGCTGTATATAAAATTATAGGTACATATCTTGTAACTTATCCCATCTTCCGAAAATATTTGGATCAGCATATAAAACTTTTAATTCCTTTTCTAATTTTATTTTATTAAAGTGCCGTTTAGGCAAGCTTGAGAAAAATGAAGCAAATCCGCTTAAACTGGCAAAAATAAAGCTTGCGGTGCAATAGTTTTAACTTTTGCCTGGAGACCATTTAATTCACCAGACATCACGGCAGCGCCGTCATAAGTTTGCCCTACCAATTTATTTTTGATATCAAAAAATTTTAATTTGTCCTTTAAAACACCAAAAATATGTTCTGCCTTATGGCTTTTACTCACGTCTGTAAAACCTAAAAACCTCTCATAGATATTACCACGTAACGCGTATCGAACAACAATTGATAATTGTGAATGACATGATATGTCGGTAGTTTCATCTACTTCTAGTGAAAAGCAAATGGTTTCCTGAATCTCAGATTCAATAACGTTACTCAAAATGTAACTAATTGATTCTTTTAATTCATTCTGGATTGTTTTAGATACACCGCTAAATGTCTTCGAATCAGAAAGTAAATTAGAAAATTCCAAATCGTATTTCTTAAACATTTTTATTATTTCTATAATTACCTTTGATTTAACGAATGCTCCGATTCATCGTGTCCCCTAAAAGATAATTCGTGACAACTTAAAAAAATTACAATATCAATTAAACGACGTAAAACTGCGTTATTACTTTTTACAATTTCGTTATGTTTAATAGCATTTTTACGTTGGGCATTATCTAATGAAACATGGATATTTTGTTTTCCAAATAAATCTAATTTAATCTGGCTGTAAGTATGATCTTTCGAAATAACATGTTTATGTAGAGCCCTAAATAATTTCTTTAAATTATCGTAACCAGATTCACACCACGAATTTTGATATTTGCCCCTATTTGTCAAAACTAAAATGCAAGGCCAACAAAAAAGTTTGTTTTTTATTTCACTCCCGGTAAGCCATGAGTACTTGCTGTACCTACCAATTATCTGAAAATGATCTATTACTTCCCTTACCCGCACTAATATTTATAAGCCGGGACATTTTAGGCAAAGGACGCCCCTTATTTTTAATAACAATTTGTTATTCGTATGGAATTGATGAAAACCCATTATGCAAAATATAATTTACAATATCAGACTTATCAATACTTACAGTTTCTCCCATGGCTTGCATTTTTTAGGTGTTTACTGAATTTGTTTACACTTTAATTAAAAAAAACTTCTAATATGTCAAAAAACCCTTAAATCGTTAACTATTTACGGCAGACGTAACGTATCACAGTATTACTTTAGAAAATAAAAATAAATCACAAAAAGATAGGCTAGTTCGTGCACTGAATATCACTTCAGTTTACTACATATATTATATGAAATAACATTTCGTCCCACGCTCGCAATGTACAGTTCGCGACCAATCACCAATCCAAATGAAACATCGGCAAATTTAAATTTGCCGGACTTAGTAATTAAGTTCATATGGAAAGAAATGTATATTTGGTTGCTAATCAACCAATATTCCGTTGATTTTTACAAGTAAAGTCAAGGTTGGGATCGGCTAGCCGAAAAAACAAAACGTGCCTTTTTAAGAATTCATAGGCGGATGGATGTCTCCGATATCGGAACATTTATTTGAGTTTTATAAGTGTCTACGCAAGGATCACTTAACGCTCAGATTGGACGAATTCTTTTAAAAACCATGAATCAAATTTAGTCTGGTCGAATTCTTTTAAAAACCATGAATAAAACTTAGTCTTTATTATCTCACAGATATTTTTTTAGTTCACAAAAAAAATGACATCAACTGATTACCTGCCACAATTATTTATTGAAATACTGATTAAATTAAATATTAAAATAATCTATAATATCTATAAAGATGTGGGTCGGCACTGCCGACCCTGACCGGCCGCCACTGCACTAATTTGCTTAAAACAAATTTCACACTTATAAGATTTTTCTTCAGTGTGCACTTTCAAATATGTTTTCAAATGATATATTCAAGTACACTGTTTTTAACAAATTTCACATTTGTATGGTCGTTCTCCAGTGTGGAATCTCATATGTGTTTTCAAAGAACCCGCATGGGTAAACCGTTTAAAACAAATTTCACACTTGTAAGGTTTTTCCCCAGTATGCACTGTCAAATGTCTTTTCAAAGGATATATTTGATTAAACTGCTTAAAACAAATTTCACACTTGTAAGGGTTTTTTCCAGTGTATATTATCGAATGTGTTTTCAAAGTACTTGCTTGAGTAAACTGCTTAGAACAAATTTCGCACCTGTAAGGTTTCTCGCCAGTGGGCCTCTTAAATGTCTTTTCAAATGATGTTTTTGCTTAAACTGCATAAAACAAATATTACACTTGTAATCTTTTTCTGCAGTGTGTATATTCAAATGTTTTTTCAAAGTGCTTGTTACAGAAAAGTGTTTAAAACAAATTTCACACTTGTAAGGCTTTATCAGTATGTAAATTCAAATGTGTTTTTAAATTATCTATTCGAGTAAACTGCTTAAGACAAATTTCATATTTGTAAGGGTTTTCTCAAGTGTGTATTATCGAATGTTTTTTCAAATTACTTGCTTGGCTAAACTGCTTAGAACAAATTTCGCACCCGTAATGTTTTTCTCCAGTGTGCACTTTCAAATGTTTTTTCAAAGGATATATTTGATTAAACTGCTTAAAACAAATTTCACACTTGTAAGGGTTTTCTCCAGTGAGTATTATCGAATGTGTTTTCAAAGTACTTGCTTGGGTAAACTGCTTAGAACAAATTTCGCACCTGTAAGGTTTTTTTCCAGTGTGCACTTTCAAATGTTTTTTCAAAGAACCTAGTCGAACAAACTGTTCAAAACAAATTTCACACTTGTATGGTTGTTCTCCAGTGTGGAATCTCATATGTCTTTTTAAATTATCTATTCGCGTAAACTGCTTAAAACAAATTTCACACTTGTATGGTTGTTCTCCTTTCTCTCCTGTTCTCTTTTCTCATATGTTTGCAGCAAAGAGAGGTGCCCAAAGAGTGTAACAATGCTACAACCATCCTTTTGCATAAAAAAGGAGCTAGAACGGACCTAGAAAATTATAGACCTATTAGCCTGTTGAACCACATATACAAGCTCTTCACTAGGGTAGTGACATCAAGATTGGAGAAAAAATTAGATTTCTACCAACCGAGAGTGAAACGTCAATTGGCGTTGGGCGCCAATTGAAACGCTCAATACTCCGGGAGTATTGGGTTTTTGGAAGTGTAAGACTTCCAAATTCCAGAAGAACTGGAAGATAGGTGATGAAAATACTAAAATAGGGCTAAGCTCAGAGGAACAAATTTAAATGGCCAAAGAGACACTAAATCTCAAGTGAGTGTTCGGGCTAGCTTCAATGCACTGGATTGTGGCTTTAAAGATATAAACAACAATAACAAGAGATAATGAGCTAGTGAGACAAGAAAGAAATGAGACCTGGTAATATCAAACGTGATACAACTGAAGAAGGTCACTAGGAATAAATTTATAGAAAGAGAACAATAAGAAGAGAAAAGAAGGGCGCCAACTCAACGATAGTTGAGATTTTGAAGTAACAATTGAATCTGGAGATAATACTCTGAAATACAAAAATACTAAATAATAATCTTGTTTTACTATGTTATATACTGGTTAGTAGAACTGAAATAAAACTCAAAATAGCAACAATAAATATATTTATAAAAAATGTATATAGGTATATATGTATTAACAATTTACATATAATGCAAAAACTAAATAACAGTGGTAGTGGGTGTGTAAAGATATAATAGGACCAAATAGCCCCTCAACAAGAGAATAATCACTACCACTGGCCAAATAAAGTTTAAAATATTAGTAACCTAGAATAGTCCGTATTGTAGCCAAAGTCTTAACACAAAAAGATAGTAATTTAACTTAAATAGTTCGACTAAAATGAGATACAAATAACAATATTGTAAAGATATCAAACTTGATAAATCTCTATTACAATTATATTAAATATATATTACATCCAAAAAATGAGTTGTTCCATACTCATTATATCATATTAAAAAAAACATTAAATTTATTTCCCTTTCCCAATATCAAAATTATTTTATATCAAATGTATTGTATTAAAAAAAAATATTATATCAAAAGTGAGTTTGGTCAGTACTCTTGAAATCCTATTTAAAAACCCAATAAAAACATGTAATGTATTTTCTTCTCCCCAATATTTTAGAATTAGATTATATCAAAATTTAAATTATCACCAAGGTATATACCTTATCATATGCACATGAAGAGGGGATACTACTAAATAGGAAGTAACAGTAAATAGATAGTAATACGTAATACAAAAAGTCAAATAGTTAAACAACTTATCTTTACAGCACTATAAGTCCATAGGAAAAACTCCTCTTGGCACGGCTACATCAGTTTATGGCTGTAAAGACGAATCCTGGTCACAAAACCACAACCAGTCACTGGTCTCTGGGTGACAGCAAAATCCACGGGTTACATAAAGTTGCTAACTAGTTTAAGGATTCAGTTACTTGAGTCCTTGAGGGAATATTCTGACGAGAATATCCTCAAGTAAAGTGAAATTAATATTTTCACGTGACGGAATATGGAACTGCAACACGCCAAAAAAAACTTCCTTTTATGTGGAACTCATTATAAATCAGAAAATCTTGATTTTAAAAAAATTTACTTATTAGATTATTAAGATATGTATTTTATTTATAAATTAATTTATTCTTCCCCAAATTATTTTTCTGTTCCAATTCCGTCACTTTGAAGGTGAACAATTTCACCGGTTGGCGTGGCTGCCTTAACGAGTTCTGACCAAAACTAACCGCTTCGCTTCCGCACAAAATCGATCCTCCTTTCAAAGCGATAACAGCGCGTGGGGAAAGGAATGTCGATTTATAAATCGATCGTAGGCGGGTAATAAAAATTTCTTGAGGGGTTTAAATTGGACTAGTCAGTAGCGTAAACGCTACATTCTCCCTCATCTCCAACAAAAAAAAAGGAACTTTTTTTTTTTTTTTTTTTTTTTTTGTGGCAGAACGATCTAACGCTGGGTCGACAATGAACGTTGATACGTTAAAATTGAACATTTTCCTCACCATTCAACCATTTGCTCAGGAATTGGAACAAAATCAAGGACGAAATAAAAATATGGAACGAAGAATATGAGACAAAGTCATGCATTTTTTTTTAATGCGATAATGTATGTTAATTTAGTATAAACCAAAGATAAAAAAAAATAAAAAGGTATACATTTTGCGTTTAATTCTATAACCTTACAGATCAAGTTAACTTTTAACACTACTTATCTACATTCTCAAGTATTTGTAAAAACAACCATTCGTTAAAACTACATTATAGATGTGTATTAACAACCCCTAACACAATATCTCCAAGAACCATTCTTAACAACGAAGTTCAAACAAAGTCCTATGAACTTTACCCAGCGTTGACACTAGAGCGACCAGATTCTATTCGTCACCATAGAGTTCAATGAGGGCCTAATTACTCAGAACTAGTTGAAACTACAAACCTAAACATATATATGGTTCGGGATATCAACAACAAGGTAAAAGATAATTCAATACACCTACTTGATTTTGCAGCGGTAGGGAAACACACAATCGGTAAAGGCACAAGTAAGCCTAGATACTAGCAAGCCCACTATACTCATGGTATAGGGTATGCTAAAAAAAAGGTAAATAAGATAACTGCAATCCCAACTCATAGTAAAGGATATGCACAAAAGGTAAAAGATAATTGCACGTCCAGATCTACTCATGGTAGAGGATATGCACAAAACTCACTTCTACCAGCTATACACTTGGTAGAAGGAAAGATAAAAGAGATCCTAACTGTAATACCTAAACTGTACTATTGACGTGTTCCAATTCTTTACTCACGACAAGAACAGTAAAGGACAGATTTTCAGGACTCTATAATCAAGATAAAGCTAAGATATATATTCATAAGATATAGATAAGAAATAAACTTATCCAGGTAAAGGTAAAGATAACTAACTTAAGGTAAATGTATGAGATAAACCAATTAAGGTAAAGATAAACTCAAGGTAAAGATACGAGATAAACTCAGTCAAGATACGAGATAAACTCAAGGTAAAGATACAAAATAAACTCCATTACAGGTATGAGATAAACTCCATAAAGGTAAAGATAAACTCAATTAAGATACAGATAAAGATAACTCACATCTACCAATCCATATCACTAGTAGAGAGACAGGTAAACAAACAGTATACAATAAGATATGTTAAAACTCAAATACTTTGAAAGATAATAGCATAGTAGATT
This sequence comes from Diabrotica balteata, assembly GCA_918026665.1. NCBI lineage: Eukaryota > Metazoa > Arthropoda > Insecta > Coleoptera > Chrysomelidae > Diabrotica > Diabrotica balteata. The sequence goes on along the minus strand of OU898282.1, from coordinate 86,410,573 downwards.
ACCTCTAAGTTAAACAGACTTACTTACTGCTGAATATCAGAACGATCCAATTCTAAATGACACATTCTAATTTCAACCTAAGAGACACTCAAGGAACAACTAATATGTATTGATATATTTCTGAGCCAAGTGAGGGCACACATCCAGGGTGATCAATCCTGAACCCACGCTAAAACACCGACACAGTAAGTAAATATGAATGCATAAGCTTTATGGTCATGATCCACAAAACTATACAACACTCATAATGAAAATATTTGGAATGTTTTCCTAATTATCCCTGTAAATATCTATTCAACTAAGAACTCAAGATGGGGAAATTCCCATATATCCATCCTGTACTCCTATGATATGCAGTTGGACTTTTGAGAGAAAACAAACAACAAAATTAGCAAGTCCATAAACCAAGATAATAACCAACATTAAGATAACATAAAAAAAAATAGAAGGCAAAATAGCACATCTTATGGGTTTTTGCCAGGTAAACAAAATAGATAATCAGATCTTAAACAACCAAACTGGAACAGAGGTGATAGGGGACCAGTTAATCTTCATCAGAAGATGAAGAATCCAAATTATCTGACAAGTTATGTGGACCTACTGTTTTATCCTCCAGTAAGTCTTTGACATGAAACCTTCCTAGTTTCCTACCAGTAGAAGTTTCCTTCAACTCATAAATTAAAGGAGAAATCACCTTAATAACTGTGCAAGGTATGTACTTTTGACATAACTTGGCCGATTGAAAGTTCACTTTATCAGATTTGACAAAGTTCCTCTTTAAAACAGAATCTCCAACTCTGAAAGATAAGGCTCGCTTTCTCAGGTCATACTGGCATTTATTTCTAGCATAAGATGCTTTCAACCGTTTGCGAACATCCACATAAATATCAGGAAGATGCTGAATATCTTCTAAACGGTGTAATTTATCTGATATAGTGGGAAAGTTATTGGCATTCTCTGAAATCTTACCAAAATAATCACCAGAAAGAGGGACATGACGACCAAACATCAAATAAGATGGAGGACATTTGGTTATTTCGTGAGAAGAAGTCCTGATCGCTTGTACTATAGAGTGGATATGAGTATCCCAAGCTCTCTGATCAGGAAAAGAATAAGATCGTAAAGCGGTCACGATTGACTTGTTCACTCTTTCGGTATGGTTGACTTGTGGATGATAGTTCGCATTGTACCAGATCTTTTGGACATTGTATTTAGCCATGAGATCGCGAAAAGCCTTAGCTGTGAACTGGGGTCCATTATCGCATGAAACAATTTGTGGAACACCATAAATTAAGAAAACTTCATTCTCGAGGTATTTAATAATAGAAGAAGTAGTTGCCTTCGACATGGTATGGACCAAAGGAAATTTAGTAAAATAATCAACAACTACTAAAGCATATTGGGAACCTTTATAGGACCTAGGGTACGGACCAATGAGATCTAAAGATATCAGTTGAAATGGAAAATCAATCCGTCGATAACTACCCATTAAACCTGGTTGGGGAAGATTTGTCGGTTTGCATGTAGCACAGATTTTGCATTTTGCGATATAGCTACGTACAGTTTGACGCATCTTCGGCCAGTAATAGAGTTCCGATATACGACGGAGAGTTTTGTAAAAACCAAAATGAGCTGCAGTAGGATGGTCATGAAAAGTGGCCAAAACCTCTGCTCTATTAGGAGTTGGAACGACTATCTTCCAATCCGACATTCCAGTAAGGGCATCCATGGAACTTAAGACATGTTTATACAAAACACCATGTTCAACTTTAAAATCAGGAAATTTACCTGGTACATTCTCTACATCATACAACATTTTTCGATACCAGTCATCTGGTTGTAAGGAAGATAAGTCTAACAAATTAATATCGAAAGTTCTAGAGAGTGCATCAGCGACTACTACACATGAAGCTTTACGATGAACAATTTTATAATCGTATTGTGCCAATTTTAAAATCCACCTAGCCAAACGAGGAGATGGGTTCTTCATACTTTGTAACCACACCAAACTACTATGGTCAGTTATGACCGTGAAAGAACGACCTTCAAGAAAATATCTAAAATGTTCAATACCCGTAATTATAGCTAACAACTCTTTTTCAGTTGTAGTATAATTTTTCTGGGCTTTATTTAATTTCTTGCTGGTGTAGGCTATAGGGTGTTCTTCTCCATCAACAATTTGATAGAGTACCCCACCAGATGCTGTGTTTGAGCAATCTGTCATCAGGTAAAAAGGCTTAGTAAAATCTGGGGCTACCATAACAGGAGAATTTGTGAGAGCCTCCTTGATTTTAATGAAAGCTTCATTAGCCTCAGGAGTCCACACAATATTTTGTCCCTTTTTCCGATTTTGAAGTAAATCTGTGATAGGAGACAACAAGGTAGAATAAGACTTGACAAATTTTTATAATAACCCACCATTCCTAACAATCGACGAACCTGAGTGGTATTTTTAGGCACAGGAAAATCACGAATAGCTGATACCTTATCGGGATCAGTACGAAGACCCTGAGAATCTACAACATATCCTAAAAACTTAATAGATTCACGACAAAAGCTACTTTTATCTAAGTTAATAGTCAAATTTGCGTCTTTTAAACGCTGAAACAACTGCTGCAATACAGAGATATGAGTTTCGAAATCGGGAGTAATGACAAGAATGTCATCAAGATAGTATTGGCAAAAAGGATCTAAAGCAGGGCCAATTACCAAATCCATCAACCGACACATAGTTTGCGGAGCAGACACAAGACCAAAAGGCATTGTAGTGAATTGGTACAATCCTTTTCCATTGACCGCAAAGGCAGTGAGCTTTTTACTCTCTTCGCTGAGAGGAATCTGTAAAAACGCCTTCTTCAAGTCAATAGATGAAATGAATTTAGCATTCTGTAACTTACTCAGGATGATATCTATACGAGGTATAGGATACGCATCTCTGTTCATAGTTATACTGTTAAGTTTACGTCCGTCAAAACAGACACGAAAAGTCCCATCTTTCTTTTTTGTCAGCCACAAAGGACTACAAAAAGAAGAAGTACTGGGCTCAATAATACCTAACTTAAGCATTTCATCTACCTCCTTTACTAGGCTTTCATGCCAGGCTTGAGGCAAGGGATATTGATATTGCCTGAAGGGCTGTAGCGTTTACGCTATTGATTAACCCCTTTAGAAATTTTTATTACCCGCCTACGATCGATTGTAAATCGACATTCCTTCACCTACGCGCTGTTATCGCTTTGAAAGGAAGATCGATTTTATGCGAAAGCCGAACGATCAGTTTTGGTCTGAACTCGTCAACGCAGCCACGCCAACCGGTGAAATTTTTCACCTTAAAAGTGACGGAATTGGAGCAGAAAAATAATTTGGGGGAAGAATAAATTAATTTATAAATAAAATACATATCTTAATAATAATAAGTAAAATTTTTTAATATCAATATTCATTTATGAGTTCCATATAAAAAGGAAGAGTTGGCGTGCTGCGAGCTCCATGTAAGTAAATCATTTTATACGTATTATCTCTTTATCATATAATCAAATTTATCATTGTATTTAGTATTTCTTTAGAGATTTATTTTTGAGTTCCGAAATAATTTAAATATAAAATTTCCTTGATTTACTTACAAAGAACATAAGGTCATTTTTTTTATATAGTCAAACTAAAATCCGATCTAGTCCATATCTTATCATTAAGTTTTTTTGGTTCTTTTTTACCTAACTTTTTTTGGTGGAATATAAAAGGTTCTACAAATGTGGTACAGCCTTCTGTATTCTGCGCATGTTCTTTTCATGGCGCAAGCTTGCCATGCCTACGAAAGTAACTTCATAAATTTGACATGATGTTGACTTAACCTAATACCTAATGTTTTGATGTTTTGTTTTGGTGCAGTCAATCCATGATGCTACACCTATTAAATTACATATTTATTAAATTAAATAATAATTTTAGATTCCGTCACGTGAAAATATTATTTTCACTTTACTTGAGGATATTCTCTTGAGAATATTCCCTCAAGGATACTAGTAACAGAATCCTTAGATACATAGTTAGCAAACCCGTGGATTTTGCTGTCACCCAGAGACCAGTGACTGGTTGTGGCTTTTGTGACCAGGATTCGTCTTTACAGCCACAAACTGATGTAGCCGTGCCAAGAGGAGTTTTTCCTATGGACTTATAGTGCTGTAAAGATAAGTCGTTTAACTATTTGACCTTTTGTATTACGTATTACTTTATATTTACTGTTAACTGATCATATGCATATGATAAGGTGAATACCTTTATGATAATTTTTTTTTGATAATTTAATTATAAAATATTCGGGAGGAAAAAGGGACACTTCATGTGTTATTAGGTTTTAACTAGGATTTAGAGAGTCTGACCAAACTCACTTTTTTTTTTGGATATAATATTTTTGTTAGTATAATACAATTTGATATTAAGAGGGACATAAATTTAATGTGGTTTGTTTTTAAATATTATATAATGAGTATGGAACAACTCATTTTTTGGATGTAATATATATATTTAATATAATTGTAATAGAGATTTATCAAGTTTGATATCTTTACAATATTGTCATTAGTACCTCATTTTAGTAGAACTAATTTAAATTTAAATGACTACCTTTTTGTTTTAAGACTTTGGCTACCCTACGGACTATTCTTGTTGTATACTAATATTTCATATTTTATTTGGCCAGTGGTAGTGACTATTCATTTGTTGAGGGGCTATTAGGTCCTATTGTATCTGTACACCATCCACTACCACTGTTATTTGGCTTTGCATTATATGTAAATTGTTTATACACATATACCTATATACATTTGTTTATAAATATATTTATTGTTGCTATTTTGAGTTTTATTTCAGTTCTACTAACCAGTATATAACATAGCAAAACAAGATTAATATTTAGTATTTTTGTATTTCAGAGTATTACCTCCAGATTCATTTGTTACTTCAAAATCTCAACTATCGTTGAGTTGGCGCCCTTCTTTTCTCTTCTTATTGTTCTCTTTCTATAAATTTATTCCCAGTGACCTTCTTTAGTTGTATCACGTTGGATATTACCAGGTCTCATTTCGTTTCTTGTCTCATTAGCTCAGTATCCTTGCTATCTGTTTAAATCTTTAAAGCCACAATCCAGTGCATTGAAGCTAGCCCGAACACTCACTTGAGATTTAGTGTCTCTTTGGCCATTTAAATTTGTTCCTCTGAGCTTAGCCCTATTTTTAGTATTTTTTTTTCCATCACTTCTCTTTCAGTTCTTCTGAACTTTGTCAATTCACACATTTTATTAGTTTCAATTGGCTAGACCCAACGTGTGGCTTCTTTTCCACTTCTGCCTTTAAAAAAAATATATATATCTCCTTAAATTTTTGGTTTTGATCTTGGGTTGTTGTGGTTTTCACTGGTTGTGCTTTTAGATTTTCATTTTAACGTTTAGTTTTGTGCTTCAATTTTTTTGGACATTACCTTATATCTATATCTTAAATCGACTTGTTTTGCTATATACTGTGTAGACTGAATAAATTACTTTGTTTTGATTTGTTAAATAACTATTTTAGCTAAATAATAAATTCATTAAAAATTTAAAGAACTTAAAGTTAACTATTTCACATATTTTTACAAGTCCGGAGTAGCCAATAAGTTGAGTCACTACCTCGAAATAACAGTTTTGAAATTTTAGGTTCCTTAGGGTGTTGTAGCAGTATATGTCATTGGATTTCATAACTGGACCAAAACAATTAAACATTACTGGTATAGGTATCCCTTCAGAATATTAATTTGGAGTCAGAGAGTAAGTTAAACTTTACCTACTTTTACTCATTCTCTTGTATATCGCTCAGTTGTGTAATATGTCAGTCTTTAAGGTAGAGCATCTGTTAGCTCCTGAATTAGAGTATGAGTTGAGAGTCCGTCATCTAACCAGTCCATTGTTAAAAAAATGTTTTATGATGTACAGAATGTACCAGGTAAATTTCCCGATTTTAAAGTTGAACATGGTGTTTTGTATAAACATGTCTTAAGTTCCATAGATTCCCTTACTGGAATGTCGGATTGGAAGATAGTCGTTCCAACTCCTAATAGAGCAGAGGTTTTGGTCACTTTTCATGACCATCCTACTGCAGCTCCTTTTGGTTTCTACAAAACTTTCCGTCGAATATCTGAACTTTATTACTGGCCGAAGATGAGTCACACTGTACGTAGCTATATCGCTTAATGCAAATCTGTGCTACATGCAAACCGACAAATCTTCCCCAACCAGGTTTAATGGGTAGTTATCGACGGATTGATTTTCCATTTCAACTTAATCATTAGATCTCATTGGTTCCGTATCACTTCTATACCAGTTTGGTTTTTAAGATCTGTTATCAATTTTGTTTACCTAGCAAAAACCATAAGTTGTGTTATTTTGCCTTCTATTTTTTTTATCTTATCTTAATGTTGGTTATTATCTTGGTTTATGGACTTCCTAATTTTGTTGTTTGTTTTCTCTCAAAAGTCCAACTGCATATCATAGGAGTACAGGATGGATATATGGGAATTTCCCCATCTTGAGTTCTGAGTTGAATAGATATTTACAGGGATAATTAGGAAAACATTCCAAATATTTTCTTTATTAGTGTTGTATAGTTTTGTGGATCATGACCATAAAGCTTATGCATTCACATTCACTTACTGTGTCGGTGTTTTAGCGTGGGTTCAGGATTGATCACCCTGGATGTGTGCCCTCACTTGGCTCAGAAATATATCAATACATATTAATTGTTCCTTGAGTGTCTCTTAGGTTGAAATTAGAATGTGTCACTTAGAATTGGATCAGTCTGATATTCAGCAGTAAGTCTGTTTAACTTAGTTTGTTATCTCCTATGTTATTACCTTCTTAACGTATTTGAGTTTTTAACATATATTATTGTATACTGTTTGTTTACCTGTCTCTCTACTAGTGATATGGATTGGTAGATGTGAGTTATCTTTATCTGTATCTTAATTGAGTTTATCTTTACCTTTATGGAGTTTATCTCATACCTGTAATGGAGTTTATTTCGTATCTTTACCTTCAGTTTGTCTCGTACCTTGACTGAGTTTATCTCGTACCTTTACCTTGAGCGTATCTGTATCTTTACCTTAATTGAGTTTATCTCGTACCTTTACCTGAAGTTAATTATCTTTACCTTTACCTGGATAAGTTTCTTTCTTATCTATATCTTATGAATATATACCTTATCTTTATCTTGATTATAGAGTCCTAAAAATCTGTCCTTTACTGTTCTTGTCGTGAGTAAAGAATTGGAACACGTCAATAGTACAGTTTAGGTATTACAGTTAGGATCTCTTTTATCTTTCCTTCTACCAAGTGTATAGCTTGTAGAAGTGAGTTTTGTGCATATCCTCTACCATGAGTAGATCTGGACTTGCAATTATCTTTTACCTTTTGTGCATATCCTTTACTATGAGTTGGGATTGCAGTTACCTTACTTACCTTTTTTTAGCATACCCTATACCATGAGTATAGTGGGCTTGCTAGTATCTAGGCTTACTTGTGCCTTTACCGATTGTGTGCTTTCCTACCGCTGCTAGAGCAAGTAGGTGTATTGTATTATCTTCTACTTTGAATTTTCAATATGTTGTTGATATCCCGAACCATATATATGTTTAGGTTTTGTAATTTCAACTAGTTCTGAGTAATTAGGCCCTCATTGAACTCTATGGTGACGAATAGAATCTGGTCGCTCTAGTATCAACGTTGGGTAAAGTTCATAGGACTTTGTTTGAATTTCGTTGTTATGAATGGTTCTTGGAGATATTGTGTTAGGGGTTGTTAATACACATATATAATGTAGTTTTAACGATGGTTGTTTTTACTAATACTTGAGAATGTAGATAAGTAGTGTTAAAAGTTAACTTGATCTGTAAGGTTATAGAATTAAACTTAAAATGTATACCTTTTTATTTTTTTTTATCTTTGGTTTATACTAAATTAACATAAATTATCTCATTAAAAAAAAAATGTATGACTTCGTCTCATATTCTTCGTTCCATATTTTTATTTCGTCCTTGATTTTGTTCCAATTCCTGAGCAAATGGTTGACTGGTGACGAAAATGTTCAATTTTAACGTATCAACGTTCATTGTCAGTGTTAGATCGTTCTGCCACAAAAAAAAAAAAAAAAAAAAAAGTTCCTAAAGTTCCTTTTTTTTTTGCTGGAGATGAGGGAGAATGTAGCGTTTACGCTATTGATTAACCCCTTTAGAAATTTTTATTACCCGCCTACGATCGATTGTAAATCGACATTCCTTCACCTACGCGCTGTTATCGCTTTGAAAGGAAGATCGATTTTATGCGAAAGCCGAACGATCAGTTTTGGTCTGAACTCGTCAACGCAGCCACGCCAACCGGTGAAATTTTTCACCTTAAAAGTGACGGAATTGGAGCAGAAAAATAATTTGGGGGAAGAATAAATTAATTTATAAATAAAATACATATCTTAATAATAATAAGTAAAATTTTTTAATATCAATATTCATTTATGAGTTCCATATAAAAAGGAAGAGTTGGCGTGCTGCGAGCTCCATGTAAGTAAATCATTTTATACGTATTATCTCTTTATCATATAATCAAATTTATCATTGTATTTAGTATTTCTTTAGAGATTTATTTTTGAGTTCCGAAATAATTTAAATATAAAATTTCCTTGATTTACTTACAAAGAACATAAGGTCATTTTTTTTATATAGTCAAACTAAAGTCCGATCTAGTCCATATCTTATCATTAAGTTTTTTTGGTTCTTTTTTACCTAACTTTTTTTGGTGGAATATAAAAGGTTCTACAAATGTGGTACAGCCTTCTGTATTCTGCGCATGTTCTTTTCATGGCGCAAGCTTGCCATGCCTACGAAAGTAACTTCATAAATTTGACATGATGTTGACTTAACCTAATACCTAATTGTTGAGAATGTAATACATTTATATTGTATACACAGATATATTGGTGTAAGAGTAAGCGGAACGCACCCATAGTGTCATGGGTTGACATGACAGACAATAATAGTAATGTCAATGAGTATCATGTAGTTGTAGGTAGTAGTAAGAAGTATGGTGGCTTAAGTTAGGTTAGTTAATTAGTATGTATGTTATAGGAAATAAAGCCTTTTATAATAGTAGTAAAGTACGACTATTTATTTTCCAAATCCACACCTTAACATGGTAGCAGAGGTCCGTGGTTGGAAAGTCGTACCTTTTACAACAGAAAAAGTTTGGTGCAGTTTGAAAAAAAAAGTGTGACACATGATGGCAGGTAGTAGTGATTTTAGAATACCTATATTCGATGGGGAGAATTATAAAATGTGGAAAAAACGTCTTATGCTATTTTTGAAAATGAAGAAGTGTGATGTTGTGGTAACCAGACCGAAAAATGAAAATGATGATACAAATTGGGATGACGATGATGTAAAAGCAATGAATTATATATGCGGTGCAATATCGGATCGACAGATGGAGTACATCGACGAAAAAACTACGGCGTATGAGATGATAAAGAAATTTGATAATTTATATTTGAAAGAATCAACGGCATTGCAGATAGTATGTAGAAATAACTTGGAAAGATTAAAATTGAACAACTATGGAGACTGTGCAACATTTTTTAGTGACTTCGAAAAAGCTATAAACGAGTTAAAAAGCGCGGGTGCTAGTGTGTCTGAAAAGGAAAAATTGAACTATATGTTAAACACGTTGCCAGAGTCGTACAGTTATATTGGTGATTTAATAGATACATTAAAAGAAGATGATCAAACTGCAGACTACGTAAAAACTAAGGTTATGATGTCCGAATTAAAAAATCAAAACAATGATTTTGGAAGAAAATCCAGTACATTTGTGGTAAATAAAGGTCGACAGGATCGATCATGCTTCCAGTGTGGCGAAGTTGGTCATTTCAAGCGAGATTGCAAAAATGGCGCCAATCAAGCGTCGGGTAATGGCGGACAAACGACAAGCAGTAGAGGCTGGTGGAGAGAAACGCGAGGTCGACAAGAAGCCGGAAGAGGAAGCTACGTCAGAGGACGTGGCCACTCACGTGGACAGCGCGGAACGCATGGAACAAGTGCACAGCGGTTCAACCGACAAGGACAGAAGAACGAAGAGCGAAACAGTGCTTCTTGGCTTACAACAGTAGCTCTTGGTAAGGATATGTCAGTTATTGCACAAAATACTGAAATAGGTAATGTAAATAATTGTATTGAAATAAAATGGCTTTTAGATAGTGGTTGTACAGACCACATTATTAATGATGAAAAATTATTTGATAAATGTAAATTACTTAAAGATCCCATTAATGTTTATTTAGGAGATAATAGGGTTGTAAAAGCTACTAAAATTGGAAATGTTTTAAGTTACTTTGATGCTTTTGGTAAAAAGAGTTTAGTAGATATGCAAAATGTTTTCTATGTTAAAGATATGAAATCAAATTTGATAAGTTATAGCAAAATAACAGAAAATAATAAGATTATTTCTCTAGGTAATATTTCAAAAGTTTTTGATAAACTTGGTAATATAACAGCAGTTGCTTTAAAAAATAATGGCTTATATATTATGAAAAGTAAATTAAAATCAGTTGAATTGCATGTAAATGTTGCAAATAAAGATATGAATAATATGAATCAAAAGGAAAAATGGCATCGTTTATTAGGTCATGTAAATTTTAAATATTTGAATATTTTATCTAAAGATCAGCTGTTGAATGGAATTCCTAATGAGTTTGAATCTGAATTTATGAAATGTAAGATTTGTATTGAAAGTAAAATGCATAATATTCCGTTTGTAAACAGTAGAAAAAAAGCTAAAGATATTTTAGAGATTGTACATACTGATGTTTGTGGGCCTTTTCGAACTACTGGGTTTAAAGGTGAAAATTATTTTGTTTCTTTCATTGATGATTATAGTAAGATTTCTAAAGTATATGCTATAAAATCAAAAGCAGAAGTATGTGATTGTTTGAATGAATATACGAATGAAAGTGAAAATTTGACTGGAAAGAAAATAAAGATTTTAAGATGTGATAATGGGAAAGAATATTTGAACAGTAAAGTCTACAGATTTGCAAAAGAAAGGGGTATAGTAATTGATAATTGTCCTACATATGTACATGAATTGAATGGGACTGCAGAACGGTTTAATCGAACTATAATGGATATGTCAAGATGTTTGTTGGCTGAAGCAGATATTCATAAAAAATATTGGCCTGAAATAGTTTGTGCTGCGGTTTATTTGAAAAATCGTACTTTATCTGATACAATTGAAAAGAAAACTCCATATGAAATATTTTTTGGACAGAAACCTGATGTTTCTAATTTGCGTTTGTATGGAAGTAAAGTTTTTGTACGAAGACCAGAACAGAAGAGAATCTCTAAATGGGATAAGAAAGCTGATATGGGAATTTTAATTGGTTATAGTAATGTTGGTTATCGTGTATTATTAAATGGCAGAGTCATTGTTGCTAGACACGTGGATATTGTTGAAGAAAACGTTAAGTGTATAGGTTTAGACTTTAACGAATCAGATAATGATAATAATGAAGAGTGTTACCCTGATAAAATTGATGAAAGCTCTGAAAATGACTCAATAGATGAAACTTTTGAAAGTACAAATGAAAGTATGGATGATAGTGTGAATAAAAATGAACCTGAGTTACCTAGATCTCACAGAGCCAAAAATCCTCCAAAGAAATTTGATGACTACTATGTATATAATAGTAGTATTTTTGTAAATATGTGTAGAACTGATATACCACATACATTTGAGGAGGCGATAAATTCTAATGAAAGTAAGTATTGGAAAACAGCTATGGACAAAGAAATTGATAGTTTAAATAAAAGTAAAACTTGGAAATTGGTTAAAAATGATACAAACAAAAATATTCTGGATGTTAAATGGGTTTATACTAAAAAGTCTGATAATACTTATAAAGCTAGATTGGTTGTACGAGGTTTTCAACAAACTGATGAAATTGATGATATTTATTCACCTGTGGCTAAAATGCAAACATTAAAGATTTTATTGTCATATTGTTGTCAAATGGGCCTAGTAATTGAACAAATGGATGTTGAAACAGCCTTTTTAAATGGTAAAGTAATTTCTGAAGTTTATATTAAACAACCTAAGGGTTATGAAGATGGAACAAGTAAAGTTTGTAAATTAGTTAAAGCTTTATATGGTTTAAAAGAAAGTCCAAGGGCATGGTATGAGTGCCTAGATACATTTTTGATAAATTTAGGTTTTGAAAGAAGTAATATTGATCCTTGTTTGTACGTTTATAAAATTGGAAATGATATTATTTACTTATTAATTTATGTCGATGATTTATTGATTTGTGGTAGAAATTTAAATGAAATTAAAAGGATTAAAATTTTATTATCAGAAAAATTTAAAATGAAAGATATTGGTGAAATTAAAGAATATCTTGGTATTACTGTTGATTATGATTCTAGTAAACATGAAATGAGATTGGATCAAAATAAATATATTGAATTATTAAGGAAAAAATATAATTTAGAAAAAGGTAAACTGTATAATACACCTATGGAAGTAAATTTAAAAATTGATAAATCTGATCATTGTGAAAGAAATATTAAATATAAAAATTTAATTGGTGCACTATTATACATAAGTTCGGCAACAAGGCCTGATATAAGTTTCAGCGTAAATTATCTGAGTAGATTTCAAAATTGCTATAATGAAACGCACTTTAAATATGCTGTACGAATTTTGAAATATTTATGCTTAACTAAAGATTTAAAATTGTTTTATAACAGAAATGAAAAAGTAAGTATTATTGATTGTTATGTGGATGCCGATTGGGCAGGTGATCATTTAGATAGAAAGTCTACAACTGGTTTTGTAATAAGATTGTTTGGTAATGTAATTTATTGGAAATCTAGAAAACAAAAAAGCGTTACAAAAGCTTCAACTTTTGCAGAGTATGTAGCATTGTCAGAAGCAGTAAGTGAATTGATATTTGTAAAAGAATTGTTGAAAATATTTGATATTGAAATAATAAAGCCAATTGATGTTTATGAAGATAACACTGGTACAATTAGTATAGCTAATTATGGCAATTTTACAAAAAATTCTAAGCATGTTGAAATTCATTATCATTATGTAAATGATTATGTTAAAGCAAATGTTATAAATGTGGTTAAAGTAGATTCTGATGATAATATTGCAGATATTTTTACGAAGTCCTTGGGCCAAGATAAATTTGAAAAATTTCGAAGTATGTTAAATTTGAATTAATGTAAATACAATGTAAATGTAAGGAGGCGTGTTGAGAATGTAATACATTTATATTGTATACACAGATATATTGGTGTAAGAGTAAGCGGAACGCACCCATAGTGTCATGGGTTGACATGACAGACAATAATAGTAATGTCAATGAGTATCATGTAGTTGTAGGTAGTAGTAAGAAGTATGGTGGCTTAAGTTAGGTTAGTTAATTAGTATGTATGTTATAGGAAATAAAGCCTTTTATAATAGTAGTAAAGTACGACTATTTATTTTCCAAATCCACACCTTAACACTAATGTTTTGATGTTTTGTTTTGGTGCAGTCAATCCATGATGCTACACCTATTAAATTACATATTTATTAAATTAAATAATAATTTTAGATTCCGTCACGTGAAAATATTATTTTCACTTTACTTGAGGATATTCTCTTGAGAATATTCCCTCAAGGATACTAGTAACAGAATCCTTAGATACATAGTTAGCAAACCCGTGGATTTTGCTGTCACCCAGAGACCAGTGACTGGTTGTGGCTTTTGTGACCAGGATTCGTCTTTACAGCCACAAACTGATGTAGCCGTGCCAAGAGGAGTTTTTCCTATGGACTTATAGTGCTGTAAAGATAAGTCGTTTAACTATTTGACCTTTTGTATTCCGTATTACTTTATATTTACTGTTAACTGATCATATGCATATGATAAGGTGAATACCTTTATGATAATTTTTTTTTGATAATTTAATTATAAAATATTCGGGAGGAAAAAGGGACACTTCATGTGTTATTAGGTTTTAACTAGGATTTAGAGAGTCTGACCAAACTCACTTTTTTTTTTGGATATAATATTTTTGTTAGTATAATACAATTTGATATTAAGAGGGACATAAATTTAATGTGGTTTGTTTTTAAATATTATATAATGAGTATGGAACAACTCATTTTTTGGATGTAATATATATATTTAATATAATTGTAATAGAGATTTATCAAGTTTGATATCTTTACAATATTGTCATTAGTACCTCATTTTAGTAGAACTAATTTAAATTTAAATGACTACCTTTTTGTTTTAAGACTTTGGCTACCCTACGGACTATTCTTGTTGTATACTAATATTTCATATTTTATTTGGCCAGTGGTAGTGACTATTCATTTGTTGAGGGGCTATTAGGTCCTATTGTATCTGTACACCATCCACTACCACTGTTATTTGGCTTTGCATTATATGTAAATTGTTTATACACATATACCTATATACATTTGTTTATAAATATATTTATTGTTGCTATTTTGAGTTTTATTTCAGTTCTACTAACCAGTATATAACATAGCAAAACAAGATTAATATTTAGTATTTTTGTATTTCAGAGTATTACCTCCAGATTCATTTGTTACTTCAAAATCTCAACTATCGTTGAGTTGGCGCCCTTCTTTTCTCTTCTTATTGTTCTCTTTCTATAAATTTATTCCCAGTGACCTTCTTTAGTTGTATCACGTTGGATATTACCAGGTCTCATTTCGTTTCTTGTCTCATTAGCTCAGTATCCTTGCTATCTGTTTAAATCTTTAAAGCCACAATCCAGTGCATTGAAGCTAGCCCGAACACTCACTTGAGATTTAGTGTCTCTTTGGCCATTTAAATTTGTTCCTCTGAGCTTAGCCCTATTTTTAGTATTTTTTTTTTCCATCACTTCTCTTTCAGTTCTTCTGAACTTTGTCAATTCACACATTTTATTAGTTTCAGGGCTTGGACGAACCCACATCAATGTGATGTTCGATGAGATGAGTTCTACCCAACTTATTTTTCGAAGATATAGAAGAGAATGATTTGATGACATTATTTAACTTTTCTAATTCATGAGCATTAAGTCGACTCATATCTTTAACCGCATTGACACAAGAGATATTAAATGAAGAAACATAAGGAAAATTCAGGAAAATTTAACTCACTATTAAAAGTTTTCAGAAAATCCATACCTAGGATGACTGAATTCTTAACTGACGGAATGACAAAGAATGTAACCATTCTTTTACAAAAACTAACACAAATCTCAGTAGTGAATTGACCTAAAATCGGTTGAACTTGACCATCAGCTGTAGTCACTTGCAAACTTTGATCTATTCCTATATTTACATTGGAATTCTGGAGAAATTCCATACCGAGAGAACCTAAAATAGAGATATTGGACCCTGTGTCCAGTAAAGCTAAACAAGAATGTCCTAAGATAGAGATTTCAAGATATGGACGATTATCCTTGTTTTTTCGAACCAACAATGAGTTTATATCTAAGTCAACAAACGAAGGCAAGGGATTACACGAAGAAACTACAGAAGAATTACGGTGCTCGTGCTCAACTAACGTTGTCCTCTCTTCGGTTGGTATTTGCCGTTCTGTGGTCTTTTGTCTTTTGGTGAAGGGTGAGATGTTTGGCTTGTGGAAGCTTGGGCATCCAGCCTCGAGAAACTGGTTCCTTGGTTTTGAGGAGTTTGGACAGTGTTTGTATTCCCTGTATTTTGACGAGGAGTAGGAGCCAGGGCCAACCCACCCCTTCTGTCGTTTCCCGAACAGAATTGGCATTCAAATTTGCGGACACCTTGACGTCCACATCCATAACAAAAACGAATTTTAGGCTCAGGGCATTCGTAGTAACCATGTCCTGACTGACGACAATTCCAACAGGTAAGCTTCGAATTAAAAGAAGAGACATTACCAGACCGAGAATAATTAGGCCTACCAGAATAGGATAAGTCATTATTTCTGAAATTCTGATGAATAGGAGCTCTAGACACGCTGTCAGAAGACCATGACAAAACTTCTTCCAGCTTCTTACATTTTTCAGTAAGATCAGCAATCGAGGGAATATCTGTAAGTGCCAGACTAGAATGGTACGATGGCAACAAGTTTTTCTTAATAATCCTGACAATATGAGGTTCAGAAAGAGGAGTCTCCAGACGTTTACACATACTAACAATCTCATTAATAAAAATTGTAACTTTCTCCTGTGGAGCTTGTTTACGAGACTTGATTTCGTCAAGGAGATTATCCTCATAGTTATATGGAAGAAAATCTGATCTGAGTTTGGCAACTAACTCTTGCCAAGAAGCAAAACTACCGCGGTTATTGAGGTACCAAGTAAAAGCTGAGTCCTTAAATAAATCGGCAGCAGAAGAGTAACACTCTTCCTCGCTGTTACCACGTGCTATACGCAGACATTCTACCTTCTCTAAGAAACTAACAACGTTTTCGTTATCTTGACCTGAAAAATGCACACCCCATTTATGAATAGGAGCAGACTTAACAAAAGGAAACGAGTTGACTGGAACACTAGCATCATGAGGAGTTGACTGTGCCTGTGGAATCACTTTACCATCAAGTTCACCTTCCAGAATCAAAACTCTGAAATTAAGAGACCTCTTCACTTCCTCCTCTTCCTCTGTTGTAGCTTCTAACAGATGGATTCTAGCTGCAACATGACCTAACCGAGAAGTATAACGAGCATAGGCAGTATCACTAGAAGAACCAACAAAAGAATTAATTTTGACCACCAGATCTGCAAGAGTAACCTCTATTTCGGCAATCTCATCCTTAAAATTAAGATGGGAAGCTGACAAAACAGCGAAACTCCGATTGGATGAAGTTTGCTTCAATGCACCACGCAACACTACCCTTTTCCTTTCCACCGTTGTCAAAGATGGATCGTTTAAGTGACGGACTCTCAACTCATACTCTAATTCAGGAGCTAACAGATGCTCTACCTTAAACGCAGACATATTACACAACTGAGAAATATACGAGAGAATGTGTAAAAGTAGGTAAAGTTTAACTTACTCTCTGTCCTCAAATTAATATTCTGAAGGGATACCTATACCAGTAATGTTTAATTGTTTTGGTCCAGTTATGAAATCCAATGACATATACTGCTACAACACCCTAAGGAACCTAAAATTTCAAAAACTGTTATTTCAAGGTAGTGACTCAACTTATTGACTACTCCGGACTTGTAAAATATGTGAAATAGTTAACTTTAGTTCTTTAAATTTTTAATGAATTTATTATTAAGCTAAAATAGTTATTTAACAAATCAAAACAAAGTAATTTATTCAGTCTACACAGTATATAGCAAAACAAGTCGATTTAAGATATAGATATAAGGTAATGTCCAAAAAAAATTGAAAAAAACAAAACTAAAAGTTAAAATGAAAATCTAAAAGCACAACCAGTGAAAACCACAACAACCCAAGATCAAAATCAAAAGTTAAAGGAGATATATATATATATTTTTTTTTTAAAGCAGAAGTGGAAAAGAAGCCACACGTTGGGTCTAACCAATTGAAACGTCAATTGGCGTTGGGCGCCAATTGAAACGCTCAATACTCTAAACTCTAAATACGCTAAAGAGTATTGGGTTTTTGGAAGTGTAAGACTTCCAAATTCCAGAAGAACTGGAAGATAGGTGATGAAAATACTAAAATAGGGCTAAGCTCAGAGGAACAAATTTAAATGGCCAAAGAGACACTAAATCTCAAGTGAGTGTTCGGGCTAGCTTCAATGCACTGGATTGTGGCTTTAAAGATATAAACAACAATAACAAGAGATAATGAGCTAGTGAGACAAGAAAGAAATGAGACCTGGTAATATCAAACGTGATACAACTGAAGAAGGTCACTAGGAATAAATTTATAGAAAGAGAACAATAAGAAGAGAAAAGAAGGGCGCCAACTCAACGATAGTTGAGATTTTGAAGTAACAATTGAATCTGGAGATAATACTCTGAAATACAAAAATACTAAATAATAATCTTGTTTTACTATGTTATATACTGGTTAGTAGAACTGAAATAAAACTCAAAATAGCAACAATAAATATATTTATAAAAAATGTATATAGGTATATATGTATTAACAATTTACATATAATGCAAAAACTAAATAACAGTGGTAGTGGGTGTGTAAAGATATAATAGGACCAAATAGCCCCTCAACAAGAGAATAATCACTACCACTGGCCAAATAAAGTTTAAAATATTAGTAACCTAGAATAGTCCGTATTGTAGCCAAAGTCTTAACACAAAAAGATAGTAATTTAACTTAAATAGTTCGACTAAAATGAGATACAAATAACAATATTGTAAAGATATCAAACTTGATAAATCTCTATTACAATTATATTAAATATATATTACATCCAAAAAATGAGTTGTTCCATACTCATTATATCATATTAAAAAAAACATTAAATTTATTTCCCTTTCCCAATATCAAAATTATTTTATATCAAATGTATTGTATTAAAAAAAAATATTATATCAAAAGTGAGTTTGGTCAGTACTCTTGAAATCCTATTTAAAAACCCAATAAAAACATGTAATGTATTTTCTTCTCCCCAATATTTTAGAATTAGATTATATCAAAATTTAAATTATCACCAAGGTATATACCTTATCATATGCACATGAAGAGGGGATACTACTAAATAGGAAGTAACAGTAAATAGATAGTAATACGTAATACAAAAAGTCAAATAGTTAAACAACTTATCTTTACAGCACTATAAGTCCATAGGAAAAACTCCTCTTGGCACGGCTACATCAGTTTATGGCTGTAAAGACGAATCCTGGTCACAAAACCACAACCAGTCACTGGTCTCTGGGTGACAGCAAAATCCACGGGTTACATAAAGTTGCTAACTAGTTTAAGGATTCAGTTACTTGAGTCCTTGAGGGAATATTCTGACGAGAATATCCTCAAGTAAAGTGAAATTAATATTTTCACGTGACGGAATATGGAACTGCAACACGCCAAAAAAAAACTTCCTTTTATGTGGAACTCATTATAAATCAGAAAATCTTGATTTTAAAAAATTTACTTATTAGATTATTAAGATATGTATTTTATTTATAAATTAATTTATTCTTCCCCAAATTATTTTTCTGTTCCAATTCCGTCACTTTGAAGGTGAACAATTTCACCGGTTGGCGTGGCTGCCTTAACGAGTTCTGACCAAAACTAACCGCTTCGCTTCCGCACAAAATCGATCCTCCTTTCAAAGCGATAACAGCGCGTGGGGAAAGGAATGTCGATTTATAAATCGATCGTAGGCGGGTAATAAAAATTTCTTGAGGGGTTTAAATTGGACTAGTCAGTAGCGTAAACGCTACAAGAGAGCAGGCAGGATTCCGCTCAAATTATGGTACCAATGATCACCTCCACACAGTAAACACACTCATTGAAAAATCTATAGAATATAACAAACCTCTTGTTCTCACTTTCATAGATTTTCATAAAGCGTTCGACACGATCGAATTAGACAGCCTTATAGAAGCAATGAATGACAGCAGGATTGACCATAGGTATAGTGAGCTTATTTATAATATTTACAAAGATGCCACTATGACTGTTAAAATAGACAATAAAACCCGATCAATAAAAATAAATCGTGGAATAAGGCAAGGAGATACATTGTCGCCGAAATTATTCATAACGGCATTAGAATATGCCTTTAAGATGATCAATTGGGACCACAGAGGAGTAACGATAGACGGCGAAAAGCTTAACCATCTCCGTTTCGCAGATGACATTGTCCTTATCACAGATAATTTAGGAGAAGCTATAGATACGTTAAACGAATTGGATTTTGCATGTTCGAAGGTGGGCCTGAGAATGAACTTGACCAAAACTAAGTTTATGACAAATTTGGTCCCCAATAACCATTTGACTATTCAAGACAAAGTGGTAGAACTGGTGGAGAAATATACGTATTTGGGTCATGAAATAAGAATCAGCAGGGATAACCAAACATGTGAGATCCAAAGACGAATTACTTTAACATGGGCAGCCTTTGGAAAACTGCGAGACACACTTAGGGCCAACATACCAATCAGCCTCAAAAGAAAAGTGTTTGACCAATGCGTATTACCGGTCATGACATATGGGGCGGAAACTATGACTTTAACCAAGACCACAGCTTCGAAACTGAGAGTGGCACAGAGACGAATGGAACGGTCTATGCTGGGAGTGACGTTGAGGGACCGAATAAGAAACGAAGATCTGCGAAGAAGGACGAGTATTACTGATGTTGTGGAACGCATAGCGGAACTAAAATGGAACTGGGCAGGCCATGTAGCGAGAATGCACGATTCACGATGGACGAGCAAAATTACAAATTGGAGGCCAAGAGCAGACAAACGCAGTAGAGGACGACCACCTACACGTTGGGCCGACGACATCAGGCGTATCACTAAAAATTGGCAACAAAGAGCACAAAATCGTGAGGAATGGAGGAGTTTAAGGGAGGCCTATGTCTAGCAGTGGACGTGATAAATAGAGGCTGGATGATGATGATGATGGTTGTTCTCCAGTGTGGAATCTCATATGTGTTTTCAAAGAACCCGCATGGGTAAACCGTTTAAAACAAATTTCACACTTGCAAGGTTTTTCCCCAGTGTGCACTCTCAAATGTCTTTTCAAAGCATATATTTGATTAAACTGCTTAAAACAAATTTCACACTTGTAAGGGTTTTCTCCAGTGTGTATTATCGAATGTGTTTTCAAAGTACTTGCTTGGGTAAACTGCTTAGAACAAATTTCGCACCTGTAAGGTTTTTCTCCAGTGTGCAATCTCATATGTGTTTTCAAAGAACCCGCATGGGCAAACCGTTTAAAACAAATTTCACACTTGTAAGGTTTTTCTCCAGTGTGTACACTCAAATGTGTTTTTAAATGATCTATTCGCGTAAACTGCTTAAAACAAATTTCACACTTGTAAGGTTTTTCCCCAGTGTGCACTTTCGAATGTTTTTTCAAAGAATCTAGTAGAGCAAACTGTTTAAAACAAATTTCACACTTGTATGGTTGTTCTCCATTGTGGAATCTCATATGTGTTTTCAAAGAACCCGCATAGGTAAACCGTTTAAAACAAATTTCACACTTGCAAAGTTTTTCCCCAGTGTGCACTCTCAAATGTCTTTTCAAAGCATATATTTGATTAAACTGCTTAAAACAAACTTCACACTTGTAAGGGTTTTCTCCAGTGTGTATTATCGAATGTGTTTTCAAAGTACTTGCTTGGGTAAACTGCTTAGAACAAATTTCGCACCTATAAGGTTTTTCTCCAGTGTGGAATCTCATATGTGTTTTCAAAGAATCCGCATGGGTAAACCGTTTAAAACAAATTTCACACTTGTAAGGTTTTTCTCCAGTGTGTACACTCAAATGTGTTTTTAAATGATCTATTCGCGTAAACTGCTTAAAACAAATTTCACACTTGTAAGGTTTTTCTCCAGTGTGTACACTCAAATGTGTTTTCAAATGATCTATTCGAGTAAACTGCTTCAAACAAATTTCACATTTGTAAGGGTTTTCTTCACTGTGTACTCGCGAATGTGTTTTCAAAGTATTTGCGTGGCGAAACTGCTTAGAACAAAGTTCGCACTTGTAAGATCTTTGTCCAGTCACAACTTCCATATTTTGATTTAATGTTTTTCCTTCAATATGTGGACTTATATAATTGCCTTCATATGATGACAGTGTCTCCATAATTTCCATTTTGTTTTCCTCTTGGAGATAGCCTAAAATAGAAGCTAATTATAATATAAATACACTCAGGTGCAAAAAAATCGATCCATTCCTTATTTCTTATTTATTTGAAGTTGTATAATTTTAGAGACATTAAATTACCTACATTATAAAAAAAAATAATATTTTTAATACTGCTTTTTATATTTCTTAAAACAAATTGGTATTTCAGGTTTTTGTCAAAAAGGGTCTGAAGCAAGTAGATATTTATTTAATGTTGTTTTTAATTTAACAACCATCCTAGTGTAGTGATTTTTATTTTCAAAACGTGTTATATTTTTATTTAATTATCCTTCCTAAATGTCTCTAACTCCGACAGATGCCGCAAGGGCGGTGACTTTAGTTCAAGATGATGGTAGCCAATATTATGCAGTTGAAATGTTGGGTGTTAGTCGATCTTCGGTTCAAAGAGCAGTTCGGCGTTTTAGCGACACCGATAACTTCACAAGAAGACCAGGGTCAGGTCGTAGAAGGGTAACATCCGAAAGAGATGATCGATTTCTGGTCTCATCATGTTTGAGAAATCGGCATCTAACTTCAGTTGAACTGGCAAATCGTCTGAGCGAAGTGAGAAATGTGGATGTAAGCAGATGGACAGTTCGTCGACGACTTGTCGAAGGTAATTTATTATCCAGAAGGCCAGCCATATCTCCAATACTATACATTGAACATCGCAGAGCTCGCCTTGCTTTTGCAAGAGAACATGAAAACTGGAGTGATGCAGATTGGAGCAATGTATTGTTCTCAGATGAGTTCACATTTTGTCTGTCACCAGACGGCCGAGAAAGGGTTTGGAGAAAACACGGAGAGCGATATTTTCAATGTAATATTGCGGAAAGAATAAGTTATCGGGGGGGGGGGGCTCCGTTATGGTTTGGGCTGGTATCAGTTCAGAAGCCCATACTGGTTTAGTTATTGTAGATAGAGGTTCTATGACTGCTGCAAGATACATAACAAGTATTTTAGATCAGCATGTGGTACCTTTTACTCCTTTCATTGGACCTAATTTTATTTTTATGGACGACAACGCGCGTCCTCACCGTGCTAGAATCGTCAACCAATATATAGAGGAGGTGGGAATTGTCCGTATGAACTGGCCAGCTTGCAGTCCCCATCTCAATCCCATAGAACATCTATGGGATATGATGGGAAGACGTCTTCGAGCACGTGTACCCCGTCCAAACAACTTGGCTGAACTTACAGCGGCTCTTCAAGAAATATGGGACTGATTGGATCAATTTGATATCCAGAGGTTAATCACCTCAATGCCTAGACGTGTACAGGCTGTTATAAGGGCCCGAGGGGGAAACACACATTTTTGAGTTTTGGCGTATGTCTCTATAAATAAATGATTTTTTTTTGGATAATCTGTAAAAATTATTTTAATCTAACATATACTTTTATATACCTGATTTAAAACTAATATCTTCAAACGTTTTCTTTTTTCAGCAAATAATATCCATGGATCGATTTTTTTGCACCTGAGTGTATTTGAGAATAATAATGCAAAAACAAAGAAATGCATTAATCAAATTATTGCATAATAAAATTTGATACATATGAAGCGGAGTAAATGGTATAAACAACGGTTTATACGGTACTAAACTGTATTAAACAATGGTTTTTAACAAAGCCTTGGAAACACAATGTGGAATTCGAATCGGGGAGAAACTATCAATAACATCAGATATGCAGATGACACCGCAATCATGGCTGAAAGTATCGAAGATCTTCAATTCCTTATAGATCGTCAGTAGAGAATGCTCTAATAACGGACTAAGCATAAATACAACAAAGACAAAGTTACTTGTGGTTAGTAAACAAGACCTCGGCGCTATACAACTAATTGTCAATAATGAACCGATAACAAAAGTTAACCATTTTAAATATCTAGGATGTTGGATAAACGAGACACTAAATCCGGATGAAGAAATTAAAACTCGTATAGAAATTGCAAGAGGAGCATTTATGAAACTTAGATCTATTCTGAGCAATTCTCAGCTGAATTTACAGCTGAGAATTAAGTTCCTAAAATGTTATGTGTATCCTGTATTACTGTATGGATGTGAAACCTGGATTATGAAGGTTAACATGATGAACAAATTAGAAGCCTTCGAGATGTGGTTATATCGTAGAATGCTCAGAATATCATGGGTTCAACACATTTCAAACAGAGAAGTCTTGAACAGAGTAGGTCAAGGTGAAGGTGACTTAAAAAACATGATAAAAAAGAGAAAACTCGAATATCTGGGGCATATAATGAGAGGAAGCAGATGCAGGATAATGCAGTTGATACTCAACGGAAAGATCGACGGAAGAAGAGGAATTGGCAGAAAGAAATACTCATGGCTCCGAAACCTTCGTCAATGGACTGGCTTATCAGCAGATGAAGTATTACATGCCGCGCAAGATCGAGAACGATATCGGCAAATCGTCATGGAAGCTACCCACGCTTAAAACTTGGGCACGGTATTCAAAGAAGAAGAAGAAATGGTATAAATATGTTTTATAAGTCTGTGTTTTTGTGTTTTATATGCGTAATAGTCAGTCCACTTGCCTTTTATTGCATAAGCTAACGCGCACTACTGCGACTCCGGCCACGACCACTGGTCTGTCCTTGGCCGCATCTAGTACGACCTACAGTGCGACCAGCAACGTACTGCTTTTTGTTGGCCGCACCTCTGGTCTGGATTTCAAATTCATTCTTCGTTTGAATTACGAGATGGATATCACGCATATAGTCGTTGCTATGTATACGTATAAACAAATAATACAGAAGGAAAAAAAATATTGGGTATATCCCATTTTAAGAAATAAAATCCACAAGGAAAACAATTCCTGTAGCTGGCTGTATACCACGTATCACAAAAAAGAGGTTAGTCTTCGTAAATGGGTATATTTATTTAAAAACCCTTAAAAGGACTACATAAAAAAAACAAACGTTGTCGGACTAAACAGTCCATCATCAGGTTTAAATTTTAAAATTGCCTAAAATAAGTATAAACCATTTAGTTAAAACAAACGTGGTTATGAAATTTTGACTATGGTTAAAAGCAAAAATGGTTATACTTACTAGGTTAAAATGCCTGAGCCACCAAAATACATGGGTAAAAACCCTTTAAATTACATATAGCTGTAAAAGATTATACATCATGTTGTTAAAAAACTGTGATGTTTAGTATTAAATTAAATATGACTTAGGTAACATACATGGTTGAAGTGAGTTCCAGAGCCGGAGAGTAAACCTCTACACACGGAGAACAGCTGGTAACTGATTGACAGTATACCTATGAACGGTGTCGAAAACAAAATGTCAATGTAACATGGAACTATATTATGTCGCCGAGCGCCGCAATCTCGCGCATCGACGTGCATCGTCCCTCCTTCTGGAAGTTTTAATAAATTCTATTGGTTAAAAATCGTAAAAGTTTCATATAAAAGTTAAATATACTTTAAATATGGGACATTTTCGATTTACATTCAGTCGTGGTTTTACTCTTACGGAGTAGCCGCAGGGCTCCTCGTTGAAGGACTCTGCAAAAAGTTTAAAAAGACTCTGAAGCTGAGTTTTTTTCTACTTAGAAATGGTTGTTTTTATTCCCTACTAATAAACAATCCTTTGGCATTGTCTTTTTCAAGACAATGCCCCTACAAAACATCCAGCGGATAAGTATAATTTTATAAATACTTATCCCGCTCCGACGATATGGCGCCCAACAAAATTCGAACGTAATCACGCTCTGAGTGTTCAGAGTTCTCATGCTAGCGTTCCAACACCGCAGAAATTCCTACAGGTAGTCTGCAACAAGAATCACTCAAGAAACAGCGGGGAGAGGATCGGATATTAGTATGTTATACACTAATATGCCGATATCCAACATTCTGCAACCTGTAACCGTCGATGTGTGACCTTCTCCGAAGCCAACCTACCTTGATGCCGTACCTGATGCACGATGGATGTCCCCGGAGTAGCCAGTCACTGCCTGCCCTACCAGTATGTGGGAGCACCACGGAGGCTCAGGTAAACTCGCCTACGACCCACCGGCGACATGCAGAAGGTACTGAAGGACTAGAACGAGACGTAGCGGCCGACGACCGATCACATCGCCGAGGAGGGACCTGCAGAAGCCGGCCACAACACCGACCACCGCCTGTGAGTGTTTTTGTGCAGTGTAGTGTCACGCGAGTGTAGTTTTGTGTTAAGAAAACTGTAAGTAATGACTTTGATAACATTTGAACATTCAATTTTTTTTTGACTTGTAAAAAATTCTGTTTTCTTAATGCTTTTAATAAAATAACCTTTTTTTATCAGCCTCAGAGTCTCCAAAGCGGGGGGATGTCGCCGAGCGCCGCAATCTCGCGCATCGACGTGCATCGTCCCTCCTTCTGGAAGTTTTAATAAATTCTATTGGTTAAAAATCGTAAAAGTTTCATATAAAAGTAAAATATACTTTAAATATGGGACATTTTCGATTTACATTCAGTCGTGGTTTTACTCTTACGGAGTAGCCGCAGGGCTCCTCGTTGAAGGACTCTGCAAAAAGTTTAAAAAGACTCTGAAGCTGAGTTTTTTTCTACTTAGAAATGGTTGTTTTTATTCCCTACTAATAAACAATCCTTTGGCATTGTCTTTTTCAAGACAATGCCCCTACAAAATACTTATCCCGCTCCGACGATAATTAGTTATACCTAGTATTACTACAGCCAAAAGATTCAAAAAATTATTTTGATGATTTTAAAAAATAATAACAAATAGGTGTTGGGATTTAAAAATTTGGGGTATAATAGAAGTGAAATCACCGATGGTGTTAAAGTCATGTTTAAGAGAATGACCTGTGTTACTTTTTGTCGTATGGAATGTGGTCTAAAAGTGGTTTTTTTTTTGTTTTGTGTTTTGGCTTGGACAATTGTCATTCAGCCAGTCTCAATCAAGATAAGTTTATTAATGTAGTGTGTGTGTGTGTGTGTGTGTTTTTGTGTGTGTAGAGTAATTGTCTTGATACTTAGCAAAGTCGACGTCATTGTCTTTGCTAAGAGACGCTAATTGTATCCGAACGTCTGCGGTCCCTCCGGTGTGTACCGATCGTTAGATTAGCTTATATATATATATATATATATATATATATATATATATATATATATATATATATATATATATATATCCGGTTTTTTAGGCGTTAAGGGATCTATGGAGGAGTATCACCGAGTCGCAAGCCCTTATCTCTTGCCGTACTGCTCCACCATAGGCCGATCAGAACCCAGCATATCCTAGTCTAAGCCGCAGATTCATCTAGAATTTTAAACTGCTGCGTTAGACTTTTTGTTTTCTGTACACCGAGCTGGGGCTCGACCCACATCCACTAAACCATTCGACAGTGAAGCGAATGAGAGGCAGCCGCACAGCCCGCTGAGCTATCTGACCGATATATATATATATATATATATATATATATATATATATATATATATATATATATATATATATATATATATATATATATGAAAATTATCCTTTTATGTTTATCACATCTAGGACAAGGTAAAAATTAAATTGCAAATATTTGAAGCTAATATAAGACCTCGTATTTGGATGACTTTAATCAAAATGAGTTTAGTAAATTGAAAATCTGCAGACTGAAGAATTTCTTCTTTTAAGAAATCGTCTTTCTAAAGGAATGATTTTTACTTTTTTCTGTGACCTTCGTCAACATAAGAATTTTTTTTAAATCTTACTAGAATGTCAGTAAAAAGTTTCGATATTTTACTTAATAAAACTGCTGAAAAGATATCTGTAATTGACAATTCAATGCGCTCATGAAGAAAAACTGCTTGTAACATTAAGGTAAGAGACATTATTTATTATAGAATATATAAATATATATTAATAATAATATTTACATACTTAATATTTTTGAATTAGCAACCTTAAGATTCATCAAAACATGAAACTAAAGGTGAACCAATTCCACTTCTAGCATAATTATATTCACCAGCATCTGAGTTTGTTGACGACATAGATGATTGCAAATAAGAAATTGGTTGATATGAGTATCTTTGGCTGTAGTGGAATCCGAACTGGAGCCAGAGGAACAAGGATTCTGACTATATTGGCTTTTATATCCTTGTCATGCAGATATGTGTGACGTTGAGCATTTTCCAGAAACATTCATAAGTTGTCGTTTAAAATGGAATTTTATTTTATTGGGGAATACTTTTTAATTCGCTATCCAAAAATAACATGAACAACCTATCTTCGTCATTAAAAATTCTTTATGGTAGTTAACTTTGGCCTCTGAATAATCTTTCAACACATTTATTAGTTTTAGTTGTGTTCCTATTTCATTAAGTGGTTTTCTTTCTTTTTTCAACCATCCGTGTCTCATAGGGTCCTTCAGGATCCGAATCATCTAATTACTTTTGATTCCCTATACTACGAGTGTTGGCTGGTGGATTGGTGATATTTAAAAGCGATAACATATTAAAATATATATATATATATATATATATATATATATATATATATATATATATATAGTAAAGTCTTAAGTATTGGGGAAATCTGCAAGAAAAACTCTAATGTGTATCAATTGTTTCGCCGAACGTTTTCGCCAAAGAGAATTAATTTGGCTTCTTCGGGGCTGAAAGAGAATAAATTATAATTAGTTACCATATATTATCTATTAAAAAACATTATTTATCTTACCGTAACTTTTAGAAATGTCGAGTTAGGATGTTAAAAAACTTGTTATAAAGTTTAAATGTGAGGTTCTGTTTTCTCAGAAAGCATGTGCTGACAGTGTTGCATGTGTGTTCTGAGAAAACAGAACCTCACATTTAAACTTTATAACAATCAAAAATTTAGTTATTGCCGACAATTCAAAGAATTACTTCCTTTTAAATGTAGTTACATTGGGTTTTTCGATTAACCTTGGGTAAACCTTTGCGTTTTAAGTTCAAAGCTACCATACATTTCCAACGTTAAAAAAAACCTTTTTTGCACATAGTAACAAAAACACAACTATGTTGTTACTAGCTAAGTTGTTTAACATCCTAACTCGACATTTCTATAAGTTACGGTAAGATAAATAATGTTTTTTAATAGATAATATATGGTAGCTAATTATAATTTATTCTCTTTCAGCCCTGAAGAAGCCTAATTAATTCTCTTTGGCGAAAACGTTCGGCAAAACAATTGATACACATTAGAGTTTTTCTTGCAGATTTCCCCAATATTTTAGAGTTTACTATTTGACTTATCTGCAAAGATTAAATTTCTTTTCTATATATACAGGGTGTCATGAGGAACTTTACATACTTCTACCATATGTAGAGTCCCTCAGGAGCATATCATGTGGCCACTAAAAAATGTTATCTCCTCTTCTTTGTTAATTAACAGGGTGATTTGTGTAATTGACCATTTATTTCATTTTACTGTAGTGTTTATACGGCTCATTTGATTTTTTTAATTTTTGCATGATACAGTACACTACTATCAAGCATTCGACTGGTATTAGCTAAACTAAAAAATTCCAGGACTGGCTTGGAAAAATTAATTTAGGGATTCGTATTAAATATTACACCCTGTATATATATTTTTTAAAATGCAATAAGTGATTTTCAAACTACATAAATAGCCAATGAAAACGACATATGCGACAATGTTGTCGCACTTTTATTAAATTTTTAGTGAACGATCCAATCTTACCAAAAATAGAACAACCATAATGAAGTATCAAATTATAAGGTATTAATTTAAACAAATGTTATAAATTTCAAACATTTTAATTAAAATGAGCTCCTACAACATAATCTAATACGTAGAAAATTAACATCTTTACTGTCACTTTGTATTATCTCTACGATAGAATCAATTGTTTTTCAATTTTAAATTTTTACTCATACATCGTATTGGGGCATTATTTTCGATAAATAATAAATTAAATTGATTAAAAAGTCAAACCTCTTGTATGTGTTAGTTTTTGTTGATTGTAATTGATTAAAATTTTATGTCAAATAATAATACATTGCATCAACTGTACTAAATAAAAATAAATCTAAAAAAGTTTAAAATGAAGGTTGGCGTTGACCGTTTGACGTTTCTTGATATTTTATACCCATTGTCATTATTGTCATTATCAATTGTTATTTATGTGTACAAGAATTCATATTTCTTCTGTCATATCTACGTTAAGTACATTGTGTTAGTTTTGGTAGAGCTTTTGTTACTTTCGTTCAAAATGCCACATCAGTTTTCGACCACAGAATATGCAGACATAATATTTGTTTATGGATTCTGTAATGGGAAAGGTAGGGCTGCTAGTAGAGAATATCGCAGATTTCCTAATCGTCGAACTCCCAGCCATCCAACATTTGGGTCAGTTTTTAATTATTTGCGAGAAAATGACACTTTTCCTAGTGGAACAACAGAGCGACATGTAGATGAAGCGCAGGAAGATGACATTATGGACGCCGTTACTATGAACCCTACAATAAGCACTAGACAAGTAAGTCGAGAACTCAATGTTACTCAATCAAAAGTAAGTAGAGTCTTACAAAAAAATAATCTATACCCATATCACATTCAAATGGTTCAGCGACTACATGCTGGAGATGAGATCGATAGGATGGAATTTTGTAGATGGATTAACAATAATCGACCAACGCTACACACGACACTATTTACAGATGAAGCCCAATTCACCAGAGACGGGATAAATAATTCACGAAATTCACATGTGTGGGCAGAAGAAAATCCCCATGCTATTCGAGAACGTCATTCTCAGTTAAGGTTTTCGGTTAACGTGTAGATTGGCCGTTTTTCCGAATCCATAGAACTTAATTCTAGTTAACCTTTTTTCTTTACTACATGAGTCCTTAATGTTCCTCCACTGTTTCTGTAATTTCGTACCAGTAACAAATAAACTGTACTTAGTGTCTTATACTTAACTCAGAGTAAACGGCGACGCGGAACGCTTTAATGTTAATGTTAATCATATTATTAGTAAAACAAAAGCACAATATAATTGATATTAATTTTTTTTCAGATATTCATTTGCGTCAGGAAATTCATTTGTTGATTAACTTGTTTATGTTGATTAAACTTAAAAGATGAATACTTATCAGAACCTATGAAAGAGAAGTGGTTAAAAATAGCGAAAGAATTTGAATCTGCTACAAATTTCGCTAACTGTCTTGAAGTAATAGATGTTAATCACATCAAAGTTGTCAAACCAGCCAACAGAGGGTCACTTTACTTTAACTATAAAAAATACTTTTTCCATTGTACTGATGGCTATTGCTGACTCAAAATATCATTTTACCTTTGTCGATATAGGTTCTTACGGAAAATTTGCTGACTCAACAATATTCTAACAGTCAGTTTTCTATAAAAAGATGGCAAGTTGAATTTCCTGAAGACAGGCCAATTTCGAACCTAAATACAATATCTTTGCCTTTTGTATTTGTGGCAGATGATGCGTTTTCCAATTCGCAAAGAATTATGTGTCAATATATTGGAAATTGACATAATAATAAAAAAAATTGACCTATCAACTTACTCGAGCTAAACGTTTTGTTGAGTGCATATTTGGGATAATTGCAAATAAATGGAGAATTTTTACATGCCTTTAACTGTAGATATTGACTTCGCTTAAGATATTATAAAAGCATGCTGCATTTTATATTACTACGTAAGAAGTAAGGATGGTATACAATTCAAAGATACTGCCAAATACAGACCAAATCGGTCCATCATAATTTGATAATTACAAGTTAAAGTTATTGAACACCCAAAAGTTGTATAAAAAAAATAGAACATCCACCTTTTTTATATATATTGTATATATACCTTGTATCGGAATGTAAGTAATATTTATTAGTTATTTATTTATTTAATATTAATTTTACTAGATTGATTTGTCACTTAAGTTTTACTTTATGTATTTAATCAATTTTAAAGTCATATTTGTACAACTTTTTTCCAATTTGTTCGGTCTTCCAATCAACCTAGGGTTAAATGAAATGTTCATTTTCTGGAGATTTGATTGGATGTTATCTCTCCATCGCATTCTGGGACGTCCGAGTGGTCTTTTGCCTGTGGGAATCTCCTTCCATACCAGTTTTACAAGTCTCTCGTTATGTAGTCTGTGCACGTGGCCTGCCCATCTTAGTCGCTCTGGTTTAATTTCTTGGGCAATATCGGCGTTATTGTAGAGTTCTTTTAATTCGATATTGGTTCTGATCTTATACTGGTTTGTGGTGATGTCATGGTGAGGACCGAAGATTTTTCTAAGTATTTTTCGTTCAAAGCGTCTAAGCTTTTCTTCGTTTGCTTTGGTCATGGTCCACTTTTCGCATCCGTATGTTATTACAGGTCTGACGATGGATTTATAGATTTTGATCTTTGAACTTCTTGTAAGATTTTTTGATTTTATGAGCTTATCCAGTGCGAATAGACAGCGGTTTGCAGATTGGTTTCTATCTTTTATTTCTTCAGTAACATCGTTGTCAGCTGTGATTACGGTCCCCAGATACTTAAAACGTTGTACTCTTTCGAAATTGAAGGTGTTGACCGTCACATTTTGTTCTATTCTGTCTCTTCGTGTCTTTCTATTTATACACATATATTGGTATTATGTTATAGAAAAATTCAAATTGTGCACTCTTCGTTTATGTATTTTAATTATCTTCTTCAGAAAAGATTATTCAAAAACGATAACAATTCATGTATACACATCAATCATACCGACCGAGGTGTGCCGCATTCAACGATGTAATGATTGGTGATAAATGTTTTTTTTTTCGGTTTTGTCAGCCATTCTAAGTAGGTAAACAAACTTCTTGATTTCATTCGCGCTATATTCTTGAAAAATAAATTATTCATTTCCAAACCGTTACGTGCTTTGACCAAGATCAAATCTGCTGCGTTGCAATAGGATTTTATGTAAACATTTATTTTATATCACAAATCAGTTTGAAGCCTTAAATAGATTAATGATCATCTACGAAGCTCCGAAGCATTGTTTAGTTGACTTTACATTTTTCGTTTCATTCTATTGTTAATATGGAACCAGAACAAGAAGTAAAAAGAGAAAACGCTATTGCACTTTTAATAAAACATTGAAAGAAGAATTCCCAGTTTTGAAAAACAAAAGTAGCAGTGATGTAAAAGGTGATACTCGTGGATCCGAATTTTCGATCGCCCACAGTTGTAGAGCGGATGTAATGAGTCACATTAAAAGTGAAAAACACCAAAGAGGTATTAGCTCCGCCGCAAACAATATCGAGCAATATTGATTTAGAGACAGCAGCTCGGGAAGGTGTTTGGGCGTATCATATGATTAAGGAAAATAAAAACTTTCGCTCAGCTGATTGCTCATCGAAAATATTTCGGAATTGCTTTGGATTGACCAAATTTCAATCAGCTCGTACTAAATATGAGGGCAATTATTAAAAATGTCTTTGGTCCGTACATTGAAAATCAATTGGTTGATGCAATGAACAACGTCAGTATAATTACCGATGCACGTAATCATGGAAACGTAAAAATGTCCCTAATGCGATGTATCTAATCAGGGAAACGTAAAGATAAAAATGGTAATTGAAAAAACCAACAAATATGAAATCCCAATGTATATAGCATTTGTAGACTTTGAAAAAGCATTCGATAAGGTGGAACATTGGACAATAAAGAACTCTTTACAAAAGGGGAGAATAGACTATGGATATACGGACTTAATTTCCAATATATATGATCAAGCAACAACATCCATTAAAATAGTTGAACAAACGGAGACTATTAAGATATGGCGAGGAGTCAGACAAGGTGACACTATATCATTTAAACTATTAAATCAAGCTTTGGAAGCCGTTATGAGGAAATTACAATGGGAAAAACGGAGTATTAACATAAATGACCAATATTTGAATCACTTGAGATATGCAGACGACATTGTATTATTAACAGATAAAAGGGAAGAATTACAAAATATGATGGATGAATTAAATAGCGAATCAACAAAAATAGGTCTACAAATGAATATAATAAAATAATACAAATAAAACGAAAATTATAACCAAACAACCAGAAGAATTAATAATTACAATTCCACAAACAACTATAGAACAAGTAAAAGAATATGTATATTTGGGACAACTAGTTAAATTAAATAAAGAAAATCAGACCGGTGAAATAAAGATAAGGATACGGTTGGCTTGGGTATCCTTCGGAAAACTTTCCTATATACTAAAAAATAAAAAATACCCCCAATATTTAAAAACAAGAGTCTTCAACCAATATATACTTCCTGTTCTCACCCACGGTTCTCAAACTTGGAAGTTTATAAAGGAAAACATGGAAAAAATAGCAAAGACCCAAAGAGCCATGGAAAGGCAAATGCTGAACATCATGCTATTAGACAAAAAAAGAAATACTTGGATCCGCACCAAAACAAAAGTGTATCCGATGTATCAACGCAGACAGAAAAAACTTAAGTGGAAGTTCGCTGGACATACCATAAGACAGAAAGATGACAGATGGAATGATTATACAATGGAAACCATATAGTTACAAAGGAAAAAGAGGAAAGCCACAAATGAGATGGTCAGATGACTTGGAGAAACACGCAGGCCCGAAGTGGATACAAACTGCCTACAATAGAGAGACATGGAAGAAGGAAGAGGAGTCATATGCCCAAAATTGGACAGCAGGGGCTGTATAGATAGATAGTCTGGCTCCTTACCACTCAGCCGTCTTAAACCCCACTATCGACCTCATCCAAAATTGTACACATTTCAATCAACCTTTGATTTTCAGGAGACTAAGGAATCACTTAATGAAACACTAAATCGCTTTTTCCAACAGAAACAAGATCTTAATGTTTCCAAAAGTTATGAACAGGACGCGCTTGCCAAACGAATCTTTGTTTCACAAACTACAATTCTGGAAGACGTCCGCTACCAGGTCGACCTCTCTCTCATTCACCCATTAGCTCACAAAAAATTGGGTGATTAATTTATGTGTGCTAAAAACAGATTCCTTTCCCCTGGTGAGAAAATTGTCGAGCATCCTTCCAGAAAGGAAGAGTATAGACAGATTCTGATGGATTATATTGAGCTAGGAGGCGGAAGAGAAGTCCCTCTGGCCGTTTGTAACTCCAAATTTGAAAATAAATAATTTGTATCACATTTATGAGTTGTAAGAGACCAAAGCTCTACTATGAAAATGAGAGTTGTTCAGTCCCAAGGTTCAGCCTGAACTGTTCTAAATTGTTACCAGAGTCCAAACTTATACATTTGCATTTACTGCTGACATAATGATAATGTATCGGCAGGTGAAACTGAACTCTTCCTTTAACTTTTTCCAGAACACTTTGTGGAGACAAACTCTCCAAGACCAATTCTCTTGCATTGAACTAACTACTTAACTATACTTTTCATTTGGTCAAAATAGTGCTCCATATCTAGCCTGTCGAGTTCTTAAACATTGCTCAAAATCTCTCTTGTTCAAAGCTAGTGCAAAATACCCTATTGTATCAGACTTGCGTGGACGACATCTTATCAGGCTATAGTACTGAAGAAGAAATCATTTCACTGCATTGTTCGTTAAACTCTACTTTTTCTTCCATTTGCTCCTGCATATTCAAGATCAGATCCAATTCATCTCCTGCGTCCTCTGCAGAGTTTAGCAGCGCATCAAAGGACATTCTTCCCGAAGAAGAGCCATGCAGGCAAGGGCCTGCAACCCTCTGGGATTTGTTAATCCTGTAATTATTCACGGAAAAACTCTGATGCAACAAATATGGGATAAAAATCTCTCTTGGGACCACACTATCGATCTTCTACCTTCCCGATCCCGAGCTTCTACCACAATTGGTTTAAGTTCTTGTCAAATTTAACCAACATGTCCTCCTTTTCAGTTCCTCGGTGCATAGTTGATGACAAAGATGTAGTTAAAGTAGAATTACGTGGGTTTTGTGATCAGGCATACGGATGTTGCATACATTTAAGGGCAGAATACTCTGATTCATCTGTGTCATCTACACTTATTGCTGTCAAATGGCGTGTAGCTCCAATGAAAAAATCTTGCTATACCGTAACTAGGGTTGTGTGCACTGGTTCTCTTAAACCAGTCTCTACACAAGGCTCTAAACGCTAATATATTGTTTTCTTACTGTTTCTGATAGTATGTTGTGGTCAGATTTTATGGTAGGTCTCTCTTGGGCCCACTAATCTTTCAAAAAATGGTCCATATTTGTGACAAACAGGGTGAAAATAGTCCAAAATGCTAGCCCTTATGTGTGAAGTGGAAGCACATAAAGTGTGAACTCAAACCTGCAGACCTCTTATCTCAGGGGAAAACTTTCAGATCATGCCAGATCCTTCCTAGCATCTGGACCGTCATTTCTACTAGATCGATCTATGCAATTGGTCTAAACCTAACTCATTTGAGCCTATTGTCAATCTCCATGGAGAAAGGAAAATGGTCGATGTATGTACCAAAACTCAGAAAAATTGTTATTACATAAAGACCACTTATCTGGTCATCTATTTCCTAAGTATTGCAAGATTCCAGACTATCCCTAATAGGTCAAGTTCAAGCCATTTTCTTTAAATCCAAAATATTATCTCTGACACAAGGTTGATTGTTACTTAACAAGCAAATTGCTTCACTGAATCCCTTCATTCACAGGAGCAAATTACTTAGAATAGGCGATCAACTTTAACAAAATATGGGTGTAGTGTAGCAAAATGGGTGTAATGTAACAAAAAGTGCAAACTATGAAGGTAATGGAATGGAGCATAGTAATAAAAAGGTGTAAATATAACAAAATAGGAATATAGAAATGTATCAAGATTAAAGGTTGGCTAGCTCACTATGTTGGAGGACTACTTGACACTCAAGGAAGGATTCAGCCAATTTGCATGCCCTTCTGAGACAGTTAAATGAGAATAAATGTGTAAAATAGATAAAAATGTATAAATTGATGAGAATATGAATAATGTAGTCAGGAAGTTGTTCTAATGAATGTATGGGTGCCAGGAAAGTATCAACTGATACTTCCCAAAGCATATTATATTGCTGTAAGGATTGTTCAATTTCGGCAAGCAAGAAAAAATAGGCACTAACAGATAGTATGTACAACCCAATTTAATCTCTACCTAATTTTAATGATGCTTACAGTAACAAAGTAAAATTAGTCGATGTTACCTTTCACCTATATGTACAGTTAAACTAGCTTAATAATAATAATGAAATCCCTGAATTTATGTATATATAACACTAAACTTCCCCCAATAACGAATACCCTAACTTTAAATTGTAATGATTATAAGAATGAAGAGTGAAAACACTATCAATGAACATAATATATAGTCTACTGACCTATTAAAAAGAAAATTTCTGTAACTTTTGCATCAAGTTAAATGGAAATTTACCCTGCTGGAGTAAATTCTGAGTGTAGTAATTGTTTAAAACAAAAAACAATATAGTTCTCTCTACGCTTAATTGTGTACACAGTTACCTGACAGGTAAGAGATTAAAAGGGGGGTTATGATTTAAGAATATATAATTTACATACAAAATTATATTGTCGGCTGACAAGTAAAACTCACCAAGTGCAATTTTGAAAGAACAGAGATATTCAAGTTTTAAAGCATATTTTATTGTAAAAAATCCATTTTTGAGCCAATTTTATAACAGATTGTAACAAAAAATACCTTCTGTTTTTACCTTCTGTTATAAAATTGGCTCAAAAATGGATTTTTTACAATAAAATATGCTTTAAAACTTGAATATCTCTGTTCTTTCAAACTTGCACTTAGTGAGTTTTACTTTATTATTATATTCTATTATATTATATTATTATATTAAATTCTTAAAACAAAATGGCAACCGCCTATCTCACACACACAACCTGTTAGCTTGACTGCTGATTTAAAAGTACCCCTTAGAGCTGTCAATGACTAGTCAAGGGTCTGCTTCAGCATCTGGGACATGCAGGATCTCAAACCACCTTGAACAATGTCTGCTTACGATATTGGATCCCTTGACGGACTTAGATGTATAAAACTTATAATACACTGATCGAGCGCTTGCTTTAGGTTTAATGCCATCACCTCAAACAAAATTATGGCAGATCTCCCTCGTGAACAAATCCCACCAAAAAGACTTTTTGAAAAGACTGGAATAGATTTTGCAGGTCCCTTTTGCAAGTCTTCTTCCTTGAGAAGAGCTCCTACACAAAAAGTTACATAGCATTGTTTGTATGCTTAGCTACCAAAGCAGTCCATTTAGAAGCAGTGTCTGACCTCAGAAGAGATCATTTGAACATTTATTCTTCCCAGATCAGCATACTGGGGTGGATTGTAGGAAACAACAATTAGAAGCTACTTTTGTCTACTCTTCCATTGGACCTATAGTCTCTTACTTCAGGAGACATTTCTTAATAGGTGCTCCTGTTATCTTATCCAGAGGTAGATATTTCATGCACTCTGGATAATGTACTGAAACAGTGGCAGTAGTGCACTCAAGTTCAGCAACTCTTTTGGAAGCTTTGGACCTCAGACTACCTAAATCAGCTTCAAAACCACTAAAAATGGATTCATTTATCTCCTAATATTAAGGTCAATTTAGTATTGGTCAAAAACATTGACTCTCCTCTCTTACACAGGCCACTAGCTTAGGTGACTGAGGTATATGAAAGAAAAGACCACAGCATTTGAGTAATACAAGTTCACACAATTAAATTTCAAAGTGTTGGTGAAATAAAAAGTTTCCTTTTGTTTGTATTAAATTCACTCCACCCTCAGGACTTAAATATATTATTACTAAATTATATATTTAAAACTGTTAATATAATTGTATAGTATGTCTATGATTGCCGTAAGTCAAATAAACCTGGTTTTTTTTTCATGCACACCACATAAACAACACTGGTTCCCTTTAAAATCCTCGTAAAACATGGCGGAACGTCTACGCGAAGGAGATGCGCGTACTTAATTTTCCGTAGAGAGTGGGCATTCTGTTTGTTTATTATTCTGTGCCGCAAGCATCGAGCAATAAGACAAAAGAGGGAATGTAAAGGTAGTGGGGGTAAACATATTGATAGACAGGAAGTGCCATCTTGAGAGGCCACTTTAGACAAGGATAGACAGTCTCTTTCCTTGTTTAAGAAGTCAAATTTAGTTAGGTTATGTTATTGTTTGTTCCAACTGTCACATGAAATTTTATTTATATTGAAATCTTTTACCAATTATGTCACTTTTTAGACTATTATAGTTAATATTTAATTAAAACTTTCTCGTCTGAAAAATATTTTATAGCTATTGTTAATAAGTGTTGGAAAATTTAAATTTAGCGCCTTTCCGGATATGTCCGCCATCAGAGGCCACTTTTTTGGTCTCCTTTTCATAACGATTAGATTCCCTCTTTTATCTTTTTGCTCGATGGCCGCAAGTCTGCATATAAGAGTAGGTCAGGCTCTAGACGCTAGTGCCTGATACCTTACAACTATGTGGGTTGAAAGAAGAGAAGATGAGAAGAAATGACTTCTAAAATAGCGGCAATAGCGCAATAACATAAAGTTTGTTTTGACAATTTTGTTTTGTAAAAATTACGTGATTATATCTATTCCTATTCTACTGACACTGACACTATTATCATAGTATAAAAAAGAACTGTGCTATTATTGAACTAGTCATTAGTTCCGGGAAATTAGATAACCTTCATTTATCTTATCTGAAATGGAACAATTTTCTAGCGAAAATCAAGAGAATCGTTGCACAATGAGAAGGAATTCACGAGAGAGGAAAATCATTTACAGAGAACTTTTAAATAAAATAGAAGGAATAGGTAAGTTTAGTTACTACATATTTAATATTCTCATTGGCATGTTATTTGCAAACATTTATTTTACCTTTTCCAATGTAACTTGATATAAAATTGTTAATAATTTGTTTATGGTTGATTTCCAATTTTTATTCTTAATATTATTACTGCTATTACTTTTAGGACAGAAGTCACTACCACTAATACGATCTGTTGCACCATTTCTTACCTTTCAATGTAGTTCTTCAGTGAGTAGAGGAACTCAGGTAGTCATATTTATCCCAGGAAGTTTGATTGATCTTCATATTTTATCTCTTTATGTTGTATAGTAGATATATCATATACTTGATTATTCCTCATATATTACTGTATGCCCTTGTGCTGTTTCAGAGCCATCACTTCTATAGCCTTCTTTTTTTATTTAAAAATGCTCTCAAATGGTAGAAATCCCATTTGTCTTTGCAACTAAACTTTGTGGTAAATTCATAACAAAAGTACTTTTGTAGCATGGCATCTTTTAGCTTCTTAATATGTACACTTCCCGTCATATAAAATTGGTACACATTTTTTTCCAATGTAAACCTGTGTCAGACTGGACACAAGTCTGGTTCATGAATCAATTCGTTGTTGCCATCACAGATAACAGAATTTCAGTAAATTTAAATAAAATGTAAAACGTAAAAAATAATGTTCAAAAATTTATAAAGTTTTTAGATCATAATGAACAAAAAACCGTATCTAATAAATCTAATAACCAGCAAGAGGATTGAGTTAATGTCCAAAATGTTACAAAAAGTGAATGGTATTTAAACTTAGGGTATTGGCACAGGGAACATTGGAATGCATCTACTGTAATTTTATACTTCAATTACTTACAGAACACAAACTGTTAACTGTATGTTATGTCAATAAGTTTAGTCACAGGCAAACTACCTAAATTAATTTATTATTTATTACATGAACGATAAATGTGAAAAACTAACATTATACTTTATCCTACGTAGATTATAAACTATAAAATATCCGGGGCGAAAAATGCTTTTCAAAACGTGACAGTATTACACTATCCTCTTATAACTGTAAAAAATCCTCTTATAACTGAAAAATGTTGGTTTAGTATCTACAGATGTTATCAGTGCATGAAAACTTCTCGAACATATCCAAACAATTAATCATAAAAAATATTGCTTGCCATCAGTCAGCTTTGACAAGTTTGTCAAAGTGAATTTTTAAAGATGCCACGTCAGTGGGTGAGTTTGATAAAACGAGAATAATTTCAAAAATAGGAGATGGTTAGTTTATTTGACAACTGGCTCAAGAGTTAAATAGAAGCAAAACCACAATCCACAACATGATGGGAAAACGAGCAGACTTTGGATAGAAGAAGAGGGAGTGGGAGACCAGTTATTACTACAGCCCAACAATATGAAACATTAACTAATTATTTAAGAGCATATCCCTTCCATACGGCTAGGCAAGCAAAAGTTAATACAAACTTTAATCCTTTTATAACTACAGCATTAAGGAGAATTAGAAGAACAGATTTTAAAAATTGTGCAGCCGCCCGAAAATACAAATTTAGTGGGGAACATAAACAAAGTAGACTCCTATTTGCTTGACCATGTAATTTTTACTGACGAAAAAGTATTCAAGTCTCATTATGATGGTCATATTAGGGTTTATAGACCGCCTTGAAATAGGTTTAACAAAAACGATATTTCATCAAGTGATAAATCCGGACGGTTCTCTATAAATTTTTGGGCTTGGATGTATAGAGAAGGTTTAGGAATGTGTTGAAGAATTGAAGGACAATTTAATATTAAAACCTATTTACATATATTAGATAATGTGATGTTGCCATCAGTTAGGGAAATTTTCCCCAACAATAATTTTATTTTCCAGCATGATAACTGTTCAATCCACACAGCCAACTGTGTAAGGGATTACTTTATGGAAAATAGCATTGAAGCTCTTCCACGGCCCTCTAAAAGTCCAGATGTTAATCCAATAGAGATTGTTTGGGGCCTTATGATCAACAAAATACAAAAATTAAATGTGGCTCCCCAAAACAGAGATCATTTAGCTTGGCCGAAGATGAAAATTTATAACTAAATTTAATTAACTCAGTTCCCAGAAAATTACAAGAAGTGATTAATAATAATGGAGCTATGGCAAAATATTAACTTTTTGAATTTTAATACATATATTTAAATCCCAGACTTGTTCACTGTAAAAATTATTCATTTTTTATTAATTTCAAATTAAATTTTAATTTTTTCCAGTGGGTTTTATTTACTGTAGTATTCCACAACTCAATACAGTTTTGTGTTACACTTTACGAGAAACTAACGAGAAATTAAACATAAATTTAAAGTCATGTCTAGATTGATTATCTATCATTATTTTTTAATTGAAATATTTTTATAAATTATAATAAAACACCAATCAATGTATGAATACTGAGATAATGGAAAATTTCAAAATTAATAGAATTTTTTAAGATGTATGTTTAAATAAATGTATAAATATAAATGTGACTGACTGATCGAGAATGCTCGATATTGTTTTAGTTTTTAGTATACTAAAAACTTGCGACCTGTCACACAGCCCTGCTTTGTGCCTTCGAAATTAGAATGACACATGTGACAAGCTCAACTTACACAACTTGAAAAACACAATTTTCGGTTATAAGAGTTGTACCAGTTTTTTATGACGGGAACGGTACATAATTTATTAACAAAATCTGATTCTAATCCAAGGATAATTATAATTTATTTGTATTATAATTTTTTTTAGGAAATTATTTTTTATTTCAACAAATGTTTATTAGATTTTTTATTACAATAATTCCTTATTACTTAAAAGAAAGTATTAAGAATTTTGAATTTGAAGTTTAAAGAATCTTGGTCATTTTAGGAGAAACAAAATACTCACAGCTGTTAGATTTTATTCTGGAATTTTTAATCCTTTAATTTAAATATACAAATTTCTTCTTCTCTGCGTTTCAACTTCAAAATGTATACACTACTAGAAATTTTGCACATTTAAACTAAAATACATCATCGTCTTACTGGCAAAACCATCCAACACCACTTTTATGTTGATTTTAAGTAAAGTACTCAAAACCAGGCAACTGCAAAAAGATTTTAAATGTGGGAAACAGGTGTTAAAAAAACAACTTTAATAATTTATTTATTTATTTAATACATGGGATAAATCCATTAACAGTTTAAATTACATATACAATATCACAGTTTGGTTTTCAAAACTTGAAATTTCGTATAATATTTAAATTTGATATTAAAAGTTTTAAAAATGAGACTAAAAATCTTAAATACTACAGCAAACAAACAGATTATATACAAGAACACAAAACTTCATACAATCCCAATATTACTTATCACTAAGGCAAGAGCTCTTTCAAAACTTGAGTTTAAAGTTTTACTGTATATATCAAAAATCAGGAGCTTTTAATATGCCATCGTTATGAAATGATAACCCCCAATGGGTTTTGAATACCGTAGGTTGTTCTGTGGAATGGAATTAGCGAATACACTGTGTGTGGTATCATAGAGATTGAGTGGGGAAGATTAAAGTTAATCTGGCCTTCTTAACAGGTTTGGACAATCAATAAATCCATGTATGATCTTATTAATAAATATAGCTCCCTAATATATTCACAACAGTTCTTGAAATTAATTATATTTAAATGGGAGATAAGTCACAATTAACGGTTTAAAGTATCGTTTATTGTTGTCTTCATTTTCCACTTCGGAAATTGTTCTCGCCAAAATACAAATATAGTAAATTTAGCATTCAAAACAATAACAGTTCTTAAGTGAGGGTAAAAATAATGGTTGTTCAATATGGGACTTAATCATAGATTTTCAATAGTAGTGAGGGGACATGGTAAGTACAATATTCAATAATTTTATTCTGTAACTCTTTTATGGTATATCAATATTGTTCTGAAATAGGGTGACCAAATAACTCTACAGTATTCCAAAATAGTTTTCTGTAACTAAGCAACAATATACTAATTATGTTGTGAATCAATGGAGAAATACTTGCAATTACTAGTAACGAAATCAAGAAGTTTAGATGCCTTTATTGAAATAGAGTTTATGTGCTCACAGAAAGTAAGCTTCTCATTAAAAATAATACCCAAATCCTGAATAGAAGAAACATAACTAAGTGGTTGATTATTAATAGTATAGCTTGTTCCAGTTCTACTAACTTTACAAGAAAACTTATAAAACAACATTTTTTTACATGTAAGTTGAGTTTGTTCTGATTGCACCAATTTTGTAGTTGGTCTAAGTCGTGTTGCAGCAAGGCTTGATCTTTTAAGCTATCTATAACTTTCCAAAATTTCAAGTCATCTGCCAACATTAGACATTTGCTATTTAGGAAACGGGAAGTGATGTCGTTAATGAAGATGTCGATATAATGGTACTACAAAGATGTTGATACTTTTATTTAGCAAAAACAGATATTTATGAAAGAATTATTTTTTATAAGGGCAATAATTGTATGGAAAAGTTATTTTTATTTCAGAAGAAAATATTTTTTTTTGGGAGGTGAGAATCTTCAAAAGACCTCTGGGAAGGTGTCCCAGGTGTGTTGGATTCGGATGACTATGCCTCACCATAGTTGACTACCCCTCTTACCTCTTCTTTCTCCAACCACCCTCTCACCACCTCTTTCTCCAA
This sequence comes from Diabrotica balteata, assembly GCA_918026665.1. Classification (NCBI taxonomy): domain Eukaryota; kingdom Metazoa; phylum Arthropoda; class Insecta; order Coleoptera; family Chrysomelidae; genus Diabrotica; species Diabrotica balteata. The sequence goes on along the minus strand of OU898282.1, from coordinate 86,366,172 downwards.
ACCCCAGGCCTGGAACAGCTCTTAACAAGCATTACCATCTGACCCGTCAGCTTTACTTATAACTCCCATCTGCCACTATCCGTCTGCGCTCCATGATTGCCATAGAATCCCAGTCGCTCCACCTCACCCATGTCTGCACCAGACTAGGTTTGTAAGGTAACCATCCTTGTGCAGAGCGATAGGCAGGAAGGAGTGGCAGCGCCGTTATTTTAACCATCTTGAACTGCAAACGAGAAAGATCAGACAACAGGTACAAGGCACTCCAGACATTCATATTCCACCCCCGTGAGGTGGTCCATTTATTTCTCAATCTATACCAGCCCATGACTTAGTAATAAATAGACTGCTCCAAAAGGAGACACACACCATACACTAGATACAAGTAGACACAAAACAAAACAGCACATATGTAAATTGATTTCTGTAATAAGTCAAGTTCTTTAAGATTTCAGTGTCAGTAGTGGAACTGAATAGTGGCTCGCCCCACTTACACCAACAGATATGACACATTAAAATAAACAGTTCACCTTTATTGCAGTTTGCTCCCTTTCTCTTCCTTGTGTTTTATGGTTTCTGTCACAAAACCAATGATTAAGTCAAAGATTCTTTTGCTTTCAATTGCATTATTCATTAGTTCATGTGGCTCGCCTAGAGGTGACCCCAGGTCCAGCTGTAGCAAAGTTGTGTTAAAAACATGTGTTCAAAAAACAACTTTAATATGATACTTTTATTTAGCAAAAAACAGATATTTATGAGAGAATTATTTTTGATGGGAGCAATAATTGTATCGAAAAGTTATTTTTATTGCAGAAGAAATTAAGAATAATTTTGAATTTGAACTTTAAAGAATCTTTTTGGGGTCATTTTATGAGAAACAATATATTCACAACAATTAGTTTTTATTCAGGAACGTTTAATCTTTTTCTTTAAATGTACAAATTTCTACTTGGAATTTTGAACTTTTAAACTGAAATGGTTTCACGCCAACATAAGTCGACAAAAGTCGCACATATTTTGTATCGTTCCACAATACAGAGGTAATATCTATACCATATTCGTTACCAACAAATTCTGAATAGCCACGGTCAACGTTCTTCTGTTGCAAATCTGCGTCAGTCGATAATTTGAAATTGAGTACTCTGTTTCTTCTCACTGTTCCCAAGCTATATATTCCTCTACTTCGGAGATAGGTAAGCACGCCCAAAGACGTACAGAAATTGTCAAAGTATAAAATGTGATATACGAAATTTCAAATGTGCTTTGATAAGCGAACCACAACATTTGAGGCAGCCCCAAGATCTGGAGTGTCGTCCAAGATTATGTTGTCTCCTGCACCAGTGTAAATTTCATATGAATACAAAAATCCAGAAGTGTCACAAAGGCAAAAAAATTTGAAGCCCCACTTATGTGGTTTGTTGGGCATATATTGTCGGAGGTCACTTCCAGTGATCTTTGTAACGCACATTTGTTCATCTACGCACAACCTAAAAGGCATAGGGACTGATAGAAACCTGTCATTGAAATGTTTCACTAGCGGACTAACTTTATGCAGAGGATCGTATCCAGGGTTACCCCTTTCCACAGCTACTGAGTTGTCGTTATAGTGGATGGATTCCAACGTAATCCGGCGAATGGATTCAAACCGAAGCAAAGGCATAGTCTGACGAACTGGCTCAAAAGAGTGTGTTCCCCAATAGGATCGGACATTCGGATAGCAATAAACAGACATAATCAGAAGAATGCCAACTAATTTTCGAATATTGTCGGACTAAATGCTGAATTTTGTTTGTACATATATCATTTTGCCGAGCGTACAAGTTTGTTTGCTCCACTATATGATCAACCATGGTGTCGTCAAGAAAATAAAGAAAACATTCGTATGGAGTGGCTAATTTCTTAATTTTTTCTGGAAACTGCTTTTGGCCTTGAAATACCACCTCATTTACATGAATTTGAAGGTGTTTATACTCTTTTCCAAACAATAGATTTAAATTCACTAGAATCATTTTTCATGGCAACAACATTACCTGTTACACCACGAACTGCTACTACTGGATCACCTTCTTCTTCCGTTAATTCTGGCGGTCGAGGACGTTTCTGTCGCCTAAAAGGTTGTGAGGCTCCTTGCACTGGAATTTACTCAGATACACTTGGTGCTTGTGACACCTCTGATACCCCTAGTTGATCTGTATTGTACAACTGTTGAAGCTGCAGTATTCGATTCCATCAGAATTATAGTCACTCTCAACATCTGTTGCTTCACCGTCAGCAGCATCTCACACCGCTTTAGTAATAAGCCATCAAATAAACTTTTACTACGCCAGAAGGCACAACTCCGCCTACAGGTGGAGTGTGGAAAATGGGGAATAACAAAAATATCGAAATTGATTCAACTTAAAACAGATAAAAAATGTGTAATAGAGGTATTTAGCTACTCACCTATAAGTTTTTCTGCTTCACTTAGCGTTCCACAAACAAGTACTTATTTGACTAAAAATGTGTATTCTCGCCAAATAATTTTTTCATCCAATAGTACTAATTATTCCCACATAACCATCGAGCAAAAAGACAAAAGAGGGAATCTAATATTTATGAAAAGGAGACGAAAATTCATAAAAGTGGCCTCTTAATATGGAGGACATATCCGGGAATGCAAAGGCGCCAAATTTAAAGTAGCTATAAAATATTTTTCAGAATGAGTCAGACGAGAAAGTTTTAATTAAATAATAACGATAATAGTCTAAAATGTGACACAATTGTTAAAAAACTTCAATATAAATAAGCTTTCATGTGACAGTTGGGACAAACAATCACATAACCCAACTAAATTTGATATCTTAAACAAGGAAAGTGACTCTCTTTCCTTGTTTAATGTGGCCTCTCAAATAGCACTTCCCGTCTAACATTATTTTTGCCCCCACTACATTTACATTCCCTCTTCTGTCTTTTTGCTCGATGCATATAACTAACCGCCTCGGCTGCTTTGTGACAGATATGAATCTACGGACATCGCTATCATATAAAACAAGCCTTCCACGAAACAGTTTTAAGTAGGTATGCAACCAGAATTCCGCCTGTTCATATTAATATGACTGATCAAAGTCCGCCTCAAGACGGTTGTATGCATTAGAGGGTTAAACATATCCATTCATAATCTTATGAAGTAAACATAAATCTACTTCAAACGTTTTATAATGTAGTAATGAGGTATGTATTGAAACTTACTAGGGGTAGTCAGTATTTTAATCATTTTTACCATTAAACATTGAATAGTTATTTTAGACGGTGCTACCAAATCAGACAAAAATCCAGGTATATACTGTAAGATAAAAAAAACCTTCAAATGATGTATTACTTGGCATATGACATACGATCTCATTTAACATAATTGTGCAAAATGGTACTCGTCCGCCATTTTGAATTATTACTATCACTAAAATATAAAAATAATGTACATGTGTCATAGTTCGGTAATCCAAAAATTCTAAATTTAAGTTAGTTGGTCATAACTATTATAGAACGGGTCAGTGGTTGGGGTGGATTTTAGACGCACACTGTATATATTATGTAATAGTAATCAAACAAGAAAAAAATAGACAGATTTGTCTAATTTATTACAAAATGAGTATAATTTTGTGGTATGATTAATAAATTATTAGACATTTAGAATTAAAAATGTGGTACTCCGGGAATGACCGAAGAGGGAAGCATAGCTTTCTTATCGTCTACGCACGAAGCGATGATTTTTAATTGAATTCAATTTAATTCAATTCGATTAGTTTATTTTATTTTACTTTATTGTATTTTATTTTATTTTAGAAGAAATAGGCATGGGACTGCGTTTACTACTTCACAACGTGTGGTCGCACGATTTGCGTTTCATCGCGGTTCTTTTGTTTTTATTTTTCAGACCGCTGCGCAATCAATTTGACCGATCACTGCATTCCGTCACATGGCATTGTTTTTTCGCATACCGTCTAATGATACCGTATTACTTGAAACAGGCTTTTCTAAAAATATTTTTCTTATACCATCAATAACCCTATATATGTTTTTGACTTTTAGAAGAAACAGAAGATGTCAGTTTAAACACAGTAAATGAAATAGGATCAGTGTTAAGAGAAGCTAACTCATTGGATACAGAATGTGATATTACGCAGAGAGTGGGAAATGCCGATGAAACATTTTTAGATTGTTTAGTATTATCCTCTGCAAGTTCTGTTTTAAAAAGATGTGTAACGGCTGTTGATATATTTACCTCTACATATGATTCTAGAGAATATTCCAATAACATAGTAAGTATGTATTTATTAATATTTTAACAAACTTTTGACTTTGTAAATGTTTGCAAATTTTTGTAAGCGTTTTGCGGTGGAAGTAAAATAGTACGTCGAATCGTGACGTATGATACATTAATGGAATGAAGAGGCGGGGGTGATCCTGTTGACAGAAAAAACACACATTGCGGAATTGCTAAGAGGATATTACATCATATCTCCTTTGTGTTTGGTCCGATTGAAGCGTGTGATACATTAAATAAAAGGGAAGGATATCACGAATATATTAAGATAGAAAAAACAAACAAAGCGACTACCAAAGGGACACTACGAAGTGTCTTCATTATTAATGAACTTATAGTTCCATACGAGATGTCGTAGGGCACTGTGCATAAAAATAATTTAACTAAAAGACAAATTTTGATTTCAAAATTCGTAAAATAGTTTCGAAACACAATTCAGATTTCTGCTTGTAATCTGAGCCTTCTAAAAATTGCAAGGCAAACAGACGTTGATAAAAGATGTTAACAGGGACATGGGGAATCTAAAATTTGCATTCCACGACATGTCTTTTACAACTAAGCAGAAATCCTTAGCGAATTGTGCTTCTAGTACTCACACAGAGTAAATCCGATTAAAATGAAAAAAGGCAGCAAACATTTGATTTCACACAAATCTGACAATTCGTACCCTACTTCTCTCATCAATAAATACCGTTTTTCAACAAGTTTTGGGTCTTCTATTGATGATTTACCTGATGGTAATCAACTAAGGATGATTTCTAATAATATTATGAACAACAGTACTCTACTTTATTCTAACATTGCAACTTCCACCACCCATTACTCTTCACTACCCTATTTCCCATATGTTACTGAAAAGCTTATTAAATTGTACAAACAGAACAATATCCCAGTTAAGATTGCCGTCAATAATGCTAAGACTGACAGGAACTTGTTTTCTAAAACTAAAACACCTCTTTCTTTTTTGGAACAAGTGAATGTAGTCTATCACATACCCTGTTCTGAATGTGATGCATGTTAAAGTGGTCAGACGGGCCGTTCCCTTAAAGGACGCCTTATTTCACATGGTAGTGACATTAAACTTTTTAAACATACCTGTCGCCTTGCACAACATGCAATCAACACCAAACATACTGTGAATTTTGATGATGTTAGAATTCTCTGTAGAGAACATAACCTTAATAAGAGACCGTTTATGGAGATGTGTCATATTTTGAAACAACCTAATTCATTAAATAAGAGAACTGATATCAGCAACTTAAGCCAATTAAACCTTAACCTATTAGACAATATCAAATAAATATAATAAAAAAATTACAGTACATTATAGTTTATATCTGGAAATAGTGATAAGACATTTTAATAAACAAAAACATATATTTTTTGTACCCTTCTCGACATTTTTATTTATTGAGAATATTCTTTTCTGATCTCTATGTTTTATGCTACAAAATTAAACAATTGTAGAGTTGGAATTATTTTAAAACTATTTTCAGATTAATAATATCAAAGAAGAAAATGAAGAAATGGTATCATCAGATTTATTAAAACTGCTTGAAGATGCTAGACACATCATTCCACAAGTACCTGAATACTCATATACCTATGGAGCATATGATTTAGATACGCAACCTCAACCAAAACCTAGAAAAGAACGAGCAAAAGTTGTAAAGGAGCAAGTTCAAAAGAAAGAACCAGAAAGAGTTACCAATCTTAACAAAGAAGAAGAAGCGATTGAGGATATTGTGAAAGTATTTTTTCAAGTGTTAAATATTAAATATGTCGAAAATAATGAGGAGCCTATTCCTTACTACGATTATATTATAGATACTGACGATTTTGCAAATACTGTAGAAAACATCTTTTATTTCTCATTTTTAGTAAGAGATGGTAAAGCCAGTATAGATCTAAGTAAGTTATTGACTATGTTCTATCTTATATTTATCTTAGTTTTTTATCTTGACAAATTGTTTTTAAAGTGTATCTGAAGGAATTCTTGGAATGTTCTTGACGAGATATCACTATGGGCATTAAACTGTTTAGAAGTATTATCCAATGGTTTGATTTTACAGCCTTCATTAGAACTTGCAGAAACCATATTCTCTTATATTATTTTGTAGTCGATTATAGTAGGTTTCACTTCTTGGTTTCAGTCACTTTTCTGTAAAGCCTAAGGTAAATAAGTGTTACTTCACTAGGCACATTTATATTTAATGATACATAGGTTTTATGTTGAATTATTTCAGCTTTGGTTTAAACTAGTTGTTTCCCAAAATAATACCTAACATTTCACATCAAGTTTTTATAGTTTATGAGTATATTCCACCGAGACTATAGAATCCCACTCTGCAGGAATAGTTTATTATCTGTTGCTTGCTTTATAATATAAGGATTTAAAAATACACTTTCTGTACTTTCCTTTTATATATTTTAGATCGTAAAGGTGACCCAATCATTAAACCTGTGAAAAAGAATGTATTAAAGGGATTTAGGGAAGAAGGTGGTGTAAATGCACAAATTATTACACAGATAAATATGGAGCAATGGAAAGTAAGTAGTGTAATTATTAGTCATGTAAAAAAAGTACCTAACCGTTACAAACTAACGGGTATTTGACCAATACCCAAAGTACCGATTCCTCATTGTTAGAAATACTCGTTACTTTTGGTACAGATAACCAAGCTAGAGTATGTTTCAACTGTAGTGGTGGAAATTTCTAGGAATAGTAAAGCCTCACCAAACAAAGCAGTGGCGTTCCAAAAAATACTTGTGATTTAAATCAAATTTTTAAAGATAGGTACTCACAATTTATTAAACAATGGTATTAGATTATATTTTTTTCATAATTGTACTTCATTTTAATACATAATATTATAATATATTACATATATTGTCTTTATGTGAAACCATACACTATAAACCAAACGTATTTAGTTTTACAGATTACAGTATTAATAAATATTAATTACAATATTGTTTTAACTGTAAAACCTTTATTTTATTATATTTATATTATTACTCACTTAAACGTCACAAAGTTAAATAGAAGAATATACGAAATGATTGTAATCAAGTAAAAAAATAATACATTTATACAGGACAGTTTGGAAAACTTAATATTCACACAGGTACATCGTAATGTTAAATTATATTATTCACGTTCATAAACAGATGCACTGTCGCCGTCACTAGAATCATTTAAATCAATCCTTAATTCTTTAGTAATTACATCTATGCGGCGTTCACTTTCCAAATACTTATCTTCAACCTTGACAACATGTTCACACTCTGTCTTCCAGTTATCTACAGTTACTCTAGCAAATTCATGTTCCACCAACACATTTACGTCTTCTAACTTAAAATAAACGTTTTGTTTTGGAACTTAATTTTTTATTTGCGCCCAAACCATTTCTATGGGTTTCAAGTCTGGATGATATGGCGGTTAGTTTAAAGAAACATGTTTATATTTAAAATGATCTTGTTTGTGTCCTTTGATGATTTCATACAATTGGGGTTTTAACCTTGACGTTACAAATGGTAAATTTTCTTGGTTTCTGTCAAAACCAAGATATTCCTTTTTTTATTAATTTGTACCATATGATATGACACATTATCAATCCAACAGTCAAGTTGGGGATTAGCTGTTCTTTCATCCATTTTTAATAATTTTCTGAATTCATATCATCATAATAATCTCCTGTCTTAGTTCCAGACTTAAAAATCAAAATGACATTCTGTATCAGTGGCGCACCTAGAATTTTCCTGCGGGGAGGTTTTGGTTGGGCACCGAATACCTCCATTTTGAGGCCTTAAAAAGTTGTGGGTAATAGTGTCGGAATAGTGCCCTGGGAGGGATTTTAACCCCCAAACTCCCCCCTGGGTGTGCCACTGTTCGGTATGAAACCCATCTCCCCACCACCATGTACGATAACCAACCTACTTTCTTTTGAAATATTTTTGAACAATCCTTTAAAACTGTCATTTGTCCAGCTATTTGGCGTAGTGTGTTCTGCATGTACATAGGTTTCATCAACATATACAATTGACTTACCTTCGCTTCTGTAATATTTAATTTTGTCCAAATGTTTAATGTGTAGAGCACGAATATCATTCCGTCCAATTAATAAACGTCGATTATCTCTCGTTTTCTTTCATTTCTTTCACAATTCTGTAGAGAACTTACACTTCCAGTCCACTCGTACACCTCTTGAAGCCTTTTCTGCAAAAGCTTCAATGATACACAACGTTCAATCTCATGAACACGATGAATGGTATTTCTAAAGAACCGTTTGTCATACTCCCTCAAGTCTGTTACGTTTGCTTTCCTTTTAGCAAGTGTTGTAGCTGAAAATTTTAGTGTATTATTTGACTCTGCGTTTGTTAAAATCCTCGCTTGTTGAATGATCCTTTGTACTGTACGTAAAGATACTCTAGTAGCTTCACTCACACGTTGTTTAATACTGGTTCAATTATCTCGAACATACTAGGAAATAGTATTTACATATACATATTTAAATACATTGTAAACTATTCCTTTGGATTCTATTATCAATCTGATCTGTTTACTCGTACTAAACTTAACCATCTACATTCTACAAAATAATTCTAATACGCGTGGTAGCACCTTTCTTGTTGAGACTCGACAACATAATGAGACTAAATTACGAACTCGTTTGAAATCCAGTGACTAGAAATTCTCGGAAATAATTCTTATTAGTTCTTTGTATGTCCGTAAGGAGCCATTAATACTGACTTTATAAGTACGGTTTTAAGGTAACTGATACTAAATTAGAAATGAACTTTTACCAAACTTTATAGAGTATCAATTATTAAAGATGGTATTATAACAAACAAAAAGTTTGGTATATATAAAACAATCTGTGTACAATCAAACTCCATTTATTATTTAAGTGAGTAATAATTTTGTAATTAGTGTGATTTCAAATAATTTAATTGGTTTAATATTGCAACGCCACTGCATTAGTCTGATTATAGATATTCTATTGTCTGCGGGATTAACTATTTCGTGGAAGGGCTCGCCACTCAATTTGAAATAAGCTGTAGTAAACTATGCGAAATATCCGAATGTCAGCAACAAAACCAATTCTTCGATTTTCAAAAACCAACGACAGAGTATATTACATCGTTAGTAAAGACTAAAGACGCCTGCCGAAATGGTTGCCGGTTTCTTTGATATTTACATTATTGCAACTGTAATAAAAAGAAACCTTGACTTACTGTCTTGTAATATAAATAAAAAGAAATAGGCAGAACGACGGACCAGAAAAAGAATCTAATATTTGACTTTATTAGTTTTAAATATTTGTTTGCTTTGAGTGGATGGGAGTTGGAACTAGAACTGAGAGACTTCGTTTTAGATTTATTTTTTAAAATAATAGCTACTCAATATGAAATGAAACCTGACGGAACTCTTTGAAGTTAATTAATGATGATGGAACTCGACATACTATATGTTTGAGAGACTAGTTACATTTTCAGAACCTTTGGCTGCAACTGATGGTCTTTTTTCAGTCCTATTAATCTTCTAACTGAAGAAAAATTGACGATATTAAAAAACCTATATTTTAAAGCCTTTTGAAGCAGTTACTTTTAAAATAAGTGCAGAAAAGCAAGTAACCCTCTTCAGTTTTGGAAATCGTGAAAACGATATTATACTGCGTCAAGCTTCTTTCTAGGATCCGAGATTTAAAACAAAGGCATTCAGCAACAAAAACCTTTAGAAAGAAATAAAAAATTAAAAAGGGAAGGAAGTGTGTAAAACATTTTAATTCCTAGCTGAGCAGTTTCGTCTTACAAAGCCATCTTCAGAGCTATGGTCAAATATTAAAGTATCCTACTAGGGAAAATCATATGGTTAGAAAATTACAGAAAAATGCTAGTTCTATTTTACTTTTTCTACTTTGACAATGAAAATTAGCAGATCTGCTGCTTCAACTACAATAAATGGTCGGGTTCTGAAACCCATGCGATAACCAAATGTTTTAATGTTTTTATTTGTGGAGTACAGTGTACAGTCTTTTTTGTGTTTTTCATTGACAAGGTAGAAAAATAAAATAGAACCAGCATTTTTTTGCAATTTTCTTACTATGTGATCTCTCTAGTAGGATATTTAATATTTGACCATAGCTCCCAAGATGGCTTTGTAAGCCGAATGCGCTCAGCTAGGAATTAAAATCTTTTACACACTTCAAAAATACTTCCCTTTTCCATCTTTTGATTTGTCACAAGACAAGTGTGTACAAAAAGTTATTAGTCTTTTCATTTTTCTTAATTTAAAAAAAGTTCAAAATCAAATTCAGGATGAATTAGTTCGTCTTATAGAATATCAATCTGCTGAAAATGAAACCGTTAATGAAACAAATGAAAATATCAAGAAGGACGTATCGGACAAATGGGGAAAATTATTATTTGGCAGGATTTTGATACATATATAAAAAACTCTTTGCATGTGACAACTCGAACAGAAGTTGCCACTGCCGAAATCAGAATGTTTTCTGACAAGTCAAACCTTGAAAGAAAAAAAGATATTCTACTTTCGTGGTGGGAGATTCAAAGGGTGTATTCCATGGTTATCTAAATTATCCAAAAAGTATTTTTGCGTATGTGCCTCTTTTGTTCCATGCGAACGCATATTTTCTAAGCTTATTTAAATAGTAACTGAACGCAGACATCGGTTAAAATAAAAAATGGAAAATTTTTGCATTGTGATAACGATTTATAAAAATAAACAATTTTTATTTTTTTGATTTTTCGAGTATATTTGATTTTGTATTTTTCGTTCCTTTTTTGAAAATAAAGTAGTGTTTATTATAGGTAACAAAAATTGTAAATGGTTGTATACAATGAATCATAACAACTTTTATTTAAAAAAAAACCCACTATAAAAAAAATTTATTATGTTTAATAAAATTTTCGTTAACCAAGTTTCGACTATATTTATATATTATAAGTACCGAAGACTATTGCCATTATACTTTAAATACTAATCACTAAAGTCACAAATATTGTTCTTTATCTGAGACTAAAAGTACCGAAAGTAACGAGTATAAAATACTTGGTATTGATATTTAAAATAAGGAATATCGTTACAAATATTCAAAAGTAACGAAAATTGATATCACTGGTAATTATGAGAAAGTTTGAAATTAAAATCAGGATTTATAGTAAAAAATCTCATTTAGGGCATACTAGTTCATTATTTGGTTTTATTATGCCATACAAGTGGCATGATTCACATCCATAAAAGGGGCAAACTGTCCATTGACAATTTGATTACCTACAGTAAATATTGCTTAAAGTTTTATCTTTTATCAAGATTCTACAAGGAACAGCCAGATCAATGGGTTTTCGCAGTTTGTTGTGATACCGTTGTTACTTCGTACATCTTCAAAAGTTTTTTCCACGTATTTAATCCAAATATCCCTTTTATGCTCTATTTCCAGTACTATGTTTCCCTGATTATCTGTCACGAATCCAGTGTTCTTGTGTTTATATAAGCCTGCCGCTTCTTTTTATGGAGGTTAAATGAATCATGTTTTCGTTGTAATGACTCTATCTCTGTACACTTCGAGCTAAACCAATTTTCTTTTGCTATTTTAATAGCTCTTTTTGTTTCGTTATTTATGTTGTAATAATTCTTATTATCTTTAGCGTTTCTTCTGTCTTCCATCATACATAGAATCTCCTCCGTCATCCATTCTTTTTTCTTTGTTCTTTCAGGTTTTAAGTATTGCTCTGTTATTTCTAGACTTACTTTGTGCAAATTTTCTAGTTCTACATCTGTGTTATCTTTTTCGGCATGAACCCACGGTTTTTCTGTACGAGCCCACGTTTTTTCTTTTCGGCGTTTTTGTACCTTTTCCTTTACTGTTTTATTTTTCAGTTGGTTAATATCGTACTTCGTAATTTTTGGTGTTTGAACTTTCTTTAAACTAAGTTCCATTTTGGCGATAAGTGGATTGTGGTCCGAATTTATGTCGGATTCCGGGTACGCTTTAACAGATGTTATAGAGTTTCTAAATCGTTTGTTAACAAGAATATAGTCTATTTGATTTCGTACTGTGTGATCTGGAGTATCCTGGGGAGATTTCCACGTATATAGTCGTCTTGGAGGAAGATCATAAAAGGTGTTTGTCACTACGAGCTGTTCTTCAGTTGCAAATTCAATCGAACGGTCTCCGCGTTCATTACGTTCCTCTAGACCAAAGGATCCCACTAAATTACCACTTTATCCTTTGCCAACTTTGGCATTAAAGTCTTCCATTATTAGTATTATTTCGTTTTTCCGAATCCTTTTGACAATATTAGTAAGGTCATTGTAAAAGTCTTCTATAATTTCTTCTGGGGCGTCCGCTGTAGAAGCGTATACTTGAATAATGTTTGTTTTTATGGGAGTCATGTTTAGCTGAACTAAGAGCATCCTTTCTGATACAGGTACAAAGTGACTGACACAATTGCCGATTTTATTATTCATAATTAGGCCCACTCCATTTATATGTTCGTTCTTAAGATTTCCTGAGTAGAATATTTTGTGATCTTTGATAACTCGGTATCCCGTATCTGCCCAGCGCATTTCGCTTATTCCCATAATACTAATCGAGAGTCTTTCCATTTCTTGAATGGCATTATAGATTTTTTTCCGCTTCGTACATTGTTCTAACGTTCCAGGTACCTATCTTTATGGCTGTTCGCAATACTCTTAGAGATCCATCCTCTACAATGTAGTATGGTTCGTGCTTGTTTTGTAAACAGGAACTAATATACGGCTCGTCATTCGTCTGACATTCGTCTAACTTCCGTAATTCTATTAGATAAAACTGTTAACCAACTTTATTTCTGTCTCTCCTAATGCTCTTTACACTTTACCAAGAATACGATCTGCTTAAACTTATTTTTCTTTCTTTATTTTTTGAAGCGCTTGAACCACTTCATTTTATTTTGGTCACCATTGCTGTTACTGTCTCGGTTTATCTCTCAAATTCTTCTTTTAATAAACTGTCAAACCGGATTTTCATTCCGGTTACATCTAATCTGATTAAAATCTTTGGCTTTCTTTGCTCTGGTTGGCTATTTTATATCTCTTTGTTTCTCCTTTCCTGCTATGAAATTCATCATATAGATTTGTATACACTTCTACTTTAGCTTTTGCTACTGCCACTTTCGCTTTCTTTTTGGCGACCGAATAATTTTGAAGAACGATAACTTTTAATTCATGTACTTGTTTCAAATTCCATCCTGATGTTTTAATTCTGCGTCTTACACTTATATATTCGAACGTTAGTTTATCATAAACTTCGGCGAACAACACTTAGATTATCTTAAAATAGAATAAACAAAATTTAAATGTTTATTTTATTCAGCCTAAATTGCCTTGGGTAATCGTTTCTCTGTATATCTCAAAAGTTCCTATGCTTTCAAATGCGCTAGGCAGAGAACATATTTTATACTGGCAATCGTGCTACGATACCTCCTTTACAATGGTGTCCATAGAACAACAGTTATTTTTTCGTCGATAAACAAAGACTGATAGACAATTGTGAATATTATTTGCATAAACATTCTTATAAATCATTTTTAATCCTGCAAATGGTGGAATATTATACAATATAAATGTTGAAGATCAAGTTAGAACCTATAAAAAATATACCATGACTACTATAATCAATTATTCCATTTTTGAAATAATTAAACAATTTTAGATCACTGTATTAAATAGAAAACCGTAATGTTTCAAAAAATAAAAATTAAGTTGAGGTCGTGTAGGGGAGAGGTGGGTACAGTGACACAGAAAAATTTGAATTTCTGTCATCACTAGACCATTAATAGGATTTTACTTGCAAATATCAATTTGGACGTGTTATTGTGTTGCAAATACATCATGAATGACTACATTGCTATAAATTAAGAAAACAAATAGATTTAAAAAAAAGTCTGAAACTTTGCATTGTGTCAGTGTTCCCTGGTATGAAGGGTACACTGACACAAAGACATTTTTCAACTGTAATATGTAAGTATTATTATTTAGGACTAATTAAACAATAAAAACGTATCTTTATTATTGATCTATAGAAAAATATTATAAATGCTTGTTGTTTTCTATGAAATCAAGTCCGTTTTAACATTAGGAAAAAAGTGTCGACCCTGCTAATTTTTGGATGGTCCAAAATTTTTATAATCTGGTTGTTGAATATAACACCAATGTCTGTGACACATGGAAATACAAAGCATGTGACATTTTTTGAATTTTTACGTAAAAAACTGACTTCCATCGTACCAATGGTGTTTATCACCACAACTTTCCCAATATAATATTTTTCGATTTCTTTATTGGAATGGGCTTCATATTTGAGTCTCACTAATAAGAAATCATTGATCTTAATGTCGCAAATTTTGGCTGGATCTAATGTCAAATCACATAGGTCTTCATCATCACTATCTGAAAATATTTCACTTCCCTCTGACGTGTCAGAATTATGGAGACTATAAGTTTTACCATCTTCGTCTTCCGACTCAATAACATCATCATTGTTTTTAATGTCTTCTGAGATTATGCTTCTTTTAACTGTTTTCGCTTTTTTGGCTCTATTACTTTCAATTTCGTTTTTCTCTGGAGTGTCAGTAGCAATCATAGTCTTGCCTTTTTTTCTTCTAGTTTTAACCGAAATTGTCAGACTTTTTTTTGGATATTCACGAATAGCTGATGGACTTACAAATGTCAATTTTCTTCCACTTGTGGATGAAGGTGACAATTTCTGTAATGGAGTTACGTCCTGGTTCTTGATAGAGTTATCTGTGGTACCTCCTGTCGAGGTAGATGGTTTTGGATCAATATTTGGTGAATTAACTAATGGTCGTTCTGTAACTTGGCTTGCGAAATAATCATCATCATTAAATACGTGACGGTCAAAGGGAAATATTCCAGTTTTTTTAAAAGCTGCCGATATATTTACAGGTGTCATAGATCTGGGGTAAGCGAGTCCCACAAATGATGCTACATGGTAGATTGTCACAGGTGTGCCCGGATTAGCTTTTTCCCACGAACTTAAAGCATCGTTGTAAAATATATGAAACGGTTTTAGCAGACCCACATCTAATGGTTGCAACCGATGGGTGCAATGAGGAGGCACAGTCAAAACAGTGACCCCATTATCTTTGCACAGAATGATAGCTTCAAGAGATATATGGCTCTCATGGTTGTCCATGATTAATAGTGAAGGGTTAGCTTTTGAACTACAAGTATGTTTAATGAAATGTTTTAAAACTTCAATAAAACATTCTGTGTTCATCCATCCTGCTTTCGTAGCCAAGCCTAACGTCCCACATGGCGCTCCTGCCAACATATGGCTTTTAAAATGGACTCTCGGAAATACCATTACGGGTGGGATTGCACTTCCATTTGCACTTACAATGCAGCATGTGGTAACAAGTGTACCTCTTTCACTGCTTTGAATTTTAGACACTTGTCTAGTGCCTTTTTTGGCTAGCACCTTTGTCGAATTGTTTTGAACTGTCAAAGTTCCGGTTTCGTCTAAATTGTAAATTCTGAATCCATTTGAAAAATTTGGATGTCGCTGCAAAACTATTTCCAACTTATTAAAAAATAAGTTTACATTTTCTTTATTGAATCCTGCTGCTCTTGCTAGACTACATCCCTCTGGAGTTCTTAAGGATATTGTACGATGTCTATGGCGAAATCCTTTATACCAGTCGACTGAAGCTTTTTTTTTCCTCCTCCCAATTTTTTTGGAATTTTTAATTTATTTGCTTTCGCTAAGTCATATGAAAGTTTGCGACAATCGGTAATTGTTAAACTGTAAAACATTTTTGAACACGTTATGATATAATCAACGAGAGCTTCCTCTAGTTCCAAAGAAAATATTTGGTTTATTTTATAGTTAGGAGCCATTCGGCATTCGGGATCATCTCTGTATTTCTTTACGTATCTGCTTACGGTTTTAAAGCTTAAGTTTTTCTCTCTAGCAGCTTGACGAATTGATATACCACTGATAACTAGATTGACTGCTTCCCTCATAGAATCTTCATTGAATCTACCCACTGTCTTATCCGTTTTCTTCTGACGTACCATCTGTAATGTAAATTCATAATTAACAAAAGCTTCTTAGACCCTAATATGATTTTCCAGTACTCATTTGCTGTCAAGATTTTATGAAATTCACAAGAAGGGTACAGTGACACATCGTGTCACTGTTCCCTATCAATATTCGTGTCACTGTACCCACAATGCTGTTTTATACAAAAATTTGTAAATTTTTTGTTAATCTACAAAGATTTTAAAGAAATTTTATTGCTATTACTTACATTTTATACGACTTTTTTACGACCCAGAACACAATCCAATAATTCAGGTTTGTTTCCTCGTAGTAAACAACTAAAAACACCCTTGACAAAATACTTCTGCACTAACAAAACACAAACATGCGATTTTCTCCAAACACAACAGATTCTGTCAACTTTTTATAAGACAAGTAGTATTCTTATTATACCAACTGTAAAATTCCACAATATCACCAACTTGCTAACATATTTTCTACTAGGATTTTAAATGTGTCACTGTTCCCTGTGTGTCACTGTTCCCGCCTCTCCCCTACCTTAAAATGATGAAAATAACTTATATAATCTGTAATTTTCAAAGAAAACCGTATTATGTTCACCCTTTTCACCGTAACTTATATAATTTTTATACTATATGTCTCAAATGTAAAAATGTAACAGAGAAATATTGAACGTGGTAGTAATGTAGATTTATCTTTTTGTTATATGTTTTATTATGATTATATGTTCTAACCTAATGGCTTATTTGGTTCTTTATGATTCTTTTAGAGGTTCAAGAAACCTGGATACCTTCAACAACATAAGAAAAAACCGTGATGATTTAGTGGATAATGAAGTTTATTTTACGTTAAATATATTTATATTTTTCCATAATAAAGATATTTACCTTGTGTGAATACTTTTTTTACTGTTTATTTATTGGGAAAGGGAACGAAAAAAAAAGATATATGAATACGAATTACAAAATAGCATATTTACATTTAATATATGAATAAATAAGCTTTCTTATACTCATTCACCAGTCGATTAATGTGGGGTGATATATTTTCATATCACGGTAAATGAATTCAAAGTTCGTTACTACTACCAGACACCTTATTGACATATTCATGAATGGTAGGAAAGTAAGTCTTCTACTCACAATCAGTTATAGGTTTTTATTAAAGTTGGTAAAATGATGATGATGAGCTATCATTTTCCCTGTTTACAAACTTTTACAGCATCTTCAAATCATCAAGAAACTAAGGCTAAAATACATGGTATATGTAAATAGATGTGTATATGACAAAACAAACAATCAATTATTTGAGTAAGACAGAGGACTTAATCAATAGTCAGTCAATTATGACAAGTAGGTAGAATAAAAATAAAATACTTACATATCAGTACAATCCTAATCTATGCATCAAATGTAACTTGATAATGTAATGAATCTTTTTTATAGATACTACTTAGTTGTCCAAGCATAATCTTTTGTCTTTCTGGTACTCTCGGGATAAAAAACAAAACATACTTTAGAAATATGAAAACTTAAATGTTTCACATTAAATTAATATTTAAAATGCATGTAAATTCAGGTATTAATATTTAAATTTGTTTAATGGCTAATAGTATGGTTTAAAAAAACTATTTCTTTAGGTGGCTCCCATTCCCCCCAACTCCTCTATTCATGTATAGATATCTAATTCATTGGTACTGATAATACGTCAGACCTTAGTAAGCAATCAAATCGTGCGACTACTCGAATTAGAATTTCTTGCCGTTTCGTAAGCGAACTATATCTTAATGCTATCTAATATATCGAATAAGGAATTGTTTAAAAAATCAAGATACTTATCACCATTTAAATTTCCAGGTAGAATATGATAACCTGTTAATTTGTTATCTAAAGTTGCTGCCCAAACATTAACTTTAAATGAGTGTTGGTAATGTGATACCCTTTTGACTCGTGGATTCTCATCACACTAGTAGTGTGCTTTATGGGAGTTAAACATACCTTGTCGCGTAAAGGTGGTCTTGTCCGTAAAAAGAATGCATTTTAAAAGTTTGGATTGTGGGCTGTCCATTGTTGCAATGTTTCACAAAAATCCACTCTAACCGGTACATCTGGCAAGAGTTCTTGGACTTGTCTGTAATGATAAGGATGTAATTGCTGTTCTAATTGTTGGATCTTGATCAAGTAAATTTAAAATATTATTTTCTTTATAAATTGTTCTTGTTGTTCTTGGTCTACCAGAATTTATTTTATTTGGTCTTACATTCCCAGTTTCTCGACAACGTTGTTCAACGGCTCTAAATGTTTTTTTACTTGGTAAGTTTCTTCTAGGAAACTTTTCTGCATAACGTGTCACAACTGCACTAGAATATCCTAAACATTCGCCCAAGGTTAATAACATGTCAGTGTATTCAACCTTTGATTACATTTTGATTTGATTTTACAAATAACAAGGTTTCAAAACTCTAATTATTGTTGATTTATCGTCATAACAATCAATAAATGTCAGATTTCAATGGCACACTTGGAGAAAATAGAGGTATACCTATTAGAACTTTATCATTACTACCAGCTAAAATTATTACTTCAGAATTTTCAAATCATAATATTCCGAAAACGGTACATAGTATCGAGTTTTACCAAGAGTACCTTTTTCGTGTAAAATTGAATGATGTTTAAGTTTACTTGAAATTTTGATCAATAATTATACTCTTAAAAAAGTTATATTGACTAATATTTAGTACGATCCGTGTAACTAGCGCCCTCTATGAGAATCAGATATAAAAACAAATTCATAGGATATATCAGCTTCCAAAACATATTCGTATAAAATTTCATTACAATGTTCCCAGTAGTTTCGGCAAAATCGTAAAAAATGCGTAACATTTTTTTCTTCAACGCCCTGTATCTTGAAAACGGATGGCGTTACAAAAATTTTTTACTAAGCAAACCCCAATTATTTTTCAGTTTCTTACCTACCCTAGAGACGGGGTTACCTATTTACACCCTGTATATATATATATATATATATATATATATATATATATATATATATATATATTGCTGTAGATTTTAATTTGACATGAGAAGTTAAAAGCCTATATCAATATTTTTTAAATAATAACTTTTATATTTTTATATTTCTCAACCACGAGCATATCAGTTTTGGAACACCCTGTATAAGACAAAATTGTGTACAGATGATTATATTTAGTTTTAAGAAAGTTTATTGGCGGAATTGTGTATTAGCCCCAGAAACAGTAAAGTCCACATTAGAGAATAGGTGATTTAGATACGAAAGTTGTTGTTTGAACTAAGTACCCAAAGCCTATGTCGATGGTAAATATATGTAACAAAATAATCGATTATTTACTTTTCAAGAAATACAGTTAATAGACATTATCGATAGTTAAATTATACCTGGATATTATTATTTGTAAAGATAGAAAAAATACGTTTGATGTTTAGATTAGGATTAAGATAGCTGGAGATTTTGTTATTTTTTAAATACCTAATGGCATTTTTTGAAAAGAGAAAATAGTTTGGTAGAAAAATACGTCATGACTGAAAGTTGTTTTGAAGAAACTGAAGAACTGGAGAAGGAGTGAGATTGAATGAGAAGAAAAGGCAGTCTGTTTTGTTCAATTGAAAGGCAGAGTCCTGTTTGGTGGTTAATGTACGAAAAAAGGAAATTGCGGGTTATTGTTTGTCCAAAAGTGACCAGTGTGAGATAATTAAAACGAAGAATTAGGTCAAGTTGAGAGATAATACAACTTCTTGAATCTAAAGCATACAGAAATCGTTAAGTACTGTAAAAGACGGGAATACTGAAGCAGGAGAAAGCCGGAACGAGTGCGCAGGTACGAGGCATAGCAGGAAAAGGAAAACGAGGTGACAGCAAGCAGGGACATATTTGGGAAACGTGGACAAGTTTCTTTGGATCGCAACAGCAGCAACTACGGAGAATTGTTTTTGGTATGAGGACATTTTCGAAGCTATAGTGAAAAGGTCAGTCTTAATTTGTTATGACAGAAATGAATGGTTTTGCATATTAAATACCACAGTGCATATTTAAATAAACATTTCAATATTATATAAAAAAAATTTATATCTCAAGAAAAAGTTATCATTTAGACATCATTATACTTAATTTCTTTTATCCGTAATATTGATAAATCAAAATATTTCATATCAAACTAATTTGGGTCACAAAAGAAAACAAGATTCATAGTTTTAATATTGGTTACATTCAATAAAAGGTAAAGGAGTCATTGAAAAACTTACATGACTGAACATTTAATACAAATTGATAAAATAAACGAACTTTGTTATTTCAACTTTGAAATTCCTGTGTATTATTTATGTCGTTTTTACCTAACCTTTTATTAGGAAGCCACTAAGAAATCTTTTTTGAACCTACGAAACAAAGTAAGTACTAAAATTATTAATTAGCCCTGAGATATATAATTTATAAATTTTTTGTTTTGATTTTGAATAATTAGATAGTAAATTATTTAATTGGAGTAAATTATTTTCACAAGTAAAAATAGAGTCAAAAATAGTGCTCAACAACATGTCCCCCAACGTGAAAAGCATTGAAAAATATTTCTTGTGGCAAATTTGAAAGGATAGGATAAAACAAACCGGTAGTTAGGAATTTATATGCCCATGGTTAAAAGTGAGATATTTACAGTTGACATAAAATTTTATATTTCTTAAGATACAAATTTCCCATAATTGATTTATTTAATTGATATTTACATTTGATATATTTATTCACAATTGATTACATTTGGGTGAGAAAAGTTTTGTCTGTACAACATACTATTCAAATTTCATATTTGGCGGGGATAATAATATAACAAATGCCCAACATAAGAAACAGTAGTAAAGAAAACAAAAAACAGGAAAAACAATTAGAACACGAAGAACATTCAGACCAGGAAGACGTGTCAAACACAACAATCATGGAAACAGAAAAACAGGAAGAATCAGGAATAGAGAAATTATTACAACTGTTGCAAATACAATCACAAAAAATGGATGAAGCAAATCGAGCTATGGATAGAAATCAACAGGAAACAAAACAAACAATGGAAGAAAACGTGAAAGAAACGTCAAAGAAAATGAAAGAAACCTCAAGGAAAATGGACGAAAACCAACGGGAAACGAGACAAGCAATAGAACTAAATAACAGGAATATAGAACAACGTCTGGAAAATTATGAGCAGGAAATTAAAGTTTGTGTTGAGGGGATAAAGAAAGAAATGACACAACAGCTAGAAGAGATAACCCTAAAGAATGCACAACAAGAGACAGAGATGAAAGAAACCTCAAGGAAAGTGGAAGAAATCCAAAATAAAATGAAGGAGATACGAAAGTGTCAGAAAAAGTACCTGGAGAATTTAGAATCTAAATTTGAAAACGCGCTGCAAGAAGACATGCGAGAAATAGAAGAAGAATTGAAGGATATCAAAAATCAACAAAATGTCGGAGAAAGAAGAGAAACGATTATCCATAGTACAGAGGACGTGAAAATAAGGTTTGGCGGGGATGTAAGAAAATTACACCCAGTGTCTTTAAAAAATAATTTAAAGAAGAAAGTACAATACATCGGACATTTCGAAGCAGCAAAAGAAATCATCAGAAACCATCTCAAAGATGAGACCAGTCTATGGTTTAATAGCAAAGAAGAAGAATTTGACAGTTGGCAAAACTTTGAACGAAAATTTTTGAGTTATTTCTGGGGAAAAATCCAACAATTGCAAGTAAATAAGAAATTGAAAAATGGAAAATACAATGAGAAGATGGGTATCTCAGAGAGAAAATTACAAATCGACAACAACGCAAAATATTTGCAATACAATTATTCATCCGAACAATTAGTAGAGCTGATTGCAAGACATTTCGAGGATACACTTGAAGATCACATCAATCTTTAAAACTACAAAGACATCGATAGCTTATGCCAATTTTGACAAATAAGAGAATCATGTAGACATGAAAGAAGGTAAAGAAGATCACAAGAAAACTACAGACACCGAGAAAATCAAGAATACAGAGATAGAGGACAAAATTTCAGAAGGGATTATACAAAACGAGAATTTATACCAAGAAGGGAAAACGAAGGTAGACAAAACGGAAGAGAGAACTATGAACCCAGAAACCGAAGATGGAACGAAGACAGGGATCGAGAAAATCAGAACAGAAATAACCGCACATATCAGGAAAACAGATATAATAATCGACGAAATGAACCGGAACCTCGCGGGAACCGATACGGAAATGATAGACCTAGAGAAAACAGAAGAGAGATAAATCATACTCAAAGAGAAGAATATGAGGTGAGAGAAGAAACGACGTGCGAGAAAGCACAGAAGACCAACAAGCGTTTTTTCACGAAGGCGCTCACTAAAAATAAAAAATCAAACAGGAATATATTATCACCCCAAGGAATTTATTAAACTGGCAGGAAACAATAAGAAGAGAAATGGAGTTAATTTAAAATTTGTGGATGCATTTATCAACGAGAAACCAATCAAAATTATGATAGACACTGGCTCGGAAATAACACTGGTCAACAGAAAATTAATAGAAGAAGTAAATTTAACAAATTTGATTTACAAAATACCTCGGGTGAACTTAGTGGGCGCAAATAAACGGGCATTGGCAACGATAAATGAAGGCATACTAGTAATGGTACGATTGGGTAAAAATATGTATGCACTACAATGTGTAATAATGCCAAACATGTCACATGACATGATTGTAGGAGTTGACGAATTGGCGGAAAAACATGTAGTGATAGATTTCAAAAATAATACGATGAAACTAACAGAAGAAAAAGAAGAACAGGACAAGGAACATGAGAAACAAAATATGGACTAATCAGGGAGAGAACAAAAGGTGGAAATGAATCTAGCAACGAAACAACGGAAATGAAGAAAAAGGAGAAAAGGTCAGAAAAAGATAAAAGAAGCAAAAACCTGGGATTCCTCAAAAGAAGAGATGAGCTCAGGGGAAGAAGAAGGAAAGATATTAACAACAAAAAAAACCAAATCTGGGATTCCTCAAAAGAAGAGGTGAGCCCACAAGAAGAAATAAATTTGACAAATGAAAGCGAAAAGGACGTAATTGAAACAGTGGTATTTGAAGAGGATACAGAATGCACGATAAACATGTGTGAATAATATGAGGAAAGAAACAGAAAATTGATATGTGGAGAAGGAAAAGAAAATTAATTGCGTGTGATTTTAAGAGATTATGAAACTTTGGTAAATGAGGAAAACAAAGTGGCTAAAAAATACGAACATTCATTTGAGGTTAAAAACGTGGGAAATTTTCGATCGAAGACTTACCCAATTCCATATAAGTATCGACAAGAGGTGAAAGAAGAAATAAATAACATGTTGGAAGATCAAATCATCGAAAGATGTGACTCGCCGTATATTAACCCAATTGTGATAGTAAAGAAAAGCAATGGAGAATTGAGATTATGTTTAGATGCCAGGAATATCAACCAGCACACGGTATCACAATATAAACCACCTCTAAACATCTGGGCCATTTTTGGAAGAATCACGGGGTCACACATATTTTCCAAAATTGATTTAAAGCACAGTTTTTGGTCGATACCCTTAGCTAAAAAGTGTAGAAACTATACCGCTTTCTCAATTGATGGTGTTGTCTACTGCTTTAAGGTAGTGCCTTTTGGATTGCAGAGCGCTTGTGCAGCACTCGTACGAGCTCTACACACCATTTTAAATCACCATGAAGATTTCGTAGTTCATTATATCGATGATTTATTATTTTTTTCACAAGATATACAGAGTCATTTGGAACACATCAAAATTATTCTGGAGGAATTGGACACAGCGGGATTAAAATTGAACATTGAAAAATGTCAGTTTTTTCAAAAGGAAGTTATTTATTTGGGTTTTACACTGGATATCAAAACAGTAAGCTTAGCCGAAGATAAAATCAAGCTCATAGATGAATACCAAAGGCCAAAAAATCTGAAAACATTGAGAGGTTTTCTTGGCACGATTAATTATTTTAAGAAGCTAATTCCTGATTTGAGCCAAAAGAAGATCCCTTTAATAAAATTGCTGAAAAAAGGTATAAAATGGAATTGGAAAGTAGAACAGGAGGAAGCTTTCAAATTATTGAAACAAGAATTCGCAAAAGGAACGAAAATATATCACCCCATTTACAATTTACCTTTTATACTCTATATATCTCTATTATATATCTCTAGTGACTAAAACACATGAGAGAAAATATAGTGTAACAGAATTGAGGCTGATTTATAAACTTTACGTTGGCGTTGGCGCTGGCGCTGACGTTCGCGTTACAACATGGTCAAATGGAAAACTCGTATGTCCATTTATAAACATCGTTCGCCGTTGGCGTCGGCGTTCGGTTCCGTTCAAGATGAACCAACTTTATCTTTTGCCGTTGGCCGTTGTAGCACAGAATACACAAACCCTTCTGTGGTTGTAGTATCGATCTCAGAACATAAAATAAAACTGTATCTTTGTCATCGCAGCCAATAGCAATATCGAAAAAGTGACAAAGTTTGTCAAACAAATCAAACAAAATTATTTGTTTATGTTTCCACGTGTTTATAAAGTGGAAAAGTTTAGATAATAACAAGCCTTTCTTCAACAGAAATTCCATCAGAGCGACAGTTTACATTTATTTTTGGTTTTAACATTTGCAGTAATTTTTCAAATACTGGAAACTGTATCCTGGTGTATTTAAAAAACTGCTGGGTATCCCAGTTTTCATATTTTTATAATAATTAAAATTACCTCTTGTCTTTCTGTTCTGGTTAATGGGCCTCAGTTTGTATCGACGTTGTCTTTTATTTCGAAGGCTCAGTGCTGCTCGAATACAAAGTATCAGTGCCACTGCACCTAACAAAGGCTGAGCATTTTCCATTGTATTAATTTTCAAGCAAAAATTAATAATACCAAATCAAAAATGTAAGGCAAGAAATTAAGATGTGATCTTTAACGCCAACGCCAACCGAAAGTTTATAAATGCAGTGTATGATAGCTAGCGCCAAGGTCAACGGCGAACGCCAGCGCCAACGCCAACGCAAAGTTTATAAATCAGCCTTTGGAGTTTGCCAGTTACTATTTTGCGTAAACAAATTAAGGTTTTATTTATTGGGAGCTAAATTCACAATCGAAACGGATCATGCAGCTTTGGTACATATCATGAAGAATCGATTGGTGAATAATTGAATACATAGAGGCATTCTATTATTACAGGAGTATAATTTTGAGTTCCGATATATCAAAGGAAAAGACAACATAATAGCCGACGCTCTAACACGGGATGAAGAAACCGGAAAAAAGGAGGCAATTACTCTATGTGGGACTAAACATATTAACACAAGAAGAAGGGATATATTCGTTAAATGGGATAAGGACGAACCAGGAAGACCTAGAAGAAAGAGAAAAAAGAAGAGCGGTGCGAGAAAATGACATTTTCTTTAAGAGGATAGACGGAAAGGAACTATATTTAGTAACACAGACATTGGCAGAAAAGATCATAAAGAAACTACATGAGGAAAATGGACATATCGGAAGCAGAAAGGTTTGGCTCGTTTTTAGGGAAAATTACATCAGCCGACAAGATTACCGCATTGCAAAGGAAATCACACAGAAATGCGAAGTATGCCAAAAATATAAGAGTAGGAATTTCAAAAACGAAAATATTGCAAAGAATATTATATCTCGGAACAAACTGGACATTGTAGCAATAGATATGTTAAGCGATCTAATTATGACTACGCAAAGGAACAAACATATTCTGGTGATGGTGGATGTGTTTTCAAAATACGTAAAATTCTACTAGACAATGCAACGTATTTCCAAAATGATCGATTCAAGGGACAACTTCGAGAACGGGGAATAGAAACAAGTTTTGTAAGCATCAGGCATCCCCAAAGTAAACCTTCGGAGCGATTTATACAGGAAGTAACGAAATTTCTTCGCATTGCAATGGATGGTCAACATCGACGCTGGGACAGAAAAATGGCAGAAGTAGAAAAGTGTATCTAAATGTACATGCCGAGTACAGTAACAAAGGAGACCCCAGAATACATCATGAAAGGTGTAATGCCGATAAGGCCATGGGAAGACCCAGAGCCAAGAGAATATCAACAGGTAGTAGAAACTGTACAGAGGAGATTACGGCGAAGGAATGAGAAGTATATCCAGAGACATGATCATAATAGAAAACGAAGACCAGTGACGTTCCAAAAGGGTGAAAAAGTGCTTGTAAGGGCGTTACGAGTATCAAATATTCCTGGCAGCATTTGCTCAAAATTGATGCCTGTTTTCGAAGGTCCGTATGTAGTGAATAATGAAGATGAGATAAACAGTTATGAATTGAAGCATATGAACTCTGAAAGCATCCGAGGAATTTATAATATTCACGATGTATACAAATATCACGAATAAAGGACAGAACTGTATAAAGTAGATGATAGATTAGAGTATAAGACGTAGATTAAGAGAAGGCAGTATACAGGGAGATTGATTTGCCTCGAGAAAAATTAGTAACAGATGCGGATAATTTTTATCGATTACAAAAACGGGGATTTTCTGTAGTTTTTAATTTGACATGAGAAGTTAAAAGCCTATATTAATATTTTTTAAATATGTAATAACTTTTATATTTCTCAACCACGAGCATATAAGTTTTGGAACACCCTGTATAAGACAAAATTGTGTACAAATGATTATATTTAGTTTGAAGAAAGTTTATTCGCGGAATTGTGTATTAGCCCCAGAAACAGTAAAGTCCACATTAGAGAATAGGTGATTTAGGTAAGAAAGTTGTTGTTTGAACTAAGTACCCAAAGCCGAGGTCGAGGGTAAATCTATGTAACAAAGGAATCGATTATTTACTTTTCAAGAAATACAGTTAATAGACATTATCAGTAGTTAAATTATACCTAGATATTATTATTTGTAAAGATAGAAAAAAAAACGTTTGATGTTTAGATTGGGATTAAGATAGCTGGAAATTTTGTTATTTTTTAAATATGTAATGGCATTTTTTGAAAAGAGCAAATAGTTTGGTAGAAAAATACGTCCTGACTGAAAAAGCTAATGCTGCTAAAAAACTAATACTCACTTATATTTTCAAAACCAGTTCACTAACGAAAGCCAAGAAGATCCAGTTATATCAGGCCTTCGTTAGATCGGTGATACTATATGCAGTCCCAGTTTGGAGTTCAATAGCGGAGACCAACTGGAGGAGACTTGAAGCCACAGAAACAGTATGCTACAGGATCATAGACGGATCAACATGGGAAGAAAGAATATCCAATGCAACCATCAAAGAATGGCTCCAGTATACACCACTGAGGGAGGTGGCTGAGAAAAGGACCAGGTACTTCTTCCACCAATCCACAAGAAGACTTCTAAAGACCACGGATATCCTCGCGGGAAAAATAGGGTCCAGAGGATGTTTAGACAAACCCATAGGCTGATCGACCATCTGATCAGGGTCTAGCTGGGTGGTTGCTGAAGACAGCCAAGCAGGAAAGTAGGTACGATGCCACAAAAAGTACCTACAGAAGAAGAAGCCAGAAAGTCAACAACAGAAAACCAGGAATCCGAAAGGAAGAAAAATCATCATCAGACAGTGAAAGAGCGGGACGTCGAAAAAGAAGACTAAGATATCTTAAGTTACTTTAAGTAAATATTATTAGGGCAATAAACGTTTTTATTTTTGTTTTTATTTTTTATTTTATTAAGTATACCAATTTCTTATTTATACCCACATTCCGTTGAAATTCGATAGTTGACAATATACAGTTTATCCGCTAGATTTTTGCACAAGTATGACATTATTCACGAAATATTTTTTATATTACGTCTTTTTCCTACTCACAGAAACTAAATCGATGAACTCAAGCCGCATGTCCATACACAACAGCATACATCGAAAAAAGACAGCCATAAGACGATAGTCGGCAATTGATTTACCTACTCGCAACTGTAAGTTTTTTTTTGACAGATTGTTGATAAATTATTTTCGTGCCATTTAAATATTCAATCCTTTTTCGTACTTTGAATATACATATTGTTATATTTTTTATAGTTCTAATTTATTGTCTTTATTCTAATTTATTAAAACTCACGATAATTTATTATCAATTTATTAAATTACTTTACAATCATTTATCACGTTCGTACATTTTAAACCACGTTCCGCGAGTTTCTTTTCTTCACTGACTGACTTCCATAAAAGCTCCGTTATTATATATGAAAATACAGCTACTCGAGAGTTCAGGAGAATCCCTCTGATAATTCTAGGCCGGGTCATCACTCGACCGGTTTCTCGGGAAACTTCGAACGGCCGTTTCAGGTATATATCTGCCAGCTGATCGAAAGATTTCGTCCATTCTACAACATATTTAGTAAATAAACAACATGTTTACAGGTTTATTTTAATATGACTAATTTTTACGTAACATTGCCCCCCTCTTAAAAGATGGTTCCTCCTGGAACCTTGTCGGGACTGGAACTGGAACGACATGCTGATATCGGCAACTGGACCCTCTTTTACAACTTATAGTTGTATAAAAATGACAAGGGACGGTTTTCTCTCCGCACTAGTAACTATGCGGATTGTAACAGACTAACACCTGGACTTCGGTGTTTTTAAAGATCTCTTCCACCATAATTCGGATAACCCTCCAATCTAATTGGCGGCACTCCAACTTTGGCATGGCTAACTTTTGCACGTCGAACTCTAGTACGTGCTCTCTCAATTGAAGTAAGGCTTCCCATACATCTCGGTATTTAGGTTGGTCACGGACAGTGTCTTTTGTTACTAGGTAGAAAAGGTAACGTGATGCATCTTGGAGTTTCAAAGTTTTACCGGGTGATTGAAGTTCTGCAACTTGACCAAACTTCCTTCGAAAGACGGATGCCAACCCTGGTGCGTCTTTGATACTGGGCGGGATGGTAAGGGCCAGTGAGTAGTCATCGGGAAGCGCGAGTAGATCTTGCCTTTCTTCAGTGGTAACACCATGTCTTGCTTTACCGGTACCTCCATATGCACCCATGAATTCCTCAAACGTGAGGTAAGACACATCTTGGACTTGGTTTACTTCCACTTCTTCATCTAAGTCGTGGTCACCTTCGAAAGACACCAGCTGGTTATGGTGTACTATCATCGGCTTTCCCCTCGGAATCTTTTTTATTCGGTAAATGACATCATTGATCTTTTCCACAATGAGGTATGGACCTTCCCAAAACTGCTGAAACTTGGGAGAACAACCTTTTCGCTTTTTGGGATTATAAAGCCGGACTTTGTCGTTCTTCTTAAAACACCCCTTTTCGGATTGCGTATCGTACCATTTCTTCATTCGGTCACTACCGATCTGGAGATGGGAACGGACCAACTCGTGTACATCATCCATTCTTCTTCGTAATTCGATCACATAATCTTCACCTGCTACATCTTCTCCAGGTCGACACCCAAACTCTAGATCACAAGGTAGTCGCATCTCGCGTCCGAATAGGACTCTGGCTGGTGTCTTGCCTGTCGATTCGTTAACAGCAGATCTGTAGGCCATTGTGAAGAACGGAAGATATTGGTCCCAGTCTCGCTGATGATCGGACACCATTTTTGTCAAATACTTGCCAACTGTCCTATTCATTCGTTCTACCATACCATCCGATTGCGGATGATAAGCCGTAGTTCTTGTTTTCTTCATACCTAGTCCATCACATATCCCTAGGAATAGATCGCTTTAGAGGTTCGTGCCTTGGTCACTATGGATCTCCAAAGGCACTCCAAATCGGCTGATATATTCTTGGATCAACTTATCTGCAACGGTGGCCGCCTTCTGGTCTGGAAGTGCGTAAATCTCGACCCACTTAGTGAAGTAATCCATTACTACCAACATGTACTTGCCTCCATTATCACTTTCTGGAAATGTCCAAAGCTATTCTTTCAAACGGGCTTCCAACATTACATAAGGCCCGTTACTCGTAGCACAAATAGTACATTTCTTACACCAGTCTTTTACATCGTTGGAACAGTTCATCCAATAAACCCGTACCCGAATTCGCTGAAGGGTCTTCTTCACATCAAAATGCCCTCCTGATGGACTGTCGTGTAACTGACGAAGTACTTCGGCTATTCTGCTCTTTGGAATCACCAACTGTCTTCTCTTCTCTGAACCGTCATCATTTTCCAGGACTCGTTTGAGCAAGCCATCTTCCATGATAAATGAGTCCCACTGGGCCCAATACGTCTTAACTACTGAGCCTAGGTTCGATATTTCCTGCCAAGGTGGTCGACGGTTTTCCATTTTCGGATTTTCTGTATAACTGGATCTCTCTCTTGTTCTTTCCTGATTTTGATAGGCGTCCAGTCGTCGTTGACCACCGTCGTTCTTAGCACTGCTGCTTCCTTGGATTCCGTTTTGTTGCAGTGGGAACACTCTGCTGGACATGGCCTTCTGGAAAGAGAATCAGCGTTCCGGTGGCTAACTCCGGCCCGGTGCTCAATCTTGAAGTCGTATTCTTGGAGTCGTTCGATCCACCTGGCTATCTGACCCTCTGGATTCTTAAACTGCATCAACCACTTAAGAGCGGCATGGTCGGTTCGGATTAAAAACTTCCTTTCATAGAGGTATTGACAAAATTGCTCTACTGATTTCACAACTGCCAGAAGTTCTCTTCTCGTGACGCAATAATTCCGCTCAGGTTTTGAGAGAACTTTACTAAAATATCCAAGGACTTTTTCCTGTCCTCCTTGAATCTGAGACAAAACTCCTCCAATTCCAACATTACTTGCATCTGTATCTAAGATGAACTTTCCTTCTGGCAGTGGATACCATAAAATTGGTGCTGTGATTAAATGCTTTTTTTAAGGTCTCAAAGGCATTTTGGCAGTCTACATCCCAGCGGTATTCTCTCGCTTCCTCTGTAAGTCGCGTTAATGGTTTATCGATATCTGCAAACTTCTTAATAAACCTCCGGTAATAAGTACATAGTCCAAGAAAACTTCTCACTTGGTGTTTGTCAGTTGGTTTTGACCATTCCTTAATGGAATCGATTTTTCCCTTATCCACGGCCACTACTTCTTTACTGACTATATGACCCAGATAATTGACTTTACCTTGAAATAGCTGGCACTTCTTGGGGTTTAACATCAATTGGCAGCTTTAAGTCGATTAAAAACATTTTCTAAATTCCTCAAATGATCTTCAAATGTCTCCCCAAGACGATTATGTCATCTAGATAAACTAGGCATGTTTTCCAAGATAACCCTCTCAACACATTTTTCATAAGCCTCTCAAATGTCGCAGGAGCATTACAGAGTCCAAATGGCATAACGATGAATTGCCATAATCCCGATCCTGTGGTGAAGGCTGTCTTTTCTTTATCTACCGGGTCCATTTCTACCTGCCAGTATCCAGACTTTAAATCCAAAGTAGAAAATAATTTACTTTCAGCCAATGTGTCCAATGTGTCATCGATCCGAGGCAGAGGATAACAATCTTGGTAACGTTGTTCAGCAAACGGTAATCCACACATGGGCATCTTTCTTCTTAACCAGGACCACCGGAGACACCCATGGGCTTGTAGAAGGTTCTATTACCCCGTCTTTCTTTATTTCCTGAACACTCGTTTTAGCTTCCTCTCTTTTCGACTGTGGTAATCGTCGAGCTGTTTGATGAATTGGCTTAGCATTACTAGTATCAATTTTATGCTTAACAACGGTAGTTCTTCCCGTCTTTCCTCCTTTCGGTACGAAAATATCACGATACTGCCGAAGAAATTCCCTTAACTTCCTTTTCTCAATCTGATTCAGAGACTGTCCAGCAACTGCAACCATTTGGTCGAATTTGTCGTTGGAATTATCAGATGCTGTCGTCTGACGAATTATGGATGTCACAGTTCCTACTTTTGTCTCTTTCTTGATGTTGACTGGATAGTCATTGACATTGATAAGTCTCACAGGTATTTCTTTAGCCGAAGTCACCAATTCCTTTCCAATTATGGTTCCTCGGCCAACCTCGTCGTCATGGTTCCAAAGCTCCATCATAACAGGTGTCCCTTCGTCCACAATTCTCTGTAGACGCGCTACTATTATCGTTTCACTTCTCGCAGGCACGACTGTATCTTCTTTAACGGCTGCTTGCATAGTGTTGTCATCATGTGGATGGAGAAATACCTCCTCGTCACCAACTTTGATTACCTTATTCTTAAAATCCAATTGGAATCCATGCGTATACATTACGTCTATTCCTAATATAACATCCTCTTCGATGTCAGCAACTATAACAGTATGGACGAACTTTTCTGCTCCAATTCCTAATTGTACCTGGATTTCTCCATGAATGTTGGCATTTTCACCTGTGGCGGTCCGAAGTCGCAACCTCGTTGGTAATAGTTTCTTTCGGCTATTTATAACTGTCGGGCGTATAATGCTTCTTGTCGCTCCGGTATCCACCAACAACGTATGCTTTTTACCATTTATTTCTCCATCTACATATACACTATCTTCACGACATTTCAAAGAAGCTATTAGTATGAGAGGGTCTTTGGAAAAGTTCTGGGTCGAAGCTGCTCCCCTAAGGCCAACCCGTTCTGGTTTTGTCTTCGGTCTTATGGTCTTCATTTTCTTGTATGTCATGCTTTTCACCATATTAACGAGCTGGTCAAGTTTATCTTCCTCTTTTACGGTCCTAACTTTACTGTACCCACCAGAGGCCTACGTAGCTGACTCGTATTCGAGGGCGGCGGATAAGACATCAACCAGCGTCTTATGACGAGCTAATCGTAGTGTTCTCTGCATTTCATGATCACGAAGACCATCAATAAACGTTTGAACGGCCAACTTTTCCATCATGTCTTCGGGAGCTGTTGGATAAGCATATCGTACTAATCTGGCAATATCTACCTCATATTCTTGAAGGGCCTCATCTTTCTTTTGTCTTCGATTTTTAAGCTGCGACTGATATACATGCTCCAAATGTTCGTGGCCATATCGCATATTTAACTTCTTCTTAAGTTGTTCAAAATCATCCGTCTCCTCTACGGCTATGGTCTGAAGCACATCAAAAGCATCTCCTCGAAGAGCGATAGTCAGGTTTACAGCCTTTTCTTTCTCAGACTATCCATTAGCTCTTGCAGCTGATTCGAACTGTTTCATGTAGTTGTTCCATGACGATTTTCCGTCGAAAGTTGGAACTTTAACATGAACCGAACCTCCACTTCCTTCAAATTTCGGCCGTGTTTCCCACTTACATTTCGTCTCGTCTTCTTTTGTCTCTGCTATAATTGGATTGTTTTCTCTCTCTGCTGTCCCTGTTTCCTCCATCTTCCTTTTCATCTCTTTTATCTTCTCTTCGAAGGCCAACATATCGGCAGCAATTTGGTTCTTTAACGAAGACACTCTATCATCGATGGCAGACATCTCCGAAGTGACTTTGTAGATTTCCAAGGAGATATTAGCAGAAACTTTGCTTTCTAAAGAAGAAATCTCGTTAGAAACTTTGTCTTCTAAGGAAGCGATGTCGCCGGAGACTTTATTCTCTAATGATGCGATATCACAGGAAACTTTGGTTACATCGGAAGAAACTTTCGAAATCGACGAGATGACAGCAACATGCTTGTCTTCAAATATATAAGTTTCCGGATCTAAACCTCCTTCTTTTAAAGCGTTCTTTAGTCGTTGGACTAACTCAGCCTTTTTCCGGTAGAAGCTAATTCTCTGTCTTCAAGATGTCTTCTTAAATCCTTAACTGTGAGCTCATAAATTGTAGCCATTTTCACACTATCCCACTTCTGACACCAACTGTTATATTTTTTATAGTTTTAATTTATTGTCTTTATTCTAATTTATTAAAACTTACGATAATTTATTATCAATTTATTAAATTACTTTACAATCATTTATCACGTTCGTACATTTTAAACCACGTTCCGCGAGTTTCTTTTCTTCACTGACTGACTTCCATAAAAGCTCCGTTATTATATACGAAAATACAGCTATTCGAGAGTTCAGGAGAATCTCTCTGATAATTCTAGGCCGGGTCATCACTCGACCGGTTTCTCTGGAAACTTCGAACGGCCGTTTCAGGTATATGTCTGCCAGCTGATCGAAAGATCTCGTCCATTTTACAACATATTTAGTAAATAAACAACATGTTTACAGGTTTATTTTAATATGACTAATTTTTACGTAACAATATCAAAAAGTTGATATAACGACTGACCGTTACCTTCGTGTTAGATTTATTAGGGTAAGAATTTATTTATTAGCTAGTGTCGAATAATGTAATAATTATTCTAACCTCTAAATTGACATTTAGCTATATAAATATGGCTAAAACCCATAGATTGCTATATATATATATATATATATATATATATATATATATATATATATATATATATATATATATAGCAATCTATGGGTTTTAGCCATATTATTTTAGCCATAATATATATGTATATATATTTATATATATATATATATATATATATATATATATATATATAACCAAATGGTTATAGGTCATAACCCATACATTTGCTGATATCCAATGAAAACACGTTTATTTGTGATTACTACGGTTTAAATATTTATTTACTGAAGATGTTATTGGACAACCTACAGGTTTCCAAAAATTGGAAAATCACGTTGATAAATGTGTACCCAGTCTGCAAAATGCAATAAATGAAATAAAACAGAAGTACAAAAATGTAATATTAGCCATTCTTCAATTCTTATAACTGACGTAAGTTTGGTTCGCATGTTTTGGTTTATTTCTTATAATACAAATGATGGCAATGGGCAAAGATCCAGCGAGTTATTGTTGGTGCTATTTTATAATTTAACCTTTTATATAATCACAGAATACACCATTCCATATGGGATGGTGTATTCTATGATTATATAAAACCCAAATGGAAAAGGATAATGCGAGTGAAGAATAAAAGTAAAAAGTAATGGCATGTCTCGCAAAATAAAAAACCAAAAATGATATATCGATGGAAGGCAACCGTATATACGTATTTCTGACTCTTTGGTCGTCTTCAGTACGGTGCAGCCAAGTTAGAAAAGAAGCATATTAACTGGGGAAAGGATCACTACAGGAGCAATGCAACTAATTTGTGGCGTTAGAGTTAGAAGACCCCTGATATATTATTTATCTATGCCCATAGACATATCATACAAATAAAGTGACTGTTGCATTACAGGCCCATTCACCCAGTGCGTCAGAGAAAAATGACACAAAGCAGTTCCTGTATTTCTCTAATTTGACAGGTTTATCGACCACGTGACCTAAATGACCAATGAGAAGGTCACGTGATCGATAAACCCGCCCATTATAATTTTTTCTGTCGCGAGACAGAAACTGAGGAGACGATAACTGGAGAAACGCGACGATATTGTAACATTCGGTCTATTTGTATTATAGGTCTACGCTAAAACCAGATGGTTATAGGTCATAACAATGAAATAAAAGAGAAGTACAAAAATGTAATATTAGCCATTCTTCAATTCTAACTGACGTAAGTTTAGTTCACATGTTTTGGTTTATTTCCTATTCGCTGTGAGCCGATGAGTAGAGGGGATTTGACAGTTTTCACCAACGCTGTTAGTGGCAGTTTTGTGCATTTAACTTGTAAAATTCAAATAATGGCGAATATGGATTTTTCAAAAAGAAAAAGTTATGATACATGTAAAAATACTGGGTATTGTAAATTTTATTTATTTCAAAGGGAAAAATGGATTATTGCTATTAATAAGAAAAATAAGTAAATAACCTATAATACAAACATATTTCGATGGTGTAAAATAAAAAAACTATTATATTCCAAAACATTGCCTACATGCCCTGCATCAACTAAATTTTTCCTCTTTTTTGGTGTAGCTGGTTGAAATGGGATATCATATGATATAGACTTAAAACCAGTATAATGTTTAATATCCATTTTGATAAAATTAATAAAAATTGATATCTAAGGACTAAGCATACAAAAAATAACTGAGCAAAAACAGAATGAAAATGCAAAATGAAAACAAAAATTACAATGTTACAGAGGTAAAGGCATCGAGCAAAAAGACAAAAGATTGAATCTAATCATTATGAAAAGAAGACCAAAAAAGTGGCCTCTGATGGCGGACATATCCGAAAATGCGAATGCGCCAAATTTAAATTTTCCGACACTTATTAACAGTAGCTATAAAATAGTTTTCAGAATGTGTCTTAGACGAGAAACTTTAAATAAATATTAACGATAACAGGCTAAAATGTGACACAATTGTTAAAAAACTTAATATATAAGCTTTCATGTGACAGTTGGGACAAACAATAACATAACCCTACTAAATTTGACTTAAAGGAAAGACTCTCTTCTTTTTGTCAATGGCCTTTTGCGTAAGTAGTCATCCAGTTGCAGGAACTTATATCTTAAATGTTATAATTAAAATGAATAAAATAAAAAGACGTAATTATTTTTATTATTAATTCTGTGTATTCGTTCAGTAATCAGTTTACAATAATATTTGAGTTCATAGTTTTGTATTTTTAGATAAATATCTATTTTTCTCGTTTTGCCATATTTAACTTACACCGATTTTACAAGAAAAGTACAAGTTTCAAACCGCGATAGAGCGCTACCGGCGAAACTCGCAGCGAATACTCGTACAAATGATGGCAATGTGCAAAGATCATCGAGCAAAAAGACAAAAGAGGGAATGTAAAGGTAGTGGGGACAAAAATATTGTTAGACAGGAAGTGCTATCTTGAGAGGCCACTTTAAACAAGGAAAGACAGTCTCTTTCCTTGTTTATGAAATCAAATTTAGTTTGGTTATGTTATTGTTTATTCCAACTGTCACATGAAATTTTATTTATTTGAAGTTTTTTACCAATTGTTTCACTTTTTAGACTATTATCGTTAATATTTAATTAAAACTTTCTCGTCTGAAAAATATTTTATAGCTATTGTTAATAAGTGTCGGAACATTTAAATTTAGCGCCTTTGCATTTCCGGATATGTCCGCCATCAGAGGCCACTTTTTTGGTCTCCTTTTTATAACGATTAGATTCCCTCTTTTGTCTTTTTGCTCGATGGCAAAGATCCAGCGAATTATTGTCGGTGCTATTTTATAATTTAATATTTTATATAATCACAGAATATCCCCACAGCTATCCCAATAGGATGGTGTATTCTGTGATATAACCTTAATATATTATGAGGATGACAATGTCAAATATTAATGAAAATTAGCTCTTCGTGATGTTGTCATCCTTATGTCAGTTTCATAATCCTGTTAAAAGTATCGTGTTCACTTCTCAAAATTATTGTTAACAAACGTGATGTCCCTTTCCTCAAATAATTTAAATGAAAAAAAACTATTAAAACCATCTGTTAAAATGTTGATTCAGCTCTCAGGGTGTTTTGAAATACTTGCTAAATTCAATGCTAAGAATTTTGAAAATTTCGAATATACTCGAATGCAGTTTTATAGAAAACTTTCATTGCAGACATATGACGCATCGAAGGAAATTATCATACAAAACCATAACAACTACCAAAGAGTAATCACACCTCAGTCACTCTATAGGTCCTCAAAATTTCAACAAAAAGGAATTATATTAACATGTCGTCAAAAGAAAATAAAATATTTTAGGTAATTTTTAGCTACAATGATATAACTCAGTTTTTTTGGAAACCATCTACTATAGACCGGCCGTATTGTAGCCAATTGGTTTTTTGTACTTCTCCATTTATTTATGATAACCATTTCAGAGTTCTGGATTCCTTTATAAGATTGTACAGGCCTAGTGGATGGAGTCTCCAACAGTATCTGCCGCGTGCGCCTTGCTCAAATGAGTGTATTTGATTTTTGATTTTGTCCTGATCAATCACTTCTTTTACCACATACGTTTTTCCTAGGAACATAAAATATGATCTCCAATCCAGTTTGCTGCCATGTGTATGGTAGTATCAGTTTGGTTTCAGACACAGGAAAGTGTACCCTGAAAAGTTGTTTCACGATCTCTTCACAATCCTGAGTGTACTCACCGCTAACCGTGACTGTATATTTATCTGGGATCCTTGGAGAAAACTTAATGAAGCCTTGACATTTCTACAATCAGTTTTATCTCATCGCAATGCCTTCTCCATGATTATCTTTGTGTTCAGTTCCAGCTTTGAGATAATTGTCCCATTCACCTGATCTCTTGTCGAAATTAAATTTTCGTCCGATTTATTCCACCTGGTTACTTTTCTGCTGGAACTTCTCATTATATCCGGACAATTATTTTTATATGCCGAAACCATATTCCATAACAAACGGTAGTAATGACCCGCCTCCTATATTAGTGTTTGTGGTGCTTAAGTTAAGATATATGCGCTTTCGCATTACACCTAATGATTAGTTGAATTCCATTTATCCTGAAATTTCCTACTAGCTATTCCATCTCCATGCGGTAGTTGTTCAGGATCATGATATCAAAGGTATGCTGATTTGATAATTATCTCCTTCATACTCCCTCCTTCTGTGATTTTATGATCTTTTTATGATATAGATAGACGATATAGATTTTTATGATATAGACTACATATAAGCACTGGTAAACCCCGGGATCTTGTATCAAAGCCATTACTATGCTTAAGGGCTTAGGGTTAAAGAACCTTTTTAACTCTTCATTATGTCTTGGAATAAGCAACTTTGTGCTTTGTAAGATACCTCAACGATTGGAAAGACGAGGTTTTGACCATCCGCCCCGATCTACAGATTGTTTAATAATCTGTCTTTCGTCTTAAGGTCTTGATTTTGATTCCTTAGGAAGATCCTCATAATTGCTTTATTAGTCTATTTAGCGGGCACATGGCTGAGGACTCTACAGGCTACTTAGGCATGTTACCGATTACAGTCAAGTCTACTCACTTCCACAAGTCAGTAGGAGCGTCATTTACTGCTTGTAGTTTGCTTGAGCCTGATCTAGTTAAGTGTTAGAACGATGAATATTAAGGATGGTAAAAATACTTTTATGACACTACTATATGACCTAAACTGTTTGTTGGAGTTCCTAGGTTTTTTAGTGACTCTATGTTGCGGTGACTTAGGTATTCTCTCGCGGGTAAACCCCCCGGTACTACCAGTTTCGCCGCTCCAATTTTATGTGGTTTTTCTTTTGTCGACATCCTAGCAGCTGTTTTTAACTCTTTCCTAACCTTCATCTTTTGAGCTCCAGATAAGTGTTTTTTAGAAGTTTTTTCACTCGGTTCCTCTCGGGACACCTCCTAGTTCAATATTTGTTTAAAATTATTATTAATATTAATAGAAGTTAATAGTTAACACATGTTCTTAAAAATAAAATATAATTAACTCGAATGTCTTCTCAGCAGCTACTAAAAAAAATTGACAAACTCTTTTAATAAATATTATTGCATTAATAATTCTGATTTATGAGTAATCAAAAATATTTAAACAATTAAAATTTTTACAAGCACTACATTTGCAATGAGTCTGTGAACATTTAACTTGGCTAAGCATATTTCCAATCATGCCTGTTTTTTTAATTTTATAGTGTTTCATAGCAACCCGTACATCTTTTCGTATTATCTTCAACTAAAATATGATTTTATTAGATTTTATTAGGCGGGGGAGGTCTTCTAAAACTTTCGTCCAAAATCTGAGTGACAACTGCAAGCTTCCTTTTCTTGACAGGAATATCCTCATCATTTGA
Source organism: Diabrotica balteata (assembly GCA_918026665.1). Classification (NCBI taxonomy): domain Eukaryota; kingdom Metazoa; phylum Arthropoda; class Insecta; order Coleoptera; family Chrysomelidae; genus Diabrotica; species Diabrotica balteata. Next base: position 86,326,021 of record OU898282.1, on the reverse strand, counting down.
ACTCTCGTTCTTTGATTTTTTTTTCATACTCTTCATTTACAGTAAAAGGCTCCTCCTCCAACGCCTTTTGCAAACATTTTTTTTTCTTATACTATTATTTTCACTCTCTAATAAAACTCTTATAACAATAAAATATGCACACACAATGCAAGGCACTTCGTAACTGCATGTAAAATACCACATACCAACAAAATCTGACAGGAGCTATCGATACATGTGGCCAACAGCGTCAATTTATGAAATTAGACCAGGTGTATCCATTTCGATACACGGTTTTTATGAGAAAATAACATTAAAGACATAAATTATAAAAGATAAAGTTAAATAGAACATTTTTGATACATATTATGAATTTTACACAGTGGTACTCAAAATGATTACCATTAGTAATGAGTACTCAGAGTGGTTACCATTCTAAGAATATAATCTCCCAGCATACATCCCCTGGGCACGATGGTGTTACGCCTCTGGATTCGGGGGGAGCGAAGTGTAAGCAGCACCAATCTGACCGTATGTTGTTGTAGTGCGGCTGTCTGTAATTTGCCCACTGAGCATGGGGTAAGTGCTTGTGTGTGTATGGTGTTTGTGTATGTGTCTATATGTATGTGGACATATTACACGTGGAGAGAAATACACCTTGCTCCAACTGATTATGCAGGGAAAGATCCAAGGAAAGAGTAGCATAGGGAGGCGTAGAATGTCATAGCTGCGCAACCTGAGAGAGTGGTACGGATGTACATCAAATGAACTTTTCAGAGCAGCCGTCTCAAAAGTCCGAATAACTATGATGATTGCCGTGCTCCGCCGCGGAGATGGCACTTGAAAAAGAAGTATATGTATATATGTATGTGTATGATTTGTTGTAGATCATGTTCAGTCAGCAAATCTACAGTAACGCCATCTGCAGTCCCTATGCCATGTACTACGTTTATTCACGGCTGTTCAGTTATACCTTTTATTTCGCATCTATCTTATGGATGAGAAAGTTACTGTAGTAATTTGATGTAAAAGTGATTTTTCCGTTTATCAGGAATGTCCTTATATAAAAAATACAGATTTTTAAATCCAAAATATATGAAAACATGTTAAAATTTGTTTTGTGTTACAAGAAAAAATAAAATCATTTCAATTGTTCATTCTTCAAAAAATTTATAAAATATTTAACAAAACATATTTTTGCAGGCACAAAGAACTATGTTTTTTGGCATGGGCCGTAACTCATTTGATTTATTGGCTATATGATCTACAAATAATCCCGTTCGGAAGTCTTTTATCAATAAAACCACCCCCTTGGACATTTCAGCAGCCATTGAAAAAACCTGAACCTCGTAACTATATTATTGAACCAGATTGGGGTTCAGCCCCCACCAAATCTATTTGTATATAATTTGATAAGTTAAGTTATATCGCTAAAGAAAAAAAAAATAAATTTTCATAGAATATATTTATATGTCGAACTTATTGTAGTATAAATTTGGTAATATTTTGGGCATAGTAATTCTATATCTATATTAAACATAGAGTTCCTTAGATTCGCTGGGAACCTCGAATAATCTCTCATGTAAATTGGCTGTATATTAGGAATACTATTTAGATATATTTGAAATATGGGTGATATTCTTGATGTGTATAATTTATTTTTAAATTGGCGCAAGTTGTTGTAGGTTTCAACAAAATAGTAAAGTAGGTTTTTTCTGCCAGTATTCACTCGTTAGATCATGTACAAAAAGTTTTTGACACTTATCTACTATTAAACTCTCTTTAGCAATGATTTTAATTATAAACTTTTCGCATAGAGTTTTTCTTCTTAAATGAAGTGGTGGTTCATTGCACTCTATACTTAAATTTGATGTCGGGGTGCTTATTAGAGCTCCGATACATAATCGAAGGCATTTATTTGATAAAACCTATTTTTTTAGGTGAGTTTTAGCTGCTTGGTTGTAAAATATGCATCCGTAGTCCAAAATTGATCTTATATATGATCTGTACATTATTAATGAAATATTAGCATCTGCTCCCCAAGTTATGTGACTTACTGCTCGTAATGCATTATACCCTTTTTCAGCTCTTGTCACAACATATTCAATATGGTCTTTCCAGCTCATTTTTCTCTCTAGTATCATCCCCAAATACTTAACTTTAGGTTGAAGATTAAACTGTAAGTTTTGCATTTTTACTAACTTTGGAAGTTTTTGTTTTCTGGAAAATATACAAACTTGTGTTTTTTTACAGATATTGTTAAATTTAACTGATACAAGTCATCAAGTAAATAATTGTATACTTCATTTTTCATGTTGCAACTATTTTCTACCTCCTCTTGGTCTACGTAAATACATATGTCATCTGAAAACTGTAGTACTTTACCTTGGTTACGAGTTATTATGCTTTTACCTATATCCGAAGTATAAAGAGCATATAATATTGGGCTTAGGATACTTCCTTGGGGTATCCTAGTGTTTGTTATTCTAGGGCCCACTAATTTGTTGTCAATTTGAATATATAAAACTCTATTACTGTACAGTTTATAAATTTTCCCGCATAGTATCTCTGGGATTCTTATTTTCTTCATTTGGTGATATAATATTAATAAATTAACATTATCATATGCATTTTCTACGTCTACAAATGTAGCTCCGACGGATTTATTATTAGAAAATGAGTTATAAACATCAAGTATCAAGTGTGATAAGTTTTCCATTGTTGAGCATGATTTCCTGAATCCTGAAATTGCGTTGTAGATAGTAAAGAATTTTTTTCCAACCAAATTTCTAATCTTTGTTTAATCATTCTTTCTAATGTTTTTAAGATACATGACGATAGCGAAATGCCTCTGTATGAATCCGGACAATCTACAGGTTTACGTTGTTTGAGAATTGGGACTATAATATATTCTTTCCATGAGTTTGGAAATTCCATGCTTACCCATATATTGTGTATTATATTCAGAAATTGTATTTTCTTTTGAATAGGTAAATTATATAGCATACTATAGTGAATACTGTCCTTTCCTGGAGCTGAGTTCTTATTAGTTTTTAAACAATTCTTAAGTTCTTCCAAATTAAATATTTCTGTTAGAAATGTAGGGGAGAAGGGGGTTAATGTGGACCATTTTTACTTATTAGCAAATTAAAAAATATGTATAAGGTTCTTATTGCTGAACTTACCTCACATATTTACTGTAAACATCAACTCAACTTTCGATGTGAATATTTTATTTGTATCTTTCTTAATAGAACAAATATTTTGATTCAAATCGGAATCAATAATTTGTCCACAATGACCCCGTGGTGGGGTTAAAGTGGACAGAGTATGGGGTTATACTGGACGCATAGTAAAACATATACAGGAATACTGAAAACTTTATGTTTACAAAAAGAAACTACGATACATTATAAGAACTGAAATTAATATTAAATGAAAATAATCTTCCTTGCCTTTTCGTGCCAGTGTCTACTGGGTGCTCCAAAATTCCGACAATATCGTTCTTGTCGACAACTGAGACATCTTCAACTTCGGGAAATACGAAATTATTCACTTTTTTCCTTAAAAAATTAATTTGTACCTCCACATCTCGAATATCTACGATTTGGCCAACATAGTGTGTTACCGATTTTTCGTACTAGTGAAGTACGAAATCATTTTTCTCCATTTGTTTGTCCATAAAAATATCGTTGTCCTGACCATCATCTTCCATCCAGCCTTCATCCTCTGATTCAAGTATTACTTCTGTAGAAGAATTGGAAGAGGAAGATTTTTTCCTACTCCTTTTTGGTTCATAGGAAAGAGATTTCTTCACTCTATTCTTTTCTCGCATTTCAGCTCTTTCTTGCGCACGTCTTTCCTTCAAATCTTTAGCCTCTTTTTCAGCTTCCAACTGATCTTTCACTGGTGTGCTCGTATAAATAGTCGACTTTTTATTTTTTCTTGCTTTGGAGTTTGATGAGCGATCTGCTTTTAGAAAAGGGCGGCAGCTCTCAGGAGTAATTACAGCTGTTGATGTAGTTGCTACTGATGGTGAAAGCGTAATGGGAGCTACAGGTAGCAGTCTTGTGGAGATTGAAGCAACTTCTAATATTCGCTCAGGATCTTCAGGATTTCTTGGGTTCATTGCTGTTGGTGGTTCTTGATTCCTATCTGTTGTTTCGGCAGCTTCATAATCCTCATCGGTGAATACAAGACGATTTATTGGCCATAAACCAGCAGATCTGAATCCAGATGTTATATTCTTCATTGTAAATGCCACAGGAAAAGCAATACCACACAGTTGAGCAACATCATATATTTGTATAGGTCTGCCTGTATGATTTTGAAGCCAGTCTCCCATTGCAACCCGTAATGCAGCTTTATAAGGACCATATACTGCAACATCTAGCGGCTGTAGTTTGTGGCTACAATGTGGCGGAAACGATAAAAGAGTAATTCCAGATTCTCTAGCTAAGTTTATAGCTTCCAAACTTATATGACTTGAATGATTATCCATTAATATCAGTAGAGGGTTTTCTTTAGAAGCACTTAAGTGCATTTTTATGTGCTTTAGTACTTCTAAAAATAATTCAGCAGTCATATAGCCAGACTGATGAGCCAGACCAATGCTCCCTATTGGTGCACCATCTAAGAACCGGTCTTTCATATTCTTCCTGGGGAATATGAAAACTGGAGGTATTGCTTGTCCAGTGGCTGTTATAATTCCGCACATTGTAACATTTTCACCGCGTTCTTGAGAGGCCACAGCTCCTATTTGTTTTTTTCCCTTTTCAGCTATACGTTTGGGTGGTGGTAAGACCGTGGGTATACCTGTCTCATCTAAATTTATTATCCTTTCTGGCCTTCCTTTAAATTTATCTAAAACTCCAATGTAATTATCAAAAAATAAATCCACGTTGGATTTGTTAAAGGCTGCATCTCGTGCTATGCTTGTATTTTCAGGTTTTCTAAGAGATAAATCACCATGTCGTTTCATAAATGAATATATCCAGTCCTTTCCTGCTATCTTATTTTTAGTCCAATTCGGAGGAATTTCTATTTGTAGAGCACTACCATACTCAAAAGCTAGGGTACAAGCCTGCTTGTAAGTCAAGCCATAATGTAATCGAGACGCCTTCTTAAGATAATTGACAATGTGTTGTTCTTGTTCATCAGAAAATATTTGGCGACCTCGAAATTTATTGACGCCAGAAACATTCAAGCTAACAATTTCTAACTCATCTTCGTTACCTGAATCATCACCAGAGGGTATATTAGCATCTTGAAGGTTCCTCTTAGCCGAAATGACTCTTTTTTCAATTCATATTTCTCAAGCTTCCTTTTTTTCTTAGGATATCCTTTATTGCACGCTCTACAACTTTTTCATCAATATCAGCTCTCGCCGTTTTTCTACTGTAAGTCCTCATCTGAAACAAAAAAGCGATTTTTATCACATGATTTTTGGAAATTTAATCATTTGTGGGGTTAGTGTGAACAACGTTTCGAAAAATGATAATTTTATCTCATTCCATATCAAATGCAGTAATTAAATATTCCAGAAGCCATACACTAACTTAGGTATACAATTAGTTCAATAACTTCAATTTTAGTATAATTTTACTTACCGTGTGAAATAAATGGATACAACACACAAAATCACTTTCTGTCACTGGCGGCCATATTATAGAAAATATTTCAACCAACTTTTACGTGGTGTTCGTAATAGTCACTTCCTGAACAGACTGGGCGGCAGATTTAAATGCGAGTTTTTAAATAATTAACTATGTCCACACTAACCCCATGTCCACACTAACCCCCCTCTCCCCTACTGTCTTCAGTGATTGCATTGTTCGTTGTAGGTATATGTAATTTTCTTCTCAATGACCCAAGGTCTGGCAATTTTGTTAAAGAATAGTTCGGTCCAATCATTTTCTACTATTGGATTATTAGGTGGCTTATAGGCATTTTTTAATTTTCTAATCTCACTCGATATTTTACTAATAGGTGTATTTTTATTTAAACTATTACATAAATTTTTCCATGAGGGTCTTTTACTATTTAAAATAATTCTTTTTCTATTAGCTTCCGCTTGCTGATATTTTAAATAATTTTCGTGGTTAGATATTCTTTTAAATTGTATAAAAGCCTCTTTTTGGTGTTTAATAGCATCCCTACATTCATTGTTCCACCATGGTTTATTAAATTTTGAATTGGTCATTTTTCTTTTCTCTGGGATGCTAATTTTACTAGCTTCATTTATAGAATCGTAAAATATTTTATATTCTTGTTCGATATTTTCTCCAGTATTATCTTTTTTTTTAGATAAGAGAAAATTGCCCAATCCGCTTTTTTAATATCCCATTTAATTCTATTTCTAATTATATCATTATTATCATTTTAGGTATTTAAGTTACTATCATTTGTGAACTCTATAACTACTGGATAGTGATCTGAACCTAGACTTATATTTTCTGTGTGCCAATAGCACGTATAATATATATCTCTTGAGCAAATTGTTAGATCTATAGCTGATTTACTTTTATTCCGGAAACCCCGAATTAATGTTTCAGAATCATCATTTAAGAAATTAAGTCCACATTCTTCCATGGCTTCAAAAATATTTATTCCTTCGCGATCAGTTTTATCACATCCCCATATTTTATTATGACAGTTAAAGTCTCCCCCCACTACATAGTTTAGGCTTTGTATATACCGAGTATAAATTTAGAATATTATTTTTTTAAATTGATTTGCACTGCAATACACATTAAATTATTTATTTTATAAAAATTTAAGTTATTCCAAAAATTAATCTTTTTTTTATTAATATTGCTACTCCACCATAACCGTATGGTCCATCTTCGCGAAATATATTATATCGAGAAAAGTTTATATTTGTATTTGGTTTCAACCAAGTTTCACTCAGTAATATAGCCAAAAAATTATTTTCAAATATATATTTTTCAAAATGTCCCTTATTGTGTATTATCGATCGTGAGTTCCATTGTAAGATTTTTTTACTTGTTAGATCCATTTAAAATTTTTTCTAGACTGTCTTTAAATTCTTCCAAAATTTGTTTAGTTTCTGTTGGCAAAAAATTTTTACCTAGAATATTTTTAAATATTGTTAATATATTTTCACTAAGGGTTTTGTTTATCTGAGAATTTTGTGTTATTTGTTTGTGATACATTGGAATGTTCTTAGGAATTGGTAGAGGCGGGCACTCAGAGGAACTAGGATTTGTTAATATATTTTCATGTTCTTCCAAATATGGGTAAACAGACTTATTTTGTGTAGCTTCGGTCCATTTTCTTTTTGTTGTTATTGTATATCTATTACCTACACTCGATGTTTTTAAAGGTGATGCATAGCTATTATTGTATTTTAATTTTGCTTCTGCAAATGTCATATTTTCGTTTACCATAAGATATTTAATACCCTTTTGATTCTCAAATTCGGGACATTTTGCTCGGTCTAATGCTGAGTGTTTTCCAAAACAAAATATACAGGTAGGCTCTGTTAAGTCGCATGCTTCAGATTCATGTTCTTGTCCACATTTTCCGCATCTTTTTTTTCCTCTACATTGTGTCGTAACATGACCATATCTTATACAGTTGAGACACTGTATTACTTTAGGTATATAAGGTTCTACCTGGTATATCATTATATCAATGAGAACTTGTTTTGGTATCATTTGTCCTCTAAAAGACACCACTACAGTCTATCAACTCGTCGTTTGATTTTCTTTCATTCTTTTTACACTTAATACCTTAAAATTACCGTATCTACAAACAATAATGTCTTTTAATTCGTTTTCTGAAATACCTTTAATTACACCACTCTTTTGAACTAAAAAGTTTGGAATGTAAAGTCATAATTTTTGTCTAATAGGTTTTTACTTTCTATTAAGATATTTGCACTTTTATAAGAGTTACATTCAATTCTAACTTTATTTCTACCAATGACGCTAATATTAACTATATTATCTTTTATTGTAGGTTCTGCATTTAGTATAAAACGTGCTGTTGCAATTTTGTGTAACTTACCAATATTTCCTTCTTTATTTTGTAAATAAACAAAATATGGCCCTTGATCTCCATGTGTATATTTATTTTTAGTATGTGTAATTAACGACTGATTTACATTGGTACTATTAGTATCGCTTACCTGAAAAGCTGGAAAAAAGTTATTTGATTGTGCTTTTAATACCTGTGAAGCCATGAAACTTTGATTTGTATTTTCATTTAGCTGTGTTTTTTTCCCTTCATTATCCAAATCCATAGTATTAAAAATATTAATAGTCTTTCCTCGATCAGGTGGATGGCCTTTACCAATTGTATTAATTTCCATTGTATAATTTTAACACTTTAAACACACCAACACCGATCACACACTGTGAACGATCAATCCGCTTCGAGTGTTAATTTGACTAATATACTTTGTCCTTAATAATTCCAAACCAAGCTTTTCAAAGATAATAATTTTAATTTTCGATAATTACCAGAAGAAATTGATTACAACACAGTATCTACTCAAAAACCGCCAAAATTCAATATTTTTTAGAAGAGATCTAAAAAATTACAATCACTTTGACAGTTGTTTTTGAAAATTTAGTTGTGCGCGAAAATTAGATCTAGAGAGTTTATATTACCTGATTATTTATTACTTTTTAATTTATTATTATTTATTGCTGAGAAGTACAGTATTTACAATCCCAAATATATATTCTGAAAAAAAAAAATACTAAACCTAGCATCTACGAAAACATGCGTGGAACTAGAACACCGCAACTACACCATTACTTAGGTAAAACCCCGCATATTCTTGACCGAGCCCTGCATTTACTGTGTTTATTCTAAGCAATACACAATCGCGGTGTTTTTGCTCCGTAATTGGCGCGATTTATCAATTTATTTAGTTTCTTCTCAACTTATGTATGATGCTATTGTGTGGTATTGAATTCAGCATGTAGCCATGTAGTGAATGTGACAACTGGAAAGAAAATATTCAACATGCCAGCGATTCAAGAAAATTAATTATACCGTTTGGATACAAATAAACCAGATACATCAACGACCCTTAAAGTCTCTGTTGATTTACAAAAAGTCATTATGTTACCTAGGATCAATATTTTTAAGAAAGCAATATTTGCCCAAGAATATCGACATTCAAGAAAGCTTTGTACCCCTGGGTAAATGAAACAAAAAACGGTATTGCTGGACGGGGAAATAAAATAATTAGCTCATATAATGTTTCTTTTTACATTACAGGGATATTGGACATTTTGTCTTTTGGGTTGATAACTGCTCAGGTCAAACTAAAAATTTGAGTTTTTTATCTCTTCTTGTATATGTTATCACTTCTGACGCTATAACTGTTCACGATATTTGTATTAAGTATTTCGAACCAGGACACACCTTCATGTCCGCCGATAGCTTCCTCCATGAGGTGTAGCTATCTTTATAAAACAAAAAAAAACCCTACGATTTGCGGCAGTCGGAAATGCAAACTCAAAAAGGTTAAAGTAAAAAAAAATGTAGTAAACTGGTTTTTTTAAATGGCAAGATTTCGCGTCATAAGCAAAAATTAAAAACATATAGCCTCGTTCTTTGGTGAAAATAACAGAATTTATTACCAACAGGGATCATTTTCTCTAAAGTTCTCTAAAATCTCTAAAGTTAACAAATAACTCCGATAATTTGTTTGAAATGAATTTTCTTCCAAATATATTACAATTTTGGCAAAACCTTGAGAAAGATAAGAATTTAGAATTAAATAAGAATTAATAATTAATGAGGAAGATAAAATTAAGATAATTTCTTTCTAGATTTAATTTATTTTCTTCTGTATTAAATTTTGTTTGTTGGTTTGTTGATTATTAAATATGTAGTTTTAATAAACTATTTAAAAACTTATTTTGTTGTAAAATTACGGTTTCTTCTTTAACATTATGCTAAGAAAAAACACCTCATAAACATTGCAGATTCTTTGAAGTCCATTTACTCCTTATTATAAGTAATGCAGATGCTGTGGTTTTCCTTCTTCGTCAGCACCCTTTTGGAAATGTGCTAAACTTTTTAGGATATTATTTTTTAAGCAGTTGCCTTTCGTTTCCTGTATGTGTGTATTCCAAGTAAGTCTGGAGTCGAAGGTCAGTCCCAAGATTTTATGATGATCAATAACATCTAGTAATACTCCGTTATATGTCAAAATTGGATTATCTTTTGTCGTTTTTCTGCTAAATTTCATGATTTTAGTTTTTTGAGATAAAATAGTATTTCCTTTTTTCTTTTCAATTTAAAAATGTACGAATGATCAATATCATGAGCCATTATAGACCAAGTTGACAACCTCTCTGCTATTCGATAAATTGCAAAATATATTTCGATTACTTAAAAGAATTTATTGTGGTCAGTATATGACTGTGATTGGGAAATATTTGTCATTTCTATTATTTATTTGAAATATCGACATATAGTGAACTCCCCTTCCAGGAGGCTTATCATGTTCTACTTTCAGATGTACATGACACCAATTCTTGTACTTTTGTACTTCTTAAACAGCCATTAAAGAGATATTTAAAAAGACAGTTTGAAAGTTTACCTGTAAATATGTCTTAAAAAGGGAAACACAAGGCTTCAATGTGTTTGCAAGCAGCAGAATACCCAGTGGCAGCAGGGCAGCTGCAAGATGACTGGCGAACTTCAAACTCAGATTTGTTTTTTCTAACAACTTTTTTGCTCTGCACAGCACTTACTCATAATGAAGTAGATATTGTTATCCTCAGCAATTTGGGTGTACTTAATAAATAATTTAATTGTCAATATTCTACCCTTTTCTTTGTCGTTTTTAGCAATTTGTTGTTGAAAAAAGACATCTGTGCTGGCTTTATTATTGATTTTTAGTCCTTAAATGTATCTGTTGGAAGTAGTTTATAAACAGCATGACTAGAGCATGGTATTGGCGTTTTATGAACTTCAGTCTTCTTTAGATTTAATAGAGAAGCACCCAAGTTTTGTTCTTGTCACAACCGTAAACTAAATACAAAAAAGGCAAAATAATATAGTATTATAGAGCAGAAACAAAATGTATAGGTTTACTTATCCTCTTTCAAGTTGTTTTCTATTACCCGTTGTTTTGGCATCAAGTGATGATAACTTTCTTCAACGATGAATATCCATTATCCAAAAGTGTTCAAACTATAGATTAAGCCCAAATAACTAACTAATTTCACAAATTTTAAACACTGTGATACTATGGCTGAAGATCCGCAAAAATGTATTGAAATGTATTGATATTTTTTTAACTGACTTATGGCACGTGATCTATTAAATGAAGGCGACTTTTAATAAACGTTCTTTCTCAATGTGCTTAATTTGTTTCCGCGAAAAGTAGAGCATAGGGGTTACAACATCTCTCACCAGCTTACTTCCAACATCTTTTGCAAGATATATCTGAAATATGTTATAACAAAATAAGAGGTATCTCCAACTTTTAATTCCAATGTAATAAGTCTTAAAAATATTGATTAACTACAATAAATAAAAAGCAGCTTATCTTAAAAAGCATTTTATGTATTAAGAAATAAGGTACAATATTTACAATACCGATTATATATTTCATAAATAGTCACATAATACTTCAGCAACATAATGTTAAATTTAAATTATTCTCAACAACTAAGGGGTTAGACAGATAACTTTATGCAATAGAATGTTTTAATGTACGGATTTTCATTGTCTTTCTAATAGATGTCTTAAGACTAACCTGATGAAGTTTCATTTGTCTTTTTAATTTTATTCTAAAATTAATCGAGCTGATTACTGAATATTTAAGCAAATATTCAAATTGCAACATAAAGTTAAACTCAAAATCTTTGAGTTATTTTAATCATGTAAATGAGAATGAAGTAGGTTCATTAAAACTAGGGATTAGTTTGAACGATGATACAAGCTGGATGACGAAAAATAAAGTATTCGAAAATTATGAAAAAAGGTGGAATACTTACGAGACATATCTTGTATGCTCAGTTTTGTTTGGTAAAAATTTAGTAGTACAAGAATTATTTAATAAGAATTAGGAAAAAGAGAATTGGAAAGACAGTAACACAATACTAGGTCCCGACAGAATTTTTTTATGAAAATTGTAAGTTCTACAGAACAACAGCTTATTTTTGAACTCTAGTATAGTAAGAAATGCTACAATTCAAGTAAGTTACTCACTACATCCGTGCTATAAAGATTTTTAAAATCACTATTACTTTAATTTCTTTTTTAGAATAGGGCTACGCCATCTTTATTACAAAAGTCATGGTCTTGATTTTAAATAGTATAGATCCTAAATGCATAAAGCCACCTTAAATTTGATTTAACTAAGTTGACAAAACATTTCTTTAAATATAAAACTGGACAGTCTTGAGTAAACATTAAGTTTTAAATTAAAACTAGCGATTTTCGAGTAAGAATTTTGTTTGAAAATTGCATCTCCCAATTTCGTTTTAATATTAAAACCTTCTGTAGCATAGGTATCGAACATACACTCTTATGTTACACTTATCATACTTTGTATATAGATTTATTTAAGGAAAAACATTTAATTAGACACCGTTAATTAGTGTCTCCAATTTACTAAATAATTTACTGTAATAAATCGAAATATTTGGTCAAATAAGAATGAGCAAAGTATTTTGGATTTTTACGCAAGTAAAAAAATATTTCAGTGTGGCCGGTTTAAAAATATTTGTGAATTTCAAAAATATTCCAATCCTTTATAGTAAAATATATTTATGGCCATTTTAAATGTGTCGACAATTCACCTTACTTATACTTTTTATTTCCAATTTTGGTTCTCTCGTGATAATAAAAAATTCAAAAACATATTTCAGAAAAACTGGCTCTATACAGATATTGAAAAAAAGCAATTACCTTTCTATTACACAAGGTGTATATATAGTTTAAATTTTTTTTATACATGTAAACCAATTTAAGTGTTTACTTTAATTCATGTGTAGTACCAAAAATTCTTCATACATACCAAATTGTATCATCACCATAGACATCAAAGGTTTTTAATGAAAACAATACAAGAAAATTCACAAAGTCATTAGAAACAAAATTAACCGTTTGGGTGACAAGAGACCGGCAATTATATTTTTTAATATATTTTCTCTTGAATTGTGAAATGATATTACAAGGAATATAAAACAACCGTTGTTTACGCAATATATTACAAAAAAACAATTTTTTGAGGTGGGAAATATTTATCCCAATAAACTATAATGCTTGCTTTCACCTAAATTTTAGTGGGATAATAATTTCCATCTAATGAAAAATTTTTAAAGTTATACATACATGATATATTAAAAATCACGAATACTTATATTTGGCCATTGTATGTCACTATATGCTTTAAATGTATGAAACAGTGCAAACATCCCTTATATACAGCCACATTACACTGAGCACAAATCACATTATTTTTCTTTTTTCTTCGTACTGCATAAGCCACATCGACGATATATATTGATCTTTTTTGGGATATGAGCACCTACGTTTAAAACCCTAACAGAATTTTCTAAAGTTGTGGACCTATTAGAACATTCACGTTTTGTCCCTTTTGTTGCACCTGGAACGTATCCCATTTTCTTTCTAAAAATGTTATTTTATAAATTCATAATTGAAGCAGCGTTGAAAAATTGCCTCACCTGACGGATAAATACCTCTATTGTTCAATCAAGGGATATACATATTCAGTATGAGTTTTATTCAATACGTTTTCTTATATGTCTCTACAATTTTGTCAAACCTGCCTTTTTGGACATTCTTTTAAAAATGATAATACTCATCTATTAGGCTTCATTGAATCAGTTTCAACATCAAGTGTTTATGACAGTACAGTAGACTCACTCTATAACGAGAACTGAAATGGCAGACTAATTACCTCGTTATAAGCAGATCTCGTTATATCAGACAACAATAATACTGTGCCTACATATGAATATGTAGTTTTCTAAAACATTAACTTTCTATAGTGAAGCCATTCGGAGCAATATAAGATGCTAATAAATATTGTTTGAATGGCGTTTTTGAAAAAACGTTGTTTACTTTTATTGTCAACGATATACGTTAAAACAAAAAATCTGTTCTTACATTTTTTTAATAACTACATAATGTATAAAGCGTATTTTGAAGGATATTATAAACTATTGCTTCTGAAATTGGTCTGTCATTTTTGACTGATTTAAATTGTCCAGTATCATATCCAGTTATATTTATTGTAAAGAAGTTTATTGCAGGCGGCAGTTAAGTTTATTGCGGGGCAGTTAAAAAGGGTAGTTATTATATCCACGGCAGGGTCAAAAATGTAAAAAAAAACACGTTTTTCGATCTTATTTCCTCTCGTTATACCCAAATTTGCCTCACTATAGAGGGTTATAGTTCAATAGAAATTTCACGGGACATCCAATGTACCTCGTTGTAAGCGAAACCTCGTAATAACCGTGTTCGTTATTGAGGGAGTATACTGTAGTAACAGCCAATGTTTCTCTTTACATTCAACACCAAATACTCCAATTTGGTATTAATAATGTGATTACTATCGCTCACTAAGCAGTTTAGAGGTATCTTACTAGTTGTTTTATTATTTCAACGCAAGTGTAAAGATAGTAAGTACACATCGTTTATGGTTGTATGAAGAAAGTTTGATTATAAGAACTGGTACCATTTTAGTAACCTAAAACTTAATAAATTCACAAAGGACGGTATTCGTTTTAGCTATCGTTGCATATTTTAAATTTACAGTTACTTTGCACATTCTTCAGTAACTACTTATGCACAAAACAGACCCACATATAGAAAGATATGTTAGAAATTGATTAAAAAATATACTAATCAAAATCTAGAGAGTGTAATATTCTAGAAAAATAGTTTGAAAAAATACTATTAACTGAATCACATATCATTATACTAACCACAATACACGATTCTTCATCACATTCTCAAAAACAATTATATACAAATTTTAAAAACCATCGGTTTGTGAAACTTTTTTCT
Organism: Diabrotica balteata; assembly: GCA_918026665.1. NCBI lineage: Eukaryota > Metazoa > Arthropoda > Insecta > Coleoptera > Chrysomelidae > Diabrotica > Diabrotica balteata. The sequence continues at coordinate 86,311,006 of OU898282.1, read as the reverse complement.
GTCAAATAAATAAATTAAAAATTCATTACTTACATTTTTGTCTCTATTTATAATAAAAAATTGTATGTTGTATCTCACATGTTTGACATAAATTTTTCAGTTGTCAAACAGTTTTTAAAGTTATTTATTACCTTAATGTTTTATTTTATAACATGGCATTAGAACCATGCATTATCTTAACAAGTGTATCTAACCAATTTTATAACCTCTTTCATTAACTTTTTGATGGTTTTCTGGATTAATTACTCTACAATTCTGTAATTGTTGCATTAATGTTCGTCATTACTTCTTATAGTGCCGATCAGCTAAAAATCCAGCACATATTACAATACAGTTTGTTATAAATATTCAGCTACAGACTCTCGGCAACATTTGGACATGCTGAAGATGCCCAGAGTTCGTTTCTCCTTGCTGGCGGTTACTATAGTATGTTTCTGTCACCAGTATGTTTCGTTGTAACTTCTAACTTAACTATAGACTTTACAGCGTATACCGTATCAGTAAATGCTTTAATGAAAGTTCTATGAGGCTTCGGTTATTTTAAAAATAGATATTGAGATTAATTTGATTATTTGATTAAATTTGATAATTTGATGCAGTATACTAATAATATATTGCTTAATGATAGCATTACTTAATGTTCTCAGCTTTTTCCCCGCCGGGCATTAAATTTTGCTCTTGATCTAATTGTTTTTTATACAGTATTCCGTTACATATGTTTGGTAGATTAATTATACAGACTTGTACTTTATTTTTATATTATTCATACTACTTACTATGGTATAGTTTAAAAATTGTAGGCACTAACTTCTACGAAATGGTCAGCGTCATTCTTGTTTTTTTTAGGTAACGGTCATATTGAATAATGTTTAACAAATTATATATACTACTATTCTCTCCCTAGCGCTAAGACATTTCTAAACAAATATGTGGAATCAACCATAAAGCAAGCGGATAATTTAGACATCGGATTATAAAGACTAACGGCCCAATACAGTGCGCTCAGACTAAATAAAATATTCAAATTTATGAACATCAAATTTATTAGGGTGCAAGAGGTGAAACTTTTGCATCAATTACAAATTTTGTGATAACTCTGGAATGTCAGATCCACAAGATCTGATATTTTTCAGTTTTTTAATTAGCAATTCATATTTATTAGATATATAAGAGTAACATTATTGCATCATTTTACTATTTTCTTCTACAGCGTAAACAATACGTTATATTAACGCTTTTGACTTTGATGATCTATTGTTCTTTTCTACTGCCAGTGTTGTTGTTTTATTAGATACTTTAACAAGTCCGTTATTCTATGAGTCTTTGACTGTATGTGAATTATTAATAGAAGTTGAAAAATTATCTATAAGTATAACTTGGCAACAGTCATAAAAAACTCACTTGTTATTTCTCAGAATTTAGTGACTACAATTTTAAAACTATCCTCTAAATAAGACGATTTTTTGCAAGTTGAGTTTATCGATATAATGTTTCAATATTGTCAAATATAATAAGCTAGTAAAAATTATTTTGCAGCTAGCCCTTTAGTAGATTACTAGAAATCGTAGTTATTAATATTATAAATCATTATATATTCTTGATTATAAATAGAAACAAAAATGTATTAGAGGAACTATAATAACAACAATCTTATCATAACAAGTACAATACTTAATCAGGGAAGGCTCCAAAAGTGATATTCTATATCATTCTCGGATGTTACATATATCATCTATGACCCAATGCTTTATTGCTTGAATTATTTTACATATTGTAATATAATCAAAAATAATTCAAAAATCTCGTTTATATACTTGTTCATAGATAATATATATTATATAACTGCATGCAACATCTTAAATGAAAATATATTTTTGGCAAATTAATTTTATTTAGACTAAAAGTCATTGCCAAGTCGATTTGTACTATTCAGAGTAAAAATTATAGAAATATGCATTTAATGTTTTAAACTAAATCAGACAGAATATTGGCTTCCCCCTGTTTAGGCAGTAAAGTATATATCAAAATTATATATTATAAATAATTATATTAAATCCTATTAAATATTAGAAATCAATTTATTCTTCATCGTAACAGTTCAACAGACTTCTTTTAAAAACCTACACAGCAGTCTTTAGATTGTTGTACATATCCACATTGATTTATACAGCTCAACTGGCCTTGCAGCTAGATCGACCTTTAATTTAAATTTTACTTTTAATAAATATTACATTCAATTTTATTCTATAATGTTTCCATACACTTCTTTCACAGTTTCTTACCATTTCCTTCAGTCTAATGCTTTTTCTTTCCAAGTATCGATGTTTCTGTGTATACCACAAGTATTCTTTAACTTTTAATAACTGTAGGTATTTTTGAGTCTATAAAATTATTCTTATTCATTTTGCTTCTTTTTCTCTAAATATCATATTTGTCCCTTATACTTAGTGTCCCCCTTTGCTATTCTTGATTTTATTTTCATAGGTTCGTGTCCATATTTTCACTACAAGTAATTAACTTCTTTCACTATTTTAAAACGATATGTATCACTTTCTTCCGAATCTTTAGATGTTTATAAATAAAACACATTAATAAATGGTGTTAAGAAATTAATAGCTGCGACCTATAAAATATGAATTTATCTATCTAGACTCACTCATAAACGCAAATAACGATAATGTAATATAAAAAGAAGGATATTAGTATCCAAAAGATGGTATTATGGGCTGAGATCAAATAGAGATAAGTAGAAATACAAAATTTAAAATATATAAAACCCTGATTATCCCAGTGCGGCAGAATAAGTGAGACTAGTGATACGCGGCAGAAAAGTGGACAATAAAAAAAATGATGGAGAATAAGGTTTAACTGAATTGTATTAATTATACAAATAACCTAACTATTTTTATTACCTCAGATAACTAGGCCATGTAAAACGGTTGGAATGACCCCAAAAAGATGACTAGACTCACAAGCCCCCTGTCTTAGAACTAAACCAGTGTTTCTTTATATTTTATAAACTAGTTATTAATTTAGTTTCATTTCTTAGAATTTATTTCAATATTTTTGTGGAATTTAAAATTTAAACTTAATGAATGTTTGTGGATACCAATAAAGAAATCTTTTCACACTTTACGATTAGGCAAATTTTTGAAATATACTTTACGTTATGTAATGAAGCAATTGACGTTATTTCATTGAGCCGCTGCTAAAGAGATTCTGAAGTATTTATATTTGTTTGAAAGTTTCACTAGTATAAAATATATTAAATCTTTAAAACAATAAAATTATGAAAAAGAGACATACAGAGTTTAATATAAATAACACATTCACCTAATTATTTCTTTAATATATATCTTTGACATAAAAATATATTTTAATGATGCATTATTTGTTTCAGGCCTTACTTAATATCTGGTTGTTTTTTTTATCAATAATACTACTTGAAGATGTTTGCAATAACACTAAACAAATAAAAAAATCACTTTAAGTGAAATTAAGAATCAAAGTTCTTAATTCAATTCAATTGTAAAAAAAGATACTAAAAGATTCTATAGATAAATGTTTTAACTGTTGTCGGGGTTTGTAGGCTACGGGCCTAGAATTATTCCTTCCTGGCGTTTAAAAACGACGTGGCAACAATGGTTACTACCTTCTGCTAACTTCAATTCGCAAAAGGCGGTTTGAACAAGTTTCATTTACAAATATCTGCCACAGTAGCATACGAAACGTTACAAAAATAATTACAGAACACGTACCTGGATCTACAAATTCGGAAAATAATGTATAATTTTATAGGACTGAATGAATAATTAGTCAGTATATCACTGTTAAGATATACAACATATTCTGAATTATATTTCAAATTTATAGTACCATTATATTGGTACTTATGCCTATTTTATCCGAAGATATTTATTTCATAAATAAATGTGAAACTATTTGTATTGAAATGTATGAGATCTATATTTATAAACTTCAAAGTTGTAAACTGTAATTCGTTCAAAAATGCAGTTGTATGTACAGGAGAATAGTTCGTTTTATTAAAAAAAATTGTATATATATATATTTTTTAAAACCTTTGATTTTTCCAAAATAACAATAAAATGTGTGAAAGGCATTATGATTTCGAGATGCCACTATTAGATCTAGGACGGTATGTCAAAATACCAAGAAACTTAAAGCGATAGTCTGGTACCCAAATGAACCAGGACATTACTTTTATATTTTATATTTTAACTAAATGCTGCTTACATTCTGATGTAGTTAGATAATTAGAAATTACATATGTTGATACTTATGTGGGTTAAGTATACAATTTCAACAAGAAATACTCTACATCAACAATATTTCATTGTTGGTGTAGTTTCAAAAATACTTGAAAAATAGTTTTGGGAGGATACTTGGTATTGTATCAAATTTTATGAAATAACTGGAACTTGAAGCCCTAGTTCTTTTCTCCTATTTTTGAAGACAAAGATATCAAAGATGTTGCCAGTAGCAAGTGACATCACAGCATAGTTACGCCTAAAACTACTAAAATGTTTGAGGCATTGTGACATCAAATGTAACAAAAATTTACTGATGATGCCTAAGCAATCGTCACATATTTGATAATGATATTGGGTAAATTATGACACAGTGTCGGCACTTTCAATTGTCAACTTGTATAGCGAACTAAACCTCATATTAAAATAGTAATTTGTTAAATCGTCTAAATATTTAGTTGCCTCAATATTCTGCAATATGTTTGTTTCTTATCCCTAATGGCAGCGAATAAATAAATTGAATAAATTATTCGCTAATGGTAGTGATAGACTTTAATGTATTGTTAACTTATTTTATTAATTCAGTAACTTGTTCAATTACAATTAAACTAATTAATGCAATTTCACAATTCACAACTTTTGTTATAGCACCTTGCAACCTACTGAAATAGGTTTTGTATTCATAACAATAAATTTTATACAGAAGGGATCTTATTAAATAATAAAGGACGCGTTTTTTTCATTGCTTGGTGGATCATGTTTGGCATGGATTATAAATTGGGATCGATACCAATTTGAGCCTTACCACGTTACCATCGCCAATTTCTTTTAAATGTACTTGTTTGAGCTATCCATAAATTATTTTTCCGCGATACTACAATCGACTGCGTATAATTTTTCCATCGTCGATTGAGAAGAGCTGAGAAATGAATCACAAATTATAAAATTAAATAATTTTGTCCGAATAATTAAATGTTGTCTCTCATTTTACACGAAAATTAAGAAATGGACACAAAATCATTTAGTTTTTTCCAAGATATCTATTTTTACTGCGATCATTTGCCAACTTCTTTTACACTCAAACACCCAAATGTAAAAGTAGTACCCATCGTCGAGATATATCTCGGTTTAATTTGGTATTTATTAGAATACTTCATTAAAAAAAACATTTTTATGTCAAGTTATCCATAATTTCCAGGATTTCTATAATTAACAATTAGAAAAGTATACTATAAAAGAATTATGCTGATTTATAGTTCTTTTATTTTTTTTTATGAAAATTAGTTATAAAACTTATCGGCATAAATATAAAATTTCTAATTAATAAATATCCTAATTCATTCATTTTCCAATAATATTAAAAATTTTGTTATGAAACTACTTACTTGTAGAATCTCAGTGGCATTTCTATAAAACATTATCACACCAAGTCATTACCAGCGTAAATATCGTTACTATAACCGCCCAATTGTTTCTGTAGTGGATAAATCTCTTCTTTCTCCTAAAGCGTGGTTCTTCTTCTTTTTTGTGGTTCCCATTGGAAATTTAACACTACATACATTTTAGGGTTTTATAGCGTCTAACGATTTCTACTTGAATCAATTAATAAACGTCCATTAGAACGTGACCCAATCTCCCATCGTACTTATCCATTGGGTGACTCTATTCACTAAAGACTTAAAATTCAAAGCCGCAGATCCATCTTAGAATTTTATATTAAGACCTTTAAAAAATTCTGGGTGGATTAAAGAGCGAACCAAATACTCACAACACTAAATAAAAAAGAAGTGAACACGTTAACTTGCTCAGTTACCGAGTGGACAAATATTAAGATCATCTGCCTATATCACGTAAAATAAAGATATCATACATATATATTATTTCTGAGCACAACAGCATAAGTAGTCTCAAAAAATTAGATAAGAAAGAGCGGGTGAGAAATTAAAAAAAACTGCCTTTAAAGAAATGCAATGTGTTTGTACTAAATATATTTTGAATGAACCTTTTGATTTTGATTTGACCTTTTGAAAATATCTAATTAGGTGTCTTACCTATCCAAATTGTATGTACAGTTTAATACATAGTCGAGTGCAATATTGGTTTAAAAATGGTCGAGTGCTGTGATCCCGAGAAGGCACTTTTGATTTCTTTTTCAAGTTTAAAAAACGACAACAGAGCAAACAAACACAAAACGAACAATTTGACGGAAGGAACTCTTTTAGTTACAAAATTCGCCAGATTTTAGAACTTGTTGTACCATTTATCAGATGATACTTTTTCTTCTTCTACACTGTTACAGCACCAGGTACATATGAAAAAGGCATGTGAGACGCAGATAGCGCTTTTTTTGTCCTTTCAGATTTCATTGAAGGTGTAACGAAATACTATTTAACTTTATGAATTGTACAGCCAATTAACCGAACACTGGTTCGTGAGAGTTCTTTTATAAACATGCTACAGAGCCAGTAAGTAATATTGATAATACATAATTACTAACTAAGTAAAAAAATATCAAATATCAAATAGAAAACATACTTTTGAAAATCTTGCCAAATCGGACACACAGCCTATTAGATAAGTCCAACAATCGCATAAGATACTAATATGGGCTTAACACGGGAAGGCTTTGGATAGGTGTGGCGAGGCTAAGATTACATTGTACCGAACAGATCAGTTGCTAGTTGTATTTATTTTGAATGTCACTTTAATATCTCCCCGTTATGGGTTACCAGCTCTCACTAGAAGAGGAAGAAATTAACAGCAAACTTTTACTGTAATAGTGCTTTATACGTCATAACTACCACAGGACTATTATAAGTAATTAAATTTCAGTTTTCAACTTGTGTTTTAATTTCTTTGATAGAAATGGCTGTAAATAAGATATTATTCGTTGGATATAAGTGAAGGGTGATATAAATCTAGTACCAAGTTCAATCATCGACTGGAAAAATAAAATGAAATGCCTAATAATAAATTTGTTGTTTTTATTTGAAAGTTATAATAAGTGAAACTATTAATAAATAAATAAAATGGAACAAATATACAATACATAATTCGATATTTAATCTAAATGACTGATATTTTTCTGCAATTGCTAACAAACAGAAATCCCAGATTTACAGTTTAAAACATGCTCAGCTCGTCTAGTAACAAAACCAAAACAATTATTTTCGTTCATTCTTCCTACAAAAAACAAACTCTGTTCATAGCGCTTCCATAGGAAACCATCGAAAAGCAACTAGGTAAACCGTTCATTAAAAAATTATTAAAAATTTACACCTATATTTTCTCTTCGCTCAAAGACAGCGACTCTCTTTTAATCAGAATCTTCTTCAACGGCCTGATCGAAACCGGTAAGATCGGCGGTTTGCAGATGACTCTTCATTAGGGCATATTCTATAAGAGCCAAATGACAAAATATGTACTGATCAGGCATTTGGATGGAATACGCTCGTTGTGACCTAATTCTCTCAACTGTACCTCGAATATCGGCTGTGCCTACGTCTTCTAGTCTGGAGATGCATATGTCCAGTGTGCAGAAAGTACCTATGACAAAAATATATACATTAGGATTTTTAGGTAATTTTCTAGACTAAATATTAATACAAATAAATACACATGATTATCGAAGAACGCGTTATAATTATTGAACATAATATAAGAATATAATAATACCTATTAAACGCAAATTCAATATAGTTCTTCCTTAAAGCCGGAGGAATCTATTACTAAGGTTCAAGACTTTTTCCACAAGAAAAACAAAAGGCCAGATTATGAGAAGAAGAAGGCATACTGACCTTAAATTCAATAATGTTCTTCCTTATATAAATAAGGAACCCGTACCAAGTTTTCAGAACGAGATTTTTCGTTGAAGAGTTACCGTACAGACAGAAAACGACACGATTCCATAAGAACTGTGAAGTCCATACTAATGTAGCACAAAACCTATTAAATATACGTATACAGAGTGAGTCATAACTATTTCAACATAAACTGGGGTTCGTTTATTTAGATCAAAATATGGCTTTTGGTCCAAATATTACTCAATCAAATTTTATTGTGGAATAACTTAGATTGTGTTAAAATGGATTTTTCAATTTCGTTTTTTGTTACTAAATTCCCTGTACATTTATAAATTTTTGTCAAAATCGGCACAAGAGACATAACTTGTTTGACAATAATTTTAGTGAGTTTGATAAGTAATAAGAAGTAAATATTATTTTTTCGTAATATTGTTACTCTTGTTCAAAATTGATAATTTCAACCACTAAAATACTTAAGGTGCTGAGGGAGAAATTTCAAATAGTTTATTCAACAAATCACAACTATTCAAAAAGTTGAACTTTTGGTTCAAGCAATTGAAAATCCTAAAGTTAGTTCAAGTCAACTATCAGCAGCAACAGTAAGTCAGTCGTCTATTATTAAAATTCTAACAAAAGAAACTTCCAACCTTATAATTTCACACTTATGTCTAGAGCCTGTCCCACTACTCTGAGTCGCGTAATGTGAGTTATGAATTTGAATCGGGGAAATTACTGACAGACTTACGCATGACGTCTTAGTGACGTGACAACCTAGTGTTTTCTTGTCTTGTTTATTAAAGACTACACTAATAAATTTTCGGATTATTTCTATCGTTCACAGTTTTGTGTTTTCTTTTTAAACATTTTATTTTGTTGACAACGAAAATGTTCGGTGCGTAAAGCGTTAATAAGTGTGTGGAATACGGAAAAGTTTATAATCGTTTAAGTGAACTGAGACGACATGTAACAATTTCTCATCCCGACTAATTTGACATAATTGCGCCTTTAAAAGTTCTAAAAGGCAACATCTATAAGTGTACAAAATGTGATAAACAATTTAGTTATAAACCAAATTTAAACTTTGGCATTTTTAAACATTTGAGTGAAAAAAGTTCACTCAAATATGTCAGAAATTCAAAAAGTTTAACATAAATGTCCACTGTGTGATTATACTGCTACGTTTAAGAAGGACGTTTTCTCATAGCGAGATATTGAGATAATTTTTTTACGAAAATCTTGAGTAGATGTATCGTTTCTTTCTAATAAATTCCACAGGGTGTTATAAAATAAGATGAAAAACCCCAACTTTAATTTTACTCCCCTTATACAAGTAAAACGTTGATATTTTCCAAAAAAAACATTAATACTGTGAATTATTGAAAATCGATCTATGTGAGAAAAAGTCATCGACATCCAATTATCCGTTCAGAAGAAAAATAGCTTCAAAAATATGGTACATTATTTAAGGTAGAGCGTTAATTTTTTGCAGTACACTAACAGAAAAACACTCCATTGAATATATTAAAGAACCATTACTGTGTTATTAAACTCTGTATATTTAGAACATACAGAAGCCTACAGAAATATTACCCTCATAATTAGTTCCTTCTAATCTAAAAATCGAATGGGCCGTTAAAAGTTTTAAACCTTTTTAATCCCCTAAGGACGGAATAGTTCCTGCTTTACTCCAAAAAAGCTTCATGCAAATACAGCCTCAACTACAGCGGCTTTTCATAGCAAGCCTTGTGTTAGGTCACATTCCAAAAACTTGGAGGGATGCAAAGGTGGTATTTATACCAAAGGGGAGAAACGTCCTACGGACGAAGCGAAGTCTTATTGTCCTATATGCCTGACCTCCTTTCCCCTAAAAACAATGGAGAAACTAGTAGATTACTACATAAGAAGCGAAACTTTAGCGAGGAAACCACTTCACAAACATCAGTTTGTCTACCAGACTGGCAAATTCACTATAAATGCTCTGAATTCGCTAGTCGAAAGAATTGAAAAGACAATAGTGGCAAAAGAAATAGCTCTTTGCGCTTTCATTGAAATAGAGGGAGCATTCGATAATGCCTCATTTGAATCCATAAAAAGAGCACTAGTAAAGAGGAGCATTGAAGTCTCACTAATACAATGGATTCAGTCAATGCTAAAAACGAGAATCATCACTGCTAGTATTGGAGAAGAATCTGTGACTGTGACAGCGGCAACGGGGTGCCCTCAAGGGGGAGTATTATCGCCTCTGCTGTGGTCTTTGGTTGTAATGGACCTTCTCACTAAGTTAAATGATTCTGGTTTTAGGTTACGCAGATGACCTAGTTGTTACAATTAGGGGCAAGCATGACCAGACTATATCTAGTCTCATGCAAACTGCTCTTAACGAAATTAAAAGTTGGTGCTCGAAAGAGGGCTTAAGTGTCAACCCCATTAAAACGACTTTGATACCTTTCACAAGGAGACGTAAATACAATTTACGGGCTCCAACTATGAATGGCATCACATTAGACTATTACAGAGAAGTAAAATATCTGGGGGTAACTCTAGATCAAAAACTCACCTGGAATAGTCATATTGAAAAAATTATATACAGAGCTTTGGTGGCAAGTTGGACCTGTCGCAAGACGTTTGGAAAGACTTGGGACCTACAACCGAACATGACTGTCTGGTCATATAAAACAATAATTAGGCCCATGGTCATATACGCATCATTCGTATGCTGGCCAAAAACACAACAAACAACAGCTAAGGTCAAGCTGCAAAAAGTGCAGCGGCTAGCTTGTATGGGAATCACAGGGGCAATGTCAACATGTCCCACTGCAGCTCTAGAGGCGATGCTGAACCTTTCTCCCTTGCAGTTCTGCATAAGGAGTGAGGCAGTAACTACCGCCTTAAAACTGCGACAGACACAACTAATGAAACCTGGAGATCTAGTTGGCCACCTGAAAAGCTTAGAAGAAATTCCATTTGATTCTAAGGACATGCCGACAGATGCTATGTCAGTCAAATTCGACTTTGAAACACCCTTTGATGTGGTCATAAAAAACCACCAAATGGGTGAAGAAATTGAACCAAAAGTGGAAGAAGGTTGACTCGTATGGTATTCGGATGGATCTAAGATAGATGAAAGGGCAGGAGTGGGAGTTACTGGGCCCAATTTCAGGCCAATCTAAATCTCTTGGAAACGCAAGAATGTCTCAACCGACACATCCGTAGGGCAAAAGTCTTTATTTTATCAGTCAGCCAAGCCGCCTTAAAGGCTCTAAAGTCATTTACATGTGAGTTAAAGTTGGTTTGGGACTGTAAACAATCTCTCAAGAAGTTGGCGGAACGAAACAATGTAACTGTGATATGGGTGCCAGGTCACAAGGGAATTGCAGGAAATGAGGAAGCTGACAGCCTCGCAAAAGAAGGAGCTAATACCCCATTTCAGGATTCGGAACCCTTCTGTGGACAATCGAAAAACCACATCATAGAGGAACTCCGTACCTGGGAACTCAATCAACTGAGATCATATTGGTCTAACACACCAGGACAAAGGCAAGCAAAAAGGCTAATAAAAGTGCCTCCTACTGCAACAAACCGCCTTCTCGAAATGAGTAAAAAAGATATCAAAATGGTCACTGGCCTTCTCACGGGTCACTGTCCTCTGAGATATCATCTCAAGAAGATGGGCAAATCAGATAGTGAGAACTGTCGTTTCTGTCACAATGAAAAAGAAACGGCAGAACATATACTAAGCAACTGCGTAGCGCTGTTCTACAAACGACTAAAATTCCTAGAAGAGGCCAGTCTGGCGTCCTCTGACATAGGAAACAAGTCACCTAGGAAGCTAATCAACTTCATCAGAAGTATTGGCATTCTAGAGTTTAACTAGATTAACGTATGCACAAAAGATCTCTATAGGTCGAAGTGCGGTGAGGCCGCATGGCGTTAACGACCTCACATAATCTAATCTAGTTCCTTCTAGCTAGAATCAAGCAATTTAAATTTAAAGAAATTTAAATCATCAAATATATCACAATATCTGTAAAAGATAAAGTAAATGATGATCCTATCAAAATTAAGTACGTAAGAAAGGCATAAGGAATGTATACTGTAGCGATAGTTGTTACGATTTATTAAAATAGTAGAACACTTTAGTCAGTAGTTCCTAGAAAGTATTTTCTAACTTTTTTCATCACTATCTTATCCCAACATACTTCCAGTGGGGCTGATGGGATGACAATGGGAAATCTGTTAATCCCGTTAATAAAGTGGATTTTTTTTATGCAAACTTCGAACAAGAAGTTATATCGGAACTTCTACAATAAGGAGTTAAAGAACCAGTCTGCTTACATTCTATACATCTGCAAATTACATATGTATATAAATGATACATCTGTAACCTGGAACCTTGAGAAACCATTTAAGGTAGGTGAATTACAAATTGCTTAAATTTTATGAATAAACTCTTAAGAACCATGGAAATTTAGAACAACAAATATATTTCATTTTTAGATGTTTTCCTACCAAGCTAAGCAGAAAAGTAGATCATGTTACGTGTATAAATAAAACTAAATATTTAGCGAACGAATTGAAACATCTATAAAAAGCATTGTGACACAACAATTATGCTTCAACGAGGCATAAATCAATCTATAATATCGACCAAGAATAAGAACCAAAAGGTAAGGCATTCTTACCGTATACCATACTAAAAATGTTACAAACCGAAACGGCAAAATTATGGACCAAAATATTGGATCAATTAATTCCAAGAATTTACGACATTTCCTGTAGTGTGGTAAAATCCCTCTTATCATAGTGTAGTAAATACTCGTTCCCCGAATACATAAGAGGAATTGTCACATTGATACTTTCAAAAATTCAATAATTGTAGAATACACAAGTAGAAGGGTGTGCACTTCAAGACACTTTGACCTCTGACGTCACAATCCCCGTCTACATTCGTTTCCACTCCACGCTCAAGCCGCTCCTGTTCAAAACTTGATTAAGACCTGTTCGAGACCTGATCTAAAGCTGTTCAAAGATTGATTGCATACCTACATTTTACGATGAATAAATCTTCTGGAATTATTTGTCCTTGTTTGAATTGTCTATTTAGGATGTCTCTCCGATTTGTTATAAGCTGTCTTTTCAAATCTTTATTCATCGTAAAATGTAGGTACACGATCAATCTTTGAAGAGCTGTAGATCACGTCTCGAACAGGTCTTGAACAGGTCTTGATCAGGTCTCGAACAGGTCTTGATCAGGTCTTGATCAAGTTTTGAATAGGTTTTAACAGGAGAGGCTTGAGCGTGTAGTGAAAACGAATGTAGACGGGGCTTGTGACGTCAGAGGTCAAAGGTCAAAGTGTCTTCAATTGGATACCGTTCTACTCACATAACAAATTTTATTTCGCTTCGACTTTATGTATGCCGCAGCTTCAAATGAAACGTCTGGAACAAAAAATTTCATGGCCTACAAACCTCCACGACCAAGAATTAGAAGAAACATATACTGTATTGTAAAGCAGATATTTTTCATTTATGCAAATTTATTTAACTTAATTTGATTGATTAATATGTTGATATTGTTAAAATTATTATTCACGCTCTCTAAAATACCCAACTATTTTTATTTACCTGTTCTACCAATGCCAGCACTGCAATGCACAACTATCGGTGGTCCCCTAGGGTGACCGGCCCATGTATCACCTAATTCAACTACCATACTGGCTTGTTTCCTCCTTACTCTTTCAAGAAATTCTAACATGGCTTTTGCAGAATGAGGAACTCCGTAATCTGGCCACGAGGTGAATTGCCAATGAGAGACTTCGCGAGTTTCTTCAGTCTAAAAATATAAAATACAAGGTTAATAAAATGTTAGTTTTAAACTGGGTTTCACTTTTCCATTTAATACAATTTTATTAATACCAAATTTAAGTCATACTCAGTTCTCACTCCTATGGTATTAAGAGGATTGAGCCCTGGGGGCTGTTTTCATGTTGTCGAGTTCTAGGTGATCTGGTACGCCAGAACTTCTCACAAAATCGTTTTACTCATCTGGACGTAGTGAGCAGTACTTTTTTTAATATTGGTTCATAGAAATTTTGCAGTCATTAGGAGATGACTGAGGCATCTATTAAAAAATCTTTATTACTTTTTAATGAAGCGATCAATTAGCGCAGATAGGTTTCACCAATCCTTCCCTTGACTGATGAGTTTCTCCATTTTGGTTATGTCTGACCTCATGACATGGCCAACATATTTTATTATTGCAGTTGAATTTTTCCGGATAGTCTCTTACCCATCATTAGTTATCTTAGAATTGTTCTATGGTCAGTCCATGCAATTCGCAACATTCTTCTCCAGCAGGACATTTCAGTGGGGTCTATTTTTCTTCTTTCTGATTGTCTTAGTGGCCAAGATTCGCATCCATATATCAGTACTGGAAGTATTAAGGAGTTGACCAATTTCTTTTTAGGGTTTTTGAAATATCTTTCTATACTTTGGTTACCTCTAGAGTGTCACTGTGTTTGTGATCAATGATTCCAGATATAAGTTGGAGCTTACAACATCAAACCGTCCAATTTTATATGAAGTAAAAAGTTATGAACCGGTTATGAAGTACTAAAACTGTGTGCAAATTATTTAATGAACCAGATGATTGAAAATTTACCAACGTCTAGAATAAATATATCTATAATACATATACTTGGGATATATACTTATAGTGGCATCAATTTTAGCATTCTTACTTGGATTGTAAAGTTTGATGTGATGGTTCCACCTCCAAAGATATTTTATTAATGAAATATTATGAGTTGATATAAGCTCGTTAATTATGGAATTATCGTAAATCCACAAATGTGTAAAAACGATACAAAATACAGTTCTTGTCAAATTACTTGCTTACCCTCCCTGGCGTGTATGAAATAAGTTGAAAATAAAGAAATATTTGAGTAATAATATAAACATTAAGATAATATATATATATATATATATATATATATATATATATTCGTTTGGAAAAAATATAAAATTGTTTTGGATGGGTTGGAGTCAATAAAAGGTATTTATTGACTTTCATTAACTCCAACCCATCCAAAACAGATTTATTTATTTATATATATAACTCAAATTTGGGAATGCCAAAAGTCCTTTTTTAAAAAAGAATTTATTAAGAGCTAAACGACTAATTACAATAAAATCAGATTCTAAACTGAATAAAATATTAATTAAAATAACACATATACAATTGCAATTATACAATTCACAATATTATGCAAATATAGCGTCAGCACTCTAGAGTTCAATGCTTTAACCATGTCAGCAGTCTTAAGTCCATGGCACGAATGAATCCATAGGCGTCGCTCTATAACTCCTCTTCCCCTAAATCGAGGCTCCTTCTGGGAGGTGAATTTTTGAATTGGAATCGTCTGGGTCCTGTATGTTTGACATTCTTATGTCTTCCTTTCTTTTGGTTTCTTTTCTCTTTTTTATCGTTATTTTCTTATAGGTAATGTAGATGATTATTAGAATGATTGCAAGATATAATATAATGGTCCATATGCTGGGAATGTGGTAATTTTCTCTTTCTTCCATGATGGGTGTGATTCTGTTTGTGGGATTTTTTTCAAATTTTAAATTCTTCAAAGTTATTTTCATAGGTGAAATGCTTAATTCTTTGAATTTTAATTTTGGCTCGGTGATTAAAATTGGTTGTCCAAAGGTTCGATCTTGGAACAACAATTCTTGGTTTCTGAAAAGGATTGTACACTGTGTATTTTCGATCAGAAAGATGCCTGTCAGTGTTTGAATTTGAGTTCCTTCAGAGCATTTAAAAGTTAATTTTTCCTCCATAGGAAATATTGCTAAAAACTGGTTCATCTCTGGTATGATTTCGATGTGATTGCCTTGGATGTCTGCCTTAATATATTGACAATTACTGGAGTTTTCTCGTAAGATTATTTCCTTTTCGCATAGGTGTTCTTGGTTATTTTGTAGACGGCTTGGACATTGGAAAATTTTACCGTGAGTGCAGATGTCGTTGAGAGGTATTATTGTATTTTTATTTTTTAACAAATATCTTGTATTAGGTATTATTATTGCAAATTCTGACTCAATTTGTGTGGGTATAGGTAATAAATAATAAAGATCAAAGATGCTCTCAAAATCGATAGGAATTGTCAGAAAATATTGAATTTGGTTTTCCTCTATTTTACAGGTGATTTCCAGAATGGATTCAAAATCTAAAATATTTTCGTGTTTTAATTCAAATGGTAATTGTGTTTTGTAAAATAAAGAGATTCTTTGTAATTCTCGAAATAGGTCACTAGATTTAATAATACTAGGGTGTATGGTTTTGAGCTTACAAAAAGTAATAGAATTTTCTACAGTCTCCATTACATCAAGTATAGAATTATATGTGATAATGAGTTCATTGAACATGTCTTTTAGATAAATAACGTTCTCAATTTTGGTTTGAAAATCGACAATATCTTTTATCTCAAAAATCTTTGTTTTAAGAATTATTTCATTTGTTTGAATATCTTGAATGGTTTTATTGAAGTTATCTATGATTTGTTGACTGAGGGAATATTGATTAAGTATCTGATGTTCTAATTTTTGTTGATTAGTTTTCAAATGTTCTAGTATTAAATTTATTTTCTCGCCATCTTCGGCGTCTAAATTTCCTGTGATTGCTTTTACTATTGAACCAAAGCCATTAATCAAGCCTCTTTTCCTTCTTGTTAAATTAATATGAATATTTAGACCGCTAAATTTTTCTTGTATGCTATTTTTGATATATTGAATAATATTAACATAGTTGTACGTCTCTGATTTAAAGAATTCGCTGTTAGAAATGTTATTTTTAAGATACTCAAATTGCTTGTTCAGGTTGTCATATTCAGTTACAAGTGGTTTTAAATTATAAAAATGTACAAATGTATGACTAGATTTTTGGAGTTTTGCGGTTCCTAATTTTATAGGTAGAATGCCTAGGTTGGCATTCAACCCATCCAAAACAGATTTATATATATATATATATATATATATATATATATATATATCAAATGGCCAACTATATGGCCTAGGAGACAAATATATATATATATATATATATATATATATATATATATATATATATATATATATATATATATGTATATATATATATATATATATATATATATATATATATATATATATATATATATATTTACGGCATAAAGTGGAGTCCGCCCATGTTAAAATTCAGGTTTAAGTGAGCTCCGTGGTCAAGTGGACACCGATATACGGAGCTCACTTGACCATTCCCTAATATTGGTTCTGTCAATTCGTTAACATACAGAGGTTCATAATTTAAAAAAAAATTTTGGAGCCCATAAATACCCCTGTATCATAAATGTATATCGTGTAGTTCACGTGTATATATTATAGGGGTCGTTCGGGTCTTTTTCACTGTATATTTGAACAATTAGTTTATCGGTTTAAGTAAGCTCTGAGAGTTTGGCAACCGTGCGATTATAGCGTATATTTTCAAAGTTTACCCTGAACGGTTTATATGAGCTCCTTATTTTTATCTACTTTTTGTAGGCCGTGTAATGCCATACGCATTACACTGTGTAATCAAGGATATCTTATTACCGGGTATTACTACGTGCTAATAGGTACAAGGTACAGGTTATTTAAAAAACAGGTATATAGATACAAAAGGACTTGGGCTTATTATTTAATGGAATGGTCACTTGCATAGAAAATTTTATTTTCTCTGCATTTTTAAAATTGTTATTTTTTTACTAAATATAGCTTTATTAGTTCAATGTTGAAGTCTACGTTTTTTTAATTGTAGAAGTTTCGTACTATTTATATTTTTTTTACGTGACTTTGTCTTTGTACGTTTTATAGAAGCATCCCAATAATAAAAACTGTTTTTATTTCATCCAATGTTCTGCGATATCTTGTATAAAGTTTTTTTATTATTTTAGTTTTGGTCTTATTTGTACTACATAATATGATATCTTGATAGAATATGAATATGGTTAAGTGATATAGATATATAATAGATATTTTTGTGTTAAAATGTGTAGTAGTGTGCACAAAAAGAAATAATGGTTAATTTGTAGGGCGAAAAGACGTTCGCCTCATTTTTAGCTGACAAATATTATTTCTGACCTCAATTTACCTTTTAGTTTTAAACAATGATCTGTGAATAATCACGTGCAATACAAGCTACTTTCAAAGAATTTATAGATAGTCTACAGTTCAACGATTTCATGACATTATTGGAGGTTTAGTTTTACGAAAGCGTTTGTGTTAGGGAAATTGAAGGAGCACATATGAGTTTTTCAGGCGTTTTGGCTGAAAATTGATTCATAGATTATTTTTATTGTGCAATAATAGGTGTATCGTCTGTATATTAGAAGTCCTAGTATCTATAGGTATGGGTTAATCGTTTGTTTATACAATGTAAGTGTCTTTTTGCTATCCCAAGCGAGACCGTTCTTCATCTGCTATTCTTACCATCGAGTGATACGAAAAATATTCTATTGTGTAGGCATACACAGATAATTTTGTCGTTTGTTATCTACGGGGATATCATATAGTTTTTGGAGAAATATCCTGATGAAAAATACCACCCCTGATACTCGATATTTTTCGTACCCGTCTTTGCTCTCTTGAGTAAGATTTAGTATTTGTAAAGTACGCGATCTTCCTTATCTATAGCCACTTTCGTCTTATAATTTGAGTTTTTTTTTCTAATATCGGTGAAATCATATCATCGTCTCTTGTGCAAAAGTATTTTAAATAGCTGACAAAACAAAGATATTGGCCAATAGTTTTTGTGGTCGTTGGAGTTTTTGCCAGGTTTAAGCAAGGTAACAACTTTGGCTCGTCTCTAGACTTTGCGTATCTGCATAATTTGAATACAGTTGCTCATCATCCGGATAAGCCATTGTAGTGTTTTGGTCCAGATTTCGTAATTAACTGTGTGTTCAGATCCTCAATGCCGGTAGTTGTATTATTTTTCATTTAATATGTAGATGGTGGATCCAATCAAGCTGACTGTTTTTGTCCTTTCTTATTTTAAGTTTTTCTTTGCTTCTTTTACGACAGAGATAGCAGATCTATATCTATAATAAGGTTTTCAGCGATCAGCTTAACACCAAATATCCTAGGTTAGGCCCTATATGTGTTTCCTGCACTAGAAATACGCCAGATTCATGTTTAGCGCATATGTCTGATAAGTTTAAGTAAAGTAAAGTTTCTTTATCTCTAGATATACCCTTAACATATATAGGCATATGTTATTAGAATAGTTGGTAGTAAAAAGAACAAATTTGACAAAATAAATAAGTTTGTGATATCGGTTGCAACTCATACATGTACAGAGAGATAATAAGTAAGTATAGATAATAAGAAAATAAACAGCTAAAATAAGCGTAAAAAATTCCAACTACATACACCGGTGCCATTGTTTAAGTGATGGGTTTATCACAGATATCAAAGATTACATTTTAATTCAAGGTTCCATTTACATATTTTCAACATGAAAAGACATGTTTATGCTTTTATTTTTTTAAATCTATTATTTTCTCTTTCTTGCAGCTATTTTAATGTTCTTTATTAATTGTCTTGTTTCTGCAGTAGGAATATATGTGTACCATGACAGGTTGTTATTTTATTTAATGTAATTACTCTTTGCTTTTGCCAATTGCTTTCTTACTTCCTCAGCGATTGGTCTTTTTTTTCTCATCAATAACCTCATCCTCTCTCGATATAGCTATTCTAAGATATTTAGATTTCACTATATGCTCCTATCATTTGGTTTTTATCTCAAATTTGGACCTATGATGAAATTTTTATATCTTAACTCTAATGCTTTCATATTAAACTGGAATAAAATACTTAAATACTAGCCAAATTGACATTAATTTTATAGTTTCCATTTTATTAGTACTGATGGTACATGATTAGCCTCTGTTGGTACTATATATCAATTTCAACACGTGGAAGTGGGAGCAATCTCCTGTTAGTAATTCCAGTGTCAATTATGACAAAACCCTTGATTGGATATTATAGGGTATCCAATATTTCAATCAACGGTATTTCAGAGTGATTTTTTTTAAATTTTTATATATATTTGCAAAATGGAGAAGGAAGTTCAGTACAGAGCCGGTCAAACAGCTAATCTGTCAATTTAGAAGTAAGAACAAGTACCAACTTGTTAAAAAGCACACCCATACACAAAAGGGATAATAAAATGTACTGCACAAACTGTAGTGGTATGAGTTACATATAAGCTATATATTAATAATTAGGATATACAGTATTTTTTTCTAATACACCTGGAACGATTGAGTAAATAGGTGAACTATCAAACAGGAGACTATTAGTGTAGAATTAGAAAAACTTAAACAATCGTTGATCAAATATTCTCTATTAGGCAGTTAATGAGAAATGTTGGGAATACAGAAAAAAACATTAAACCAGTTATTTATAGATTTTAAACAAACACATGATATAATTATAAGAATAAAACTATGAAATACCATGGCAGAACAAGGCTTACCTAAGAAATTAATTAATTTAACAAGGGTGAAGGACGAAAACTGGACAAAGTGCTTTAAAAAAGGCGAACGAATTAGCGTAACAGCTGTTTTAAAAACTAAACAATATGAGACGAATTGGGGATATTATATTACACAAACTAAACCGCTTGGATACAAAAAAATATCAGGAAATAATGATACGACAGAAAGACTAATGACTTTACAGCTAATTGCTACATAAATAGCAATGTAATGCAAATAGATGATTTTGTATATAAGACTAATAATATATTATAAATTATACCTATATAAATACAAATAGTAAAATAAAAATACAACTATTATACAATATAGTAAATACTTATTTAGATAAACGTAAAATGTTCCACTGAACGTTAACGATAAATGTTTCAAATAAAGGTTAAAACATGCTTTTCAATTCGCGGTAAAAGACTTAGTAGAGTTCAACACACAAGATAAATTCGTAACAAAATTGATATATCAGTACACGGTACCCGATACAGCAGCAAATTAATTTTAACAACAAATATGTAGGTTGTACTTTACCCCATTGGAATCATAGCATCCGCTATGGAAATTGGTATCTTCTTTGACATACAGCAACCACATGTGAAATTACGAAAGATTAATGTTAAATTAGGAAAACTCAATTAACCGTTGATCAAATATTCACTCTTATATACTTAATGAAAAATGTTGGGAATAAAAAAAACATTAAGCTAGTTATTTATAAATTTTAAACAAACATTTAAATATGATATAATTATAAGATTGTGAATAAAATGTTATGGAAGAACTAGGCATACCTAAGGAAATTAACTGCCAACTTACTTTTAAATGGACAGTAGCCTCAAACAAGAAGATGCCATGTCTCCAATCGTGTTTACCACTGTTTTGGAGAGCATCGCCCGGAAACTCTAATACCGAAAATCTCACAGTTTAATATCAAGGTCCTCACATTATACGGACTTTCGACGATGAGTTTAATATAGTAGGGAGTATAATTATTATTAACAAAAAACATTAATACATTCAATAGAAAAAAGCGCAAAAAAGGGTCTTCCAAATCAACGATGATAAAAAATATATGGCATCATAAGAGAACTACAAAACAGAATAGGACATAATATTTCATTAGACCAGTACAACTTTGAAATGGTTCATCGGTCTAAATATTTGGTATTTAAGAGCACTTTGAACAAAAACACTACAAAATAGGATAACAACAGAACACAAGCTGGCAGTTCCTACGTTTTAAGCAAAAAAATTAAATCCAAAATACATCCCGCAATACCAAAAATAAAAATCTAAGTATGTAAGTGAAACACAAATTAAGGCGGGCAATGAAAAACAAAATAAGAGCCGATTGAGCGTCGCAGAAAGAAGAATTCTTAGAGAAATATATGAATCTGTTATGAATAAGATTACAAACATTAACTTTGGCGTTGAGATTTAGTTTCTTGTACGACGTTACAATCTTTATCTATGACCTTAGCATTAGTTCCCGGTCGTAAAACACTTCTGGGGGATTTTCTAGCAATCCTGATCTAATTAATACCTGAGTTTTACTTGCATTGTTTTATACATTCTGATTTTAGTAGTTCATATTAGACTTCTGGATTTAAAAGTGTTATGAGAGTTATATATGAGTTTATATATATATTAGTTTGCTACCTGAATTTTTCCTTTTATCTCTTATTTGACAACGATATCGCGAAAATCTAAAACACTCCTATCTTTCAAAATTATACGTTACTCCTGTTACGTTACGTTACTCTTGTTACGTTATATCGTGTCTTTTGTCTGTTAATGAATATTTAGTTGGTTTTCTCGTTACTGACTATTATACAGTTTTTTTTGCTGCTAATAGCATTATTGTATAGTATACTAATATTTAATGTGTATATTAAATCTGGATAGTGGATAGATATTCTTTACTTTCTCGGAGAAATTATATTCTAACTCACAAAAATCCTATTAAATTGCCAAAACCGCCCTTGCATGTTCTATTTACTTATGAGACGCAGCAGCAATATCAGTACCATAATAATGCGTATAGTCCTGGACTGGCTAATAGGAGTCGTTGGATAATAGAAGCATGCATGTAGCAGTTTTCATGGTTTGATGTCTGCTTGCTAAAATCGGGGAGCAGATATATCAGAACCAAGGTAATGACTATAGTAATTGTTGCTTTACCGGCAAAATATTAAATACCAGAAGGTATAACGCTAGCAGTCTCACTGCAGCCTCGATGGAGAAGGCAAAGTGAGACAACTTTATTATTATTAACCAACATTATATTTTCTAGTAAAATCATCATGATTTTACAGCAAAAAAAATTTTCCAATGTTGGTAATCAAAACATCATGTAAGTACCACCAGGTTCCCTATGTTGGTATCCAACAAAATCCTTGTAATAACGATACAGGAAACAAAACTCCAGAGATATAAAATAAATAAACCAGATATCTAATAAAATACAGATTCTTGATTCCAATAGTTAAAAAATTAATCAACAGCCTACCCAAACAGATATAACGTCCATTTAACGTGTAATCCGTTAACGGTCCAAGGTACAAAGCAGCTCCTAGCATAATGCTGATGATATAGATTTGATAAGAAACTAAAACATAGACGAAGTGAAAACCAAATACAAGCAAATACACAGAAGAGACCAATTAAATAAACCTAGATAAAACAACTAGATAAAAAGTCAACAACTACAATTTCAAAAGTATAGAAGACTTTAAATATATTGGATCAATAACCACAGTTAATAATACCGCCACTGGAGGAATAAAGAGCATAATATAAACTTTAGACCTATTTTAAAACCAAAGAAGACTTAAAACTTCAGCGGCATTTTGACTGACTGTACAACATTTTTTCCAATTTGTTCGGTCTTCCATCAACATAGGGTCAAATAAAATGTTCATTTTGCGGAGATCTGCTTGGATGTTATCTCTCCATCGCATTCTGGGACGTCCGAGTAGTCTTTTGCCTGTGGGAATCTCCTCCCACACCAATTTTACAAGTCTTTCGTTATCCAATCTGTGCACGTGCCCTGCCAATCTTAGTCGCTATGATTTAATTTCTTGGACTATATTGGCGTCGCTGTAGAGAGCTTTTAATTCGATATTAGTTCTGATCTTATGCTGGTTTGTGGTGATGTCATGGTGAAGTTCAAAAATGTTTCTAAGTATTTTTCGTTCAAAGCGTCTGAGCTTTTCTTCGTTTGCTTTGGTCATGGTCCACGTTTCGCATTCGTATGTTAATACAGGTCTGACGATAGATTTATAGATTTTGATCTTTGATTTTCTTGTGAGATTTTTTGATTTTATGAGCTTATCCAGTGCAAATAGACAGCAGTGTGCAGATTGGATTCTGTCTTTTATTTCTTCAGTAACATCGTTGTCAGCTGTGAGTACGGCCCCCAGATACTTAAAACGTTGTACTCTTTCGAAATTGAATTTGTTGACCGTCACATTTTGTCCTATTCTGTCTCTTCATGTCGTTCTATTTATACACATATATTATATATTTCGTCTTATCTTCATTAATCTTTAGCCTTACTTCACTTGTTGCTCCTTCCACCTTGTTGAAAATGTCTTTCGTGGATAGGATGGAGTCTCCAACGAGATCTATGTCATCTGCATATGCGAGTAACAGCTTGGGACCTTGAACCGATAGCAATTCTCTTTTTATTTCGGCCGACCTCATGGCTTTCTCTAATACAAGGTTAAAAAGTAGTGGAGATAACACATCACCCTGTTTAAGTTCACTGTTGATTTCAAAGCTGCCAGACAGTTTATTATTTACACGTACGCGAACTTTAGATATTTCAGAAGTTCTGCTGGTATCTAGTCCGTACCCGGCGCTTTGTGATTTTTCAGCTTATTTAAGGCTTTTTGGGTTTTTTGACTGGCATGTCCGCTGTGATATAGATCTCTTAGTTATGCTGTTCTTCCTGTATGATGTTTAGAAGGTCCCTAAAATACTTTTTCCATTCTTCAGTTACTTCTTTACCGTCGATTATCATACGGCCTTGATTCTATGTCTTCTTTTCTCATGGGAAATTGTTTTATAGAATTCTCTGGAGCCTGGTTTGGGCTGGTCTCTCTCCATAGCTTCATATTTTTGTTGTTCATAGTTTCTTTTCTTTGCATATTATTTTTTCTTGGTTCTTTTCGGCAGTCGTCATATTCCTTTTTACTTTGGTCTGTTTGCAGTTGTATCTAAGTCTTCCTTACTGTTTGTCTTTTTCCAGCTGTTTCCGACATTCCTCGTCATATCATGTTTTTGCCCTCTTCTGCCTACTCCTTCCAAATATCTTGTCCGCTGACTGGGTTATTATTTCGGCAGTCGCTTTCCATAGCTGTTCTATATCATTGTATTCTCTTTCAGAGTTCAAGGTGTGTTCAAGTTGTTCTCTATAGTTTTGTTGTTTCTCTGCATTGTGTATTTCGTCCATGTTCCATTGTGGGTTTATTGTTGTTTTATTGTATTTGTGGCTAGATATTCTGGATTTGACTTTTGCTCTGATTAAGTAATGATAATGATCTGTGTCTCCGTCTATTCCTCTCAGGCTTCTTACGTCTATAATATTGTTACCAGGTTTGCTTATGAATGTCTTCATGCGGAAACATGGTTGACCTTATTAGCATAATATTAGCTGCTGCAGTTTCTGTGATTCTTAAGCCATTGTCCTTGGATACATTGTGTGGGCTGTGTTTACCTATTGTGGGATATAGGCTAGGCTCTTTGCCTATTTAGCATTAAAGTCCCCGCAGATACATTGTATTTTAACAAAGAGTGAGTGTGAGTGAGTCTTGTCCATAGAAAAAAGAGTGTCTTTCTTCAAAAGTGCAGATCACAGGGTAATTATCGCCCACAAGTAGCGTCCACTTGGCAAAATAAATTCTATAAAACCCCATTTTTTTAAGGAGAGCTGTTCCACTTGCCAAACCACACAGACCTGTGTTCGAGTTCTGATGTCTTTAGTTACGTGCTAGTGTTTTGCTGCATCCATCCTACATGGTAAAGTACAATACACCATATTTATTTTGTTGTATGCATAGTCTATACA
The DNA here is from genome assembly GCA_918026665.1 of Diabrotica balteata. Lineage (NCBI taxonomy): Eukaryota > Metazoa > Arthropoda > Insecta > Coleoptera > Chrysomelidae > Diabrotica > Diabrotica balteata. Next base: position 86,285,289 of record OU898282.1, on the reverse strand, counting down.
TCAAGTACTTTTACTTGCTATTGAATTATTTCATATTGTGTCGCGATTTGAACCTTTTAATTGAACTTTATTTTACTTTCGTTTAAAAATTATAAATTTTTTTCATAATTTGAGCTTTATACCGTTGTGTATTAGACAAGTATTCTATTTCTTTTTATCGTAGTGAGTCATTATTCAGACAAAATATTTAAGTCTTATGGTAACTTGATTCTGTAATAAAATTCATGGCAGACGACAAGCGGTTTCATAATCACTAAACATATATATTTCTTTATGGGTTCATATGTTTTACAGTTATGGTATTATGTTCGGTCTTATTGTTTTATATACTTTGTCGCTTGTATAAGCTATCATTATCTTGCCTTTCTGTATTTTTCGTTTTCAAGCTTATTTTAATTATATAGACGTTAATCATTTAAAAGTAAATGAATATTTTTTTTGTCACTTGGTTTAAATATAGTTCTTATTGCTTATTTATTTTTATTCGTAATACCCAAGTCGAAAGGGAGAAACCAGCGAGACGAATTTTAGATTAAACATAAATTATACATGTCTCGTTTCTGATGATGGCCACCTATATTACATATTATATGTATATGTACAGAAAGCAACACTTATTTCAGTTCGTACGATTTGCAGTAATTTTTTTATTGTTATTTCGGGAATATCACGTTAATAATCTGTTTCTGTTGTTCCGCTTATTTATTTGAGATATGTTACTTTTTTTTCTTTTTCACAATAAGCAATTCTGCTTGTTCATTGGCGGATTAATACCTTTATGGAAGGTTGTCACTTCATCTTTTGCGCGGTCGTCCGATACTTCTTTTGCCGATTGGTGACTTATCTCTTGCTATTTTGACGACACGAGTCTCCTCCATTTTGCTTATGTAGTTATTCCATTTTTTACTTCTATTTTGTGTCCATATATTTATACACTGTACGGTAAATTTTCTTTTAATGTTTTCACTTCTCTTTCGATTTCTCAGCGTATTTCCTGTAATTCTTCTCAGTACTTTCATCAGATAGTTTTTATAATATTTAGGGGAGCTACTCTATTATACATAATGTGGATTACATATTTCAGTCTTACTCTGTCAAACGGTGTCAATCAGACACAGAAATGCTGATCTATTATACTCTAGTGATTTCTGAGCAATTTGCTCTATAGCGAATATTGCATCTGTACATGATCTTCCACTAAAAAAAATCCGGTTGTTTATCTGCTTAACTTATATTCTGATTTATTAGCAGTTGTAAAATTTAAGTTGTAAGTTTTAGTGAAGTATTTAACAAGTTTATAACACTGTAGTTTTCGGTTTGCTTTTATCTTCTTTTTTGACTAGTAGAATTAGTTCGCTCGTTCTCCATTCTTCCGGTATTTTATTTTGTTTTATAATTGTATTACGTAATGTTGGTAATTGTTCTGTCATTGCTGCTCCAAAATATTTCAGTACTCGTTTGGTATCTCGTCTTTACCTTCTGCTTTTCTATTTTTCAGATTTTCAAGTATTTTCCGAACTTCCTGTACATTTATATTAGGTTCAGCGTCGTTTGATCTTCTCCTGCATATAGCCTTTTTAGGTAGTCAATCCACGTATCCTTTCTTTGTGTTTTAGTTCTATTAGTTTCTTTACCTCCATTCTTTGACCTCTTATGAAGCGCCCTATTTCCTTTTGTAAACCGTAAAAATATGTTTCATTTCTTTCGGAAAACGTTCCTAGTGATCATTGTTTATTTTTCTGATAAGTTCATGAGTTTCGTTTCTAATTATCTTGTAATTATGGTATGCCTCTTGTATTTTTTTTGACTTGTATTTCAGGTAAGCTTTTTTATTTTCTTTACATTTTTCCTTCACTTCTCTGTACAAAACCATGGAGTTCTTTGCCTTGGCAAAGATTTATTTTTATTAATATTTCTTTCACCAAGAACTTTTTTGGCCGAGGCTAAGATATTAGACCCCATTTTTGCCCAGCTTTCTTCGACTCCATCACTTTCTGTGAAACATGTGTTTCTGCTTTTTTTTGGTTATTCTTTTTTGGAATAGGTATCTTGTGGAGTCATCCTAGAAGCTTTCGAGTTTTATCTTCTCTCTGTATTCTGGTATTTTGTTCAATCAATCACATATATGTGTTTTCATTCGGATTTTGTACAATACCAATTTCTGATCGCTTCCTATTTCTGCTGATATTAGTGCTCTTACATTCAAGATTTATGAGGTCAATAATTCTCTATTCGACCAAATATAGCCCATCATAGATCTTTGTCCTCTACTGTTTTCAAAAGTGTATTTGTATTGTTCTTTTTGAAGGAAAAATGTATTATTAAAATGGAGCTCGTTTATGCTGCTGAGGTCCGTCAGAAAGTTTCCGTTTTAATTTCTGATATTTTCATTATATCGCTGTTTTATTCCTGGAACTATATCATTGCCAACACAACAAATGATGAATATATAATGATTATATATTCATCATTTGTGGTCTCGTTTTTTTATAGTCTGAAGGTGTTCGTAGAAGTTTTCGCTTGTGGTGGCATCTTTGTTGTTCTCTGGTGCATGGATTGCTATCACATTCAGAGATTTGATATCCAGTTTAATTTTTACACTTACTATTCTTTCAGAGGTATTTTTACATTCTTATACTTAATCTAAAAAATGTTTGTGTACTAACAGGGCGACTCCTTCTTTGGCTCTGGTTTCCTTAGCAACACCACTGTAAATCATCAGATAGTCATCTAGAATAAGTTGACCCTTTTCTTTTTTCTTTTTATCTTTTAGCGCACATATGTCTATATTTTTTTACAGGCTCTTTTGTAATTTCCTGTTCTCTTGTGTTTAAAAACTTTACGTACCAAGTACCGATACAAAATATATTTCTCGTTTACCATAAACTCGTTGTCCTCTTTCTCCCGTTAGTTGTCGTAATAAAATAATTCCTGTTTTGAGGCATAATCCTGTTTCTATGAACTGTATGGTTTTAAAGTCTATCAGTAGGGTGCTAAACTGGCTGTAGACCTCCTCCTTATTTATCCGGGCTTGGGACCGATAACAGTTCTGTCGAGCTACTGGATTCACCCAATAAAATTGCAGGCGGATTTGAGATATGTTACTGAGAAATGTTTTCATTCCTCTCTAGCGATGTACTTAATCTCCATTAATTCTTTGATTTATTTTTTGTCCTTTTTCACATCTGTTTTATATTATGTAAATTCTTGTTTCAAACCCTCCGGCGCACTTGCAGGTCTATATATTATATAAGTATTTTATTTTTCTTGGCATTTTACATTTACCTCTTTTTATACTTACTTTACTTTATGTGTCTGGAACACCAACAGCTTTAAATTTTGTATTTCCAATGGTTCTCTCATCTCTGTGCATGATAGATGGTGACTATTTTAAACCGCGCTACAGTCGCAGGTAGCGTCCTCCTGGTATCCCCATTTCTTCAGGTTACTGGCACAACGTGAAATGCCAGTTCTTAGTATAGCGCTTTCCATGGGATATCTACCTCTTTTGATAGATGAGTTTATTTTCTTTTTCTCAAACAGTCTCTTTTATTTCAGTTTTTATGATAGTATTCTAATTTTTTAAATTAATTTAATATTTTTCCCACTTGGTTCTTTTGTTTCATATAGTGCTTTAGGCTAATTTGATAATTTTTTCCTTCCACTCATTAAATTTTCATGGTTTGTTTATATTTGTTTATAATAAAATTGTTTTCTTTCACAGTGAATTTTTCCAGTTTAATACTTTTTTCTAATGAAAATTTTTGTTTTTCAAAATGTAGTTATATCCGCGATTTGTGTCCGCTTGGTAAAAGTATAATTTTTTTGATCTTATTTACTCAAATGTGTTATTATTTTTGTAGTCATTTTAGGCGCAGAAATTTTTAAGTGTTCTCCATTTTTATTTTGTATACTTTCACAGATTTACTTCATGCCTGGTACTATGTCGTTACCAAATCTTGTATTTATATCTTTCATGGTGATTAATGCAATTATTGTTTTTATTCTCACCATCTGTTTAAGATTTTCGAAATATTTAACTCTGATTTGTATTGGTAGCGTTTCCTAGGGCCCACATATACTTGATATTTTTAATCTATATTGTTGCGTTTTTGTTTCATCCACTAGGATTTGCTTAGAGACGCAGTTAACATTTTTAATGTTATTTATTCCTTATCGTATGGTTTTATTGCTGTTGTTGGAGCTCTGGCATAAATGAGTGAGGTATTGGCCTAACTATTTCTGTCCTGTGACCTTTTTGCCTCATTTAAATGGTGCACATGTCCTTATGACAATTTAATCTATTAATTCTGTTACCAGTTTTTCCCTTGTTGTTTAATGCTGTAATATTACAGATTGCTATTATTTATTTATTTATGTTTACTTTTACTTCCGAATATTTCTTCGTATACCGTTTTTAGTTCTGTCCTTGCCAGGAGATAATCCTATCAAGAATCCCTCCTCATTTGTTCTGGCTGGGTAATTTGTATTGAACTCGAAATTTATACCTTATTAAAAATGTAGAATAATAAAGTTTTTTAAATGAATTTACTTATGATTAAATTTTAGATGTTGACGAATATAAGTTTAAGTAAAATATTCATGAAATTCCTCCATGACTAAATTGATCGATATTTAAATATATTTCAAGTTCCAAAATGTAGCTGCTGTAAAATTTGAAAATCTACTACTAATACAATTATTGGCAACATCGCAGGAGTTAAGAAGTGTACGCAAAATGGTAAATACGGATCCCAAAAATGTTTTATCCTGCTGTGGAGTCCACTTACTCCTACATGTTGGTCGGAGTCTACATAAAGCGCTACTCAGATAATAATATACACGGTGTATATTCTACTGGAGTTAGTATAATACCGTTTTAGTACGGAGCCTACATTAACCGCTAGAAGTATATATATATATATATATATATATATATATATATATATATATATATATATATATATATATATATATATATAATCTACTCCAGACCGACCGAGTCATTATGCCAGAGATATCGTAGCGCCTCTATATATTCTCCTATAGGTTGATACGTTCTGTGGAGTATTTTTTGTTGATTAAGAAATAATCAAATGTTTTCTATACAGTTCATATTTTGAAAATACTTCATACTATATCATTTCTTCTAAAAAATTGGTCTAATGATGAAATTTGTGAGACGGGGCCACGTTATGTTACCAATATGCGATTCTGAACTCGCACTGATGGAACAATACGATTTGCTAGTACACTCACATAACTTTCTCCTGTCATGGAGATCCGTATGCAGCCATGCAGTTCCAAAAAAGAACATTCTCAATTGTTTAATTGAGGTGAGCACAATCATGACGACTCTGCTCTCGTTTGGTAGTCAGAAAAGGTACTGACTGTGGACAGTATGTCAGAAAACCACTTTGCTATAAACTGCATTGAATAAGCGTAGGTTTCTTCGCAAGACAGCACCACCAACCGACTGTTCCAATAGACGTGTAGTCGATCATGGATTAGCAGCCGATGTGCGATCCAGAAGGCGAAATGTTTGAACTGAAATATTTTTTTTTATCAGCAATGGCCTGTCCTAAATGTAGAGGTAAAATCTGTAGATCACTCATGTTTAAATCAAAACTAAATACAATTGTAAAATATATAAAACTTACTCCTTTGGCAACCTACTGACAAACTAACTTAAATGTCATTAAAATGCTTAGCAGATAAAAAAAAGTGCAATCAAGTCCAGCAAGATTCTTTGATTTGTACATAAAAATAGTGTTAGCAAGTAATTTGACACATACTGTAATTAATTAACAGATAAACACAATTTAATATATAACCTTACTTTGTTATTCGTTAAACTAATAGTAGTAACTGTATAATCTTTATCAGTTTCTATAGACTCCGTCTTAACGCCAAATTGACCATAGGTTGTTTCCCAACCGACTTCAGGTTCCCAGTACTGGTGGCATTTTGGTCTTCCCCGTTCCATAGCTCTAGTTGTCATAACAATTACTAGTGTGTGTTGTTCCCATATCATCCGCCAGAAATCTGGCGTTGTCTTTGAGAGGGGCCCTAAAATCAAAACCTTTTGTCTTACCACCGTTACAAATTAAATATTTAAAAATATACATTTATACTTGAAAATGTATTAATATTGTGTATAGTATTGAACTTCATATCATATATGTGGACATGAAATATACGTTATCGGAAATAATTTAAGGTATGTATGCGTTATCAATGGGACGAACTGAGAGAAACATACTTAAAACGATATAGCTATATTAGTAGGCCGGCCACCAAACCAATAAGAAACGTTTATTAGATATGTTTCTTTGAGAGCAGCATTGCCAGATCATCGAAGTCAGAAAACCGTATTCTTCTGTTGTTGTATTTTATAGTACTTACATGATCGTACTTACTCATATTCTATTGAGCAAGAAATTAACAATTTAATATTTATTTTTTTGTAAAAGAAACAAACGAAGACAAATAACCAAACAGATACAATAAACAATTTGTGTAAAAAAAAACTTAAAAGTAAAAAGAATATACACTATTCCGTTAATGTAAACTTAACTTCTTGCAGTTTATCATCAGCTTCTTTATTATATAAATTATATTCATAGTGGTAAACATTATGTCTGACGGTGTAAAATTTACACAACCCTTTTAAAGATAAACTGATTGGGATGAATGCATAATGCCATATAAAGTGTATTTTATCAAACAGTTCCTGCACTTCTTCTTTATTAAATATACTTTTGAAAATTGTCGTTCACAACTAGCATTTGAATGAGGTAAAGTTAACACAGACAATACGAAGTCACTCACATTAGCAAATAGAAGGATTGTCATCAACATGTTTTATTTGACCCACTTTAAAATAGAATTCATCTAGATTTAGAATTCTAGTGGAATATCCAGATATTGTTGATATTGTTTTCTCCATTCGTCATCGATCTTTTGCATCGTTTGTAGGTCTTGAGGATTACAAAATCAGGGCAACTTTGATATTCGTAGTAAACAACTTTCGCAACTGTTAAAGCTACTTTTATTTAGAAGGTGTATCTTGTCCATTACTGGATCTGCAAAATTATTTCTTTTGTACTTCGATACAAGCTGTAATCAAGAAACGCCTAAAAATCCTGTATTAATTCATCATCTAAATCATTAATATTTTACCTCGTCCCGGTTCCTAGATCCACGTTATTAATGTTGACAAATTTTGTAATATTTATATTGAGGATCAATTGTTTCAACATTAGTTTGTCTCACATATCGTGGGTCCATATAAGTAAGCAATATATCTTTATACTCTGTAATCATTTGTGGTAACTACTTTATGGCTTTGGAAAAATTTATTTAATTCCACTATTTTGGTAAAACCCATTCCAAAAATAGGTAAAAAGTTCCCATTTCAATTTATCCACTAGCTTTAAATTTTATTTTATTTACGTCGCTTTAAGGTTTTGAAATTTAGCACCCGAGACATGCTTGTTTTTTTTATTTCAACGCTTGTATATGTTACACGAGATCCTCAAGATAAAAATTTAAAGAAAATGATAACATTAACTGAAATTATGGTATATTTTATTATTATGGTATACTATATCCAGAACTTTAGTGTCTCATTATAAAAGGTATTTTAATACTGTAAAACTGAATAATCCCTTGTAAATACTCTCTTGTTGTCTAATTATCACCTGCCAGAAACGGCATATAGCCAAGTCAAGGCTATAGGTAGGTACATATAATCAGATCAAATATTATCATTCAAGCGTAATGTCAAAAACTCTTTCTATAAACATACAAATTTCCCACAATTATTGTATTCTTTTATTAATCTATGGTTTTGTTATCTATGTTATTGTATGGATTAATTGGACATTTTAAAAAGTTTCGCATTGAAAAAAAAATACTTTTGTAATAATTATGCCAAAAATATGGGTTATACGATTTTAAGACTTCCGCCATATCACTGTGTATTTAACCCAATCTGTCGCATCAACTTAAGTCAAGAGTTAGAAGAAATAATACTTCGCCAAATTTAAATGCACCTGTCCTGCATCTAATAGAAAGGGAAGTACTCAACCTTGATGCAAATAGTTGGAAAAATGCAGTCTCACATATCATGAAAGCTGAGAATTCATATTTTGAACATATACATAGATTTGACATAATATCTATGTGATGTAATATTTATACTCGTTTTGTGTGTGTGTGTGTGTTTTGTATTTTATTGGCACTGGTTTTCACAACCAACTGGGCAGTAAATTTCATAATGATGTTTTTAGACCATAACTCATCACCAACTCAGGGGAGTAATGTGTAGTGAGTAATGTGTAGTGTCTGTGTTGAGTAAATGTCTTGTTACTTTAAAGTCGACTTCATTGTCTCTACAAAGAAACGCTAATTGTGTCCCAACGTCTGTGGTCCTTCCGGTGAGTACCAATTTACTCGTTTTAAAAGGTTCATATATATTCATGTTGACTTGTATGTTTAACTCTTCCATTTCATGTCTGAAAAAGTTGGCAAAAATGGGAAATTTCTTTAATAATAATTTCATGAACAAATATTATTCTTCATTAAAGGTTATACATCACATAGAAATCATTAATCAATAATCTTATAAAATATGAAGTGGTATATAGGGAAAATCAAAATTATTAATTAATACTGAAGAGGAAAGTGATTTTAAATTTAAAGAAAATGTAATTTTAAAATGTTTGTAGGTATTAAAAATTATGTCCAAGTTTAGATTCATGGCACTGTAATAATTAAATAATACATTTAAAGTAAAAACTAAATAAAAAATACTTTTGCATTTGTTGATTTTGTATATTGAATAAGGTAAAGTACAAATGAAATTAAAAATTAATGCATCTACTGACAAATCATTAAAATGCCATGAAACTAAATTTAAATATAATTTTTAATTCCTACAACCAAATTAAAATGACATTTTGTTCTGTACTTAAATTTAAAAGCACTTCACTTTTAAGCATAAATTAATTTTCGCATAGAAATCAATAATTTGATTATTGATTTCTATGCAATGCAGAAATTGTTATGAAGAATAGTTTTTTTCATGAAATGAATAATAAAGAAATTTTCCATTTGTTGTCAACTTTTTCAGACATACTGTATACCTTATTAACAATTGAAAAACTTCTTTTCTTACATAGAATATAAAATATAATCATATTCAGCTACATGTATATACCTATTATACATAAATTCATTTTGATTTTCACTTCACTATTTTATTATTTCACTTGTAATTTGTGCATGAACCATTCTCTTTCCAATTTTTGTTACACAAATTACAAGTGAAATAATAAAATAGTGAAGTGAAAATCAAAATGAATTAATGTATAATAGCTGAATACATGTAGCTGAATATGATTATATTTTATATTCTATGTAAGAGAAGAAGTTTTTCAATTGTTAGTAAGGTATACAGTATGTCTGAAAAAATTTAAAACAAATGGAAAATTTCTTTATTATTAATTTCATGAAAAAAACTATTCTTCCTAACAATTTCTGCATTGCATAGAAATCAATAATCAAATTTATAAAATTTTAAGTGGTATACCGCGAAAATTAATTTATGCTTAAAAGTGAAGTGCTTTTAAATTTAAGTACAGAACAAAATGTCATTTTAATTTGGTTGTAGGAATTAAAAATTATATTTAAATTTAGTTTCATGGCCTTTTAATGATGTGTCAGTAGGTGCATTAATTTTTAATTTCATTTCTACTTTACCTTATTCAATATACAAAATCAACAAATGCAAAAGTATTTTTTATTTAGTTTTTACTTTAAATGTATTATTTAATTATTATAATGCCATGAATCTAAACTTGGACATAATTTTTAATACCTACAAACATTTTAAAATTACATTTTCTTTAAATTTACAATCACTTTCCTCTTCAGTATTAATTAATAATTTTGATTTTCCCTATATACCACTTCATTTTTTATAAGATTATTGATTAATGATTTCTATGTGATGTATAACCTTTAATGAAGAATATTTTTTCATGAAATTATTATTAAAGAAATTTCCCATTTTTGCCAACTCCAAATGGTGATTCTCCATTCTCTCTCTCCATGAACCATTCTCTCTCCTGATACCGCCAAAGAATGTAGAGCGTAGAAATATTTTAACTTATTTTAAACTGTTTGTCCTTGTTTTAGTGTAGTGTTTGTACAATTTTATGTTATCATTCATATTCATCACATTCTACGCTTGCTGGATAGCCCATGTTTGACGAAATGCCCCTGAAGATGCTATATTAAGCGAAAGTACTTGGGCAAGATTTAATTAAACTTGTGCTCGATATAATTGCCACAATGAATAAAAATCTTTAATTACATTATATTACATTCCGAGATATTCAAGATGACAGGTTGAAAAGTATGGGTATCAAACGTCGATGTTTCGTTACCAAATTTTTTTTTTGAATTTTCCACAATTTTTTTATTTGAGAATATTAAAATTAGAGTTATAATATAGTTATTTAACCTTTCAGAGATACTTTTATAGACACATACCTAAACAGTTCCTCGACTGTGCTAACTAAATATAAATTATTTTTGCTTTAACCTTACCTTGTGTATTAATAAAAGCATTCTTTTGCTTGTAACCATCCACAAAATTTGCGTGAATGTAATCACTATCTTTGTCATTGTCCAGTTCAGTAAGAATCACGCGACTATGGTCGTAGCACAGCACATCGGTATACCTATTTTTGGGAAGGTTACTTTTTGATTTGGCTATGTTAAATGTACCATCAGGAGGTCTCGATCTAAAAAAGTGAAGAAAATTTAGAAGATCAATTGGATATTTCGTTGGGAATAAACAACAATTACAAAAAAATCTTTATTTGAGATTTTGGCTTCCAATATGCAATACGGTATTTTAAAAACAAACTGAAAGCTACACGATCAAACAGATTTTTATACTGTTGTAGTTTATACCCATTAGTAATTTGACAATCATACATATTAGAACGTGTAGTTTTTCACGGCCTTGCATTTTGGTGATACAGTGGTGTCCAGACCTACAGACTGTTGTCTGCAATTTTATATCCCTTGTGTTCTTCTCGGAGATGCTGAAGAAGGGTATAAATAGCGTAGAACGGTACAAAGAAATAGAGCAAAGCACGAAAACCAATGAATAATTTTAGTTTCTTCATGATATATTCGTTAATTCACATATACTCATAAAATGTGCGTTTGACCGAATATGGAAAATAAATTTTTTAAATGTTCGTTAACTACCGCCATTTTTTTTTAATTGCCCTATTGCCAGATTCCAATAAGAGCCTAAGAAGGTATCCATTAAATTCTGGCAGGCAACGGTGGGGAAAAATCTTTTGTAGTCATCTAATGTCACGAAGAAAGACACCCTGGCAACTTTCGGCCGAGTAGGATATTATGCCAGAAAATTCCAGTAGTATGACATATTTTCACAGAGCATATAACGTCCAGATCTGTTTAGATGTTGACAAAACCGTCAAGGTGCAGGCTTCCACTTCATATAAAACAGTAGGAAACACATGGTATCTCAAGCTCTCATTCCTTATTTAGCCTGAATGCTCAATATGTGACAATGTCTACTGTTTCCCAAATTTTAATTATTTGGTCCAAATTGGTGTTGTATTTTATGATTTTAGCTTACTATTGAAATGTTTTTTTCTTTTATAAGCTCAGTTTCATGTCATATTGGTCGTAGTCTTACACTATATAGTCTGTAGATTCTTCACACTACCAGTCACGTATTAAAACTTGCGTAGAAAATAATGCTTTTCACGTTCCAAGTCAATTTTTAAAATCCAACTACGAAAATATTTTCGTCAAATGTTTATATAAGCGATCAAGGTTTTAAAAACATACCTCACTAAGCTTACAATTCTGTAATCGGAGAATATTTTTCATTTTTCAGGATGAAAGTGGAAACTAGCCAATTTTCAGACAACTCACCGTTTCATCACCATTATTAAGTAGGCTTGCTAATAAGTTTAAGTTGGCCACCTTCAAACTGCTTTAGTGTTTCGGCCGGAATTGTTTTTGAGCTGTTGTTCTGTTTCGCCATCCAGCAAGCGGCGACAAGAATACTTCCGGGGCCAGATATACCTGTCCGTCATAAGAGGCGACCAATCGAGGCGTCCGTCGGGTTTATAGAAACGAACGCAAGGCGCTTCGGCGTTACGGTCAGCTGTCTACACTCCCTAGTATCCGAGACGAGTCTGTCGTGGGACCACCCTACTGTCGTTCCACGCAATCAAAGTCAGGTTGAACGAGCTGTGACCCTTATACGCCCTTTCCCCATTAATGGCGTATAATTCCGGCACGTACACACTATTGGAGATTTAAGAGTCGAAGAAGAGAGGTCTTCGGCGGCTACCTGTCTACGTGCGAGGTCAAGTTACTCTACCTGTGTTCACCTTTCCGCCCCATGGGGATAACAGACGGGTGTTCGTAACGCAATACAGGGACTACGGGGAGGGCGGAACTCAGCGATGCTTCGTGGAACGTACTGTCGTCAAATGGTGTCGGACTCTTAGGGGTTAGTGGCTAGCTAAATGTTGTATGCCGAAACGGCAGGTATATTTTTGATATTTTTATTGGAGGTACACGAATTTCTTCATGTTCTGTCTTCGCATAACCGGGTTATGTGATATTTTCTAAGCAAACTATAGACTTCTCAATATGGAACGATCGATTCTTGCCAGTAGACCAGATTTTAAAATGAACTAACTAGTATTATAATATTGTCAATGCTGTAACTCTTCGTAGGAAGATTTTCTCTGTTATTTCCAATCAGACCCTAAGCATTTTATGTAATAAATGAAGGTTTAATCATATCGGCCAAGCAAGTCACTTCCTGTTTTTAAACATTTCATATAATTTAATGATTTAAATCATTTATAATTAAAATATTGTAACAATTTCCCAACAATATTTTTTATAATTTTTCGCAAATATTTACATTAGTTTCCATCTATAGATATAAATCAAAAGTTCCACTTTTTTGCACCTTGAACTAAAATATTAACGTTTCTAAAATAACTCACGTTGAAAACAAACATACCTAATATCTTGCATATCAACAAGTAATTTAATCGCGTAAATATAGTTGAGCTAATATTTATATTGGTTTAAATTCAAAAAATTAAATAGCTTCTGCGTTTTTTGTAATTCTAAATTTCTAGTAATACAAAACCTACATTTAGAAAATATTTTATTTATTATTTATAATTGAAGTTTTTCAGAAGACATTGAAAACGTTAGTAGATTTTACTAGGTTAGTAGATATAGTTTGGTTTTATTACCAGCTATGTAACGGCGTACAACACAAAATCTCTTCTTCGTAATGTATCATGTCTGATTTTGAGCGTAAGCAGCTCTTTTGCATATATCTGTGTTATGTATCCTTGTATAGTATTTATAAAGTCAGTTGAAACACCCAAAAACCTGCTAGCCGACAAACAATAAAAGAATAATATCATATTACCAGACATGGGCGCATCATTTATTTTTTTAATCAAATATATATTAATGTAGAACAGAAAAAAGGACAATTTAAATTTACTTAAAGCTGTCGTAAAATACATAAGCGTATAAAAAAATTTTTAACATGTCATATTAAGCAACAAAAATAATTTATAATTAAATGGCAATAGGCTATATTGACAGTATAATGATTTAATTATACTTCGTAAAATAATAAACATTTTTGCTGTACAGCACTGGCATGCATCGGCAGCGTTTCTTATCTGTACCCTTCGCCACCGGCTAGAAGGGAACCTCCAAGTAGCGTGTTAAATATTGGTGATTTTGAATAACATATTAATGTCCAATATTTATTTGATGGGATGTATCTTTCATTCCATCTATTTCCTACGAAGTACGGGGATTGTTCAAATAAGTTTGAAACATTGACGGGTGTTATTTATACTTTAACTTGATTACCGGTAAATGTAATATTGAACTGCCCTTATAAATCGAGTCGGAGGGAAATGTTTCAACTGACTTTATAAATACTATATCTACAGATATACGGGAACTCGAGTTTAACTCCAACTCAGAACGTTTACGTGTAGAGTCGCTGTAATAGAGAGATTACGAGTTAGTGGTTTTATCAGGGCCTTTAAAGGTGCAACCTTTACAATACTTTTTGATTTTGTAATGAGAATCGAACCAAAAGCGGATACACTCCCACTGAGTTTATCCTCTCATGGGTGACTATTGGTTGGTTACCTATCTAGCTGTCAGTTTCATACTTCCAATATTGGGCATAAGCATCCCTTAATTACTTCCATTTTTCTCGGTTTCATCCACCTAGGACCCGCGAATTCTAGTTGTATTCTAGTAAAATTGTGTGTTTTTTTAATTAGCTTATTGAATTTATTATTTGAGATGTGGATTTATCAACGAATATTGAGGATCAGTTGGGTTGATCAAATAATAAAGGAAATAGTTTTACACCGAATGAAAAAAAGCACAGAACTAGCAAAAACAATAAAAATTCGAAAGTTACAATATTTCGGCCATGTAATCAGACATCCAGAGAGTTATTACCTTTTACACCTCAAAATACAGAGCAAGATCGCAGGAAGAAGAGGCTCAGCCTGAATAACATCGTGCCTCGGAAATCTCCTAGAGTGGTATCAAAAGACCTCCGCTAATATGTTTTGAGTTGCCGTAAATAAAGTTATTATTGACAATATGATCGCCAACGTTCGATAATCAGACAGGGTACTAAAAGAAGACTGAATTTATTGTTAAATAGCTTCTGTTTCCATTTAAGTTGGGTTATTTTAGTTTTATGGTACTAGTTTAATATGGCACTTTAAGTTGTTATTGAGTGGTTTCATTAAGTAGTCAGTTGGACTTCATTGATTGAGAAGATATTCTAATCCACGATTTATTACAAGGAATCTTCAGAAAATGGAAAATATCGTATTTGAATAGTATACAATATATTTGTTAAAAAGGCGTTTAAAATAAAAAATTTGTTATATATTATTCTGCAAATATAAGCAAGCAAGTAAGTAAGCGAGGTCTATGAATTATTTATAACGTTTATTCATCCTGTAGGTTACATAATAATTCTGGCAAGTTTTTTTTATCAACTGCTATTTTATTTAACTAATTCCATTAAACTATATTGGAACTACTCCTTCGAATTTCTTCACCACACTTCTTCCATTAGTTCGTTCTACTTTTATATTTCATTACATATTTATAAATCTCCACCCTCAACAAGTATCCTTCTTCTTAGCTACGATAACGAAGACGCCAGGTTTCATTCTAATTTATTGGGCCTATTATTTTGTGAGGACTTTCTCATCTAGAATCTTATGTTTTTAAATTATTTGATAGATTTAAATGTCTTTAAGGCATCTTCTTGATTCATAGTTTTTAAGTAGCTGAACGCTACCAATAGCCCTAGGAAATATCCTCACAATATTTCAAGCGGATTTACTAGCAATCGATCTTTTCCACAAAACTGCCTTAACAATGCCTCAATTCGATGAAAATATTCAGCATTCAGCTGATATATTCATATAGCGAATAATCTTCTTGGTGTTATGTTAGGTTAGGTTCAATTTGAGTGAACCCTTAACTGGTTGTCCATTAAGCCCAACCTTTCTAACAAAGTCTATGCTGGCCTTTGGTGACAATTTTACGAAATTGTAGGGTCCGAGTTGATGCTCAAATTGAGCTTTATCCTATCAAATCATAGGCAGTTGCACATAATGCGTTAAACCGTCTCGTCTTCTCACTTTTTGTCATTCCAATTGTATTCATGTGCCCCTTGACGCGACAGTATCCTGTTAGAAGACCTACGATAATTCGCAGATCGCTCCTATTTAGATCTAGTAGATTTTTGGATCTCTTCTTCATGTATAAAAGCCTTCCAATGTTTAAGAACCATTATTTGTTTGTAGGTGGTTACGATACTCTTCCGTTTCAACACGTCCGATATCGTTCTTTTCCCTGTGCTTCTTGCTATGCCAACATAAGGTTATGGGTATATGAATATTTCTTTTGTCCTTCCTCTTGCAAATAGGTCCGCTTTTTCATTCCCATCAATACCAGTAAAACCAATTGTATTAAAAATCTAAAAATTAATAGAAAAAGTAATCCAACACATATTACACTAGCAAAAAGACAAAACTATAGAAAATAGAAAAATGGTGTGTTAATTGGTGATAGGAAGGCTACAAGGGACATCCTTGAAGCCAAGAGACATCAACTGAAACTGAAAAGATTATTATAATCTTTTTGCAAAAATACTTACAGATATGCTAACTGAACACTGTTGTCTTGATGTTATCTTTATAAAATGTGCAAAATGGACAAACCTTTTGGACTAAAAGATAGATATAGGGTGAAACACCTCCCAAGAAATCTATAGGTAATCCGCAATATTTGTGCAACTATTTGTATGTTATAACAATTACTAAAATCTTTATGTATCACATAAAAGACTCTGAATTATATAATTAACTGGGAACCAGATATAGAACTACCACAAACGCATGTAAATGCAAAATGAACATGTAATTGTTACATGAGTTATTGTGATATATACTTACTATATTTACGTTTAGTTTTACAGATTGGAACCAGACAAAATCGATGTTTAAAATCTTTAGGTATTTTCTTTTTCAAGGCATTGTTTTTAAACATTTTTTATTTCACGTTCAATTTGCTTTCAACTGGATCGTTGTATTAATATGGTACTTATATCTGCATCTAATATAAACAGATCGATTTTTGATGTTAGACTGTACCTTATTATAAGAAGTTAATGTTTAAAAACGTTAAAGAAACTAACCTAATTTCAGCATATTCTTGCATTAAACCAGATCTTCCTCTATCCCTAACATAATCTACTAATTGCATAGCAGTCAAAGCAGCACCATCCCCATGAAGAGAATCATCATCGGAGAAGCCGCTGGAAGCGCTACTTGGAGGATTTAAATTCGCCTCCTCCGCCCAACTATCCACGCCGTTGCCTGATCCGGAGATGTCGATGTCGCTGGGAGCCGAAGTACGCTTTTGGGGCGACGGCGTCTTACCATCTAAAACAGACAAGTTCATTATTTGCCTAGTAAATCATAAATTTTGAATATTTGTATAGATTACAACTATTTTATCACTTGAAGATATATTTATCTTCAAGAGTATGTGGTTTTTGTTGAGACTTTTGAGAAATATAGACATACTCTAAATGTTAAATGTTTTTTTGACATTTATACTGTAATAAAATATAATCCATAGAATATAAACAGATCTTACAGATTCGTTTTACCCATATCCATATGAGTATGTAGAAGTCTGTTTATATTTGAACCTGATTTGTAAGAAGATAATTTACCATTATTGTTAGATAACTTACCATTCGTTTAATGGCTTTTTTATGTTATTAATATTTTTTCCAGTTATTTTTTTTTAAGAATTAAAGTCAAATATGATTAAGCGAATGAAATCATAGATTTTGCAGTCACTATCCCAACCTCGCACACACATATCTGCACCGAAACTAATTTATATGTATATATACTATGAGTTGGTAATGTTATATTAACACAAAATTATTTTATGTTACTTTAGAGATATAAAATGCTATACCATAAATTTTAGATGGATTTGTCTTTTTAGTTTGGCATATAGCTAAAAAGACAAAAAATATATAGACTTAGTATTCACTGCTTTTCAAAATATGTTATCGATACACTTTTGCATACGTTCAAACCAATTGGTAAAACAGTTATTCCAATCTTCAGTTGACACCTGCATAATCGCTGTTTTAAAGGTATCGATGGCCTCTTCTGGCGACCAGAATCGCTGCCTACGCATTGAATTCTTGATCTTTGAAAACGTGAAGAAGTCGTTGGGACTTAGGTCGAGGCTATACGGTGGATGATTTAAGAATTAGATGTTTTGAAGCTCTAACACCTCTCTTGTCTTTTGGGCAATGTGAGTACATTGTCCTGATGTAGGATGATAGGTCCTGATTGCCGGAATTTCGCGATAACTTCTGGTAAATAAACGGTTAAATACCCATAAGAACTAACCGTTCTTCGATCTTCTAAAGCAATTGTTGCCACTTGACCATATTTTGACACAAAAGTTGCGACAATTTTCTTTGAAACACTTCGAGAATGGATCACGTTTGTTGGTTTTTCCTCATTTTGAAACATTCTCACAGCGGATTGGAGTTTACTTTCCGGTTCGTAAGTTGAGTAAATCCATGCTTCATCGCCATTATTAATACTATAAACGTTTTTTGAGCATCCTTTGTTGAACCGTTCCAATGTTTTTCGACACCAATTGATGCGAACAGCTTTTTGCTTGTTTGTGAGCAAATTGGGAAACCAACTTCGTCCAGTTCTTCAGGTAGGTTTTGAATCGAGATCTTTGAAATGCCCAAAGATGCATCTATCTCCCAGTATGTTACACGGCGGTCATCCTTAATTAGCTGATGAAGCGCAATCACCTATGTGCCTACTGTTTGGATGGACCTGGCCTGGATTCATCGATGAGAATGGAGAGATCACGTTCAAATTCGCAATACCAGCGGGAAATAGTTGACTGGTGTGAAGCTTCATTCCCAAATTCTCGGCTAAGATCCATTTTTCGAGCGACTTGCTAATTTCAAAAATTCACCGTATCTACACGACTTGTTGTATTGCAATGAAACTCTCGATTTATGTAAAAAAAAGATTGAGGTTACATTTGTGTCGGAAGGTTTTATTGGTGGCGCCCTCATTTAAATAGTTTGTGATTATCTACAAATCCGGGTTCACAGTCTTTTTATCTCCCTAGTCATCTATTATAGGCACACTGTAGATCCACTATATAGAAATCTCGACAGCCCTACAGGATATCAATGCAGAGATTGGAGAGGCACAAGGTGAAAAGTGTATAGGAAAGTATGGTCTGGGAAATCGCAATGAGAAAGGAGAGCGTCTATTATAATTAAGAGCAGAACTTGATTATTACAAACACATTTTTTAAGCTACCAGACAGACGACTATATACAAGGCGATCGCCCGGATATACACCGGGGAAAGTTGTTAAGAATCAGATAGACTACGTTATGATAAATGAAAGATACCGTAATGCTGTTAAAGATGTGAAAGCATATCCCGGAGCAAACGTGGCCTCAGATCACAATTATCGCCGGGAATACCCTTATAGTTAAAAACATTAAAAGGCATCAAATAATCTCTACAATAGACACAAGAAAGCTTAAGAAGCCCAACGTAAAAGAATGCCTGAAACACAAACTTCACATGGACTGTAGCAAGCTGAACATACACACGAATGAGCTTGACGATCACTAAACATTGTCAAGAAATACTAAGGAGAAACGTGGAATGGATAAATGTCAAGACACTCAACATAATAAAACAACGGAGACAATGTAAGAACAAAGATAACAATAAATACAGTGGTACAAGTTACTAACAAGTGAATTCTCAACTTTTTGAGAAATGTAAAGGGATCGAGGATCGTCAAAAAATATAAGAACCCTTTAATCTACAGGAGAAATCCCACTGGTGCACTTCTGGATGAAAAAAAGCAAAGCTGGGCAGAATACCTCAACAAACTGTTCGATGATGAAAGAGGGGATCTAGAACACATAGAACTTATTTCAGAAGAAATAGGTTCGGATATTACAAAAAAAGAAATATGATAAGTATTAAAAATAATGAAGAGTTGGAAAACCTGACATTATATCAGATTAATAAAAGTTATACATTAGAAGCACATTGAAGTCTTAGAGACACTCTTTAACCAAATTTATAGTAAAGACTTATTCTCAAAGACTGATTGACTTCGATCTTTATTTGTTTCCTAAAAACGAAAATCGTAAGAGAATGAGGCCATTGCCGCATCATTATACATAATGAAACACAGTTTTGGTTTCACAAAAGCCTAGAAACGCGCAAGCCGCTTTTTTCATTAAATATATTAATTCAAAGGTACATGGACGCAAATCAAGATATATATGCGTGTTTTATTGACCAAGCTCATTCGTGTATATGTTCAGCTTGCTACAGTTCATGTGCATAAAGTATTCAATAAAGTACGACATGAACAATTAATGAATATTCTGAAATCAATAAAGAAGACCATAATGACCTCAAAATGATATTGAATTAATATTATATGCAGCGAGCAAAAGTACGTGTTATTATAGCCAATCGGTTTTAATGCCTACTTGGAAGAGTAGGCTGAAAAAGCCGTTGACGGTGAAACAGCTGGAATAAATGTAAATGGAGTTCCCATCAACAACATTAGATGATGATACTAACATCACAATGGAAAATATTGAGGATCTTTTCCAGAAACTGGTGACCAGCATAGCCGAGTATGAACAATAATAAGGTCTAACAACATCAACACGACGAAATTAATGAAAATATAAAAAATTCAAACAAACAACGAGAATTTAATAATAAACGAAGTATTATAGTAATAACTCCACAAAAATTCTTATTCTTCTTCTTCTTCTTCAGCCTGCTTCCATCTACTCCGGGAAAAAGACCTACCCATGAGTTCTACTACGACTGTGTTCGCGTAGTCCTCAGTGCACAATGTTTCTCGTCCATGTTTAATTACGCCAGGTATCCTACCCAGCTCCATTTCATTTGCGCAATTCTTCCAGTTACATCTTCACCTTCGTCCTGCTTCGCACATCCTCGTTTCGTATATGTTCTCTCAGAGAAACTACATAACTCGTTTGATGGCCCTCTATGCTGTTCTTAATCTATTGGCTAACTCTGTAAGTATCACGGTCTCCATTTCATAGGGCATAACTGGTAGAATGTAATTGTTGAATACTCTTTTCTTTAAATTCATGGTAACTTTTTGTATTCCAACACAGTTGGATCTCTTGGATCACAGCTAGTGATCTCTGTTGTTTTTCCCAGTTTAATAGTGTGACCTTACTACGGAACGTTTAAGTTCCTTTAGCATGCAGATTACGTCGTTTGTATTATTGTATACGAGAACTATGTCATCTGCAAATCTTAAATATCTGCCATCGATTTTAATTCCGCGTTGTTTTCAATTTAACTTCTTGAACACATCTTCTAATGCAAGAGTAAACAATTTTGGACAAAAAAACTTACATAGAAGTAAAGAGTTCTTGTGTACAATGGTATATTTTATTAATAAAAAATATAATACTATTTATAAAATATACCATTATACACCAGAAGTCTTTACTTCTATGTAAGTTTTTTAAACTTTGGTATACAGCCAATCAGTGAGATTTTTCCCTGTTACTTTGGAATTTTGCAGAAATGATGTCTACCTAGCTAACTCGTCTTTTCACAAATGATAATTTCCAGAAAATTAAAATCAGGATAGTACAGGCTCGGGCAAACTTCAACAAAATGAGAGGAGTGCACTGCACAAGGGATTTAAAGTTAAAGCTAAAGAGTTACATTGGCGAGGTGATACGTTATGTCGACTTCGTTTTATGAAATTGAATGGAATGAAAAAACTGAAAAAGAGGTTCTGAGAAGGATGAATAAAGAAATGGAAATTGGAAAAATAATAAAAAATATAAGATAATAAAAGGTTTTTTGAGTTTGAATAATTTAAGTTGTTCGTACCTCACTAAATCAAACCATTTTTTATAATCCATAAAGCAAACATACATATCTTGTTTACATCTAAGAGCGTAGTGTCAGTACGTTTAAACTAAATAGGACCCTTCTGGTTTGTAAGCGATTGCGGAATAAGTGATTTAGGTATTAAGTACTAATGTAGTTTTCCTTCCAATTATTTGTATATTCAGTTGTGGATAATCTTTAAAATCATTTTCAAGTAGTAATTTAATAGATTAATAAGTAATTTTTGTTAGCCAATTCTTTTTCATATTGTTAGGTGCGTATATCACTTCTTTATTTGATAGTTTTAGACCATTTTTTATTTTTTATCTTTCTATGGATCCCTGCCTTGCTGACTTGAATAGTCTCCCTATGCATTTCTTCTACACTACTTCCATTTGTACCACAGCAAGTAATCAGAAGAAAGAGATAAAAGATTAATTAAAAATGATCATTTCCTACTTTATCTGGATCTCAGTATATAAAAATATCAATATCAGGATAAGATCCAAATAAATTCAATGTTTATGTATAATAATAAAGAAAATGACCTGTAGAATTTACCTGTAAGATAAAACAACTGCATACTCATAACATGAAACACCATCCTCACTAAGTTTGCTGACACTAATTGAAAAC
Organism: Diabrotica balteata; assembly: GCA_918026665.1. Lineage (NCBI taxonomy): Eukaryota > Metazoa > Arthropoda > Insecta > Coleoptera > Chrysomelidae > Diabrotica > Diabrotica balteata. The sequence goes on along the minus strand of OU898282.1, from coordinate 86,262,997 downwards.
CAACATCGATTACATTCAATATTTTTAAGCCCACAACGAACAACTTCATAAAATTTATAGTTAGATAAAAAAAGTTTTCAGGTAACGACTAACTAACGAATCTATAAGGAATGCTTATTATTCAGGTGTATTGTTCGTAATAAGACTGATTAAAAATGAATCAATATTGAATGAGTTTAACGATTTATAATGCCATAACGTTTTATCAGATAAACGAGTTCAAGTAAATATTTTTACCGTCATATTTTTTTAAGTCTATTTTAAATATTAAGTTTTAATTTTAGAATACAGAGTAAGAAATCTTGGGTTTAAAGCGCACTTTGGATACGTTTTCGTACGAAATCAAAGTCGTATAAGTACGAAATACGATTACGATTACGCATGAAACTTTGCGACTCTCAAAGTGTAAAGTGCAAGTGTAATAGGATTATAGGATAGCTTAGAGTGTACGTGTGCGTCCCTATAATTGCGTTGTCCGACGCGGATCCGATTGTCAAGATTAAGATTCGATAACTCTTGCGTAAAAAGCATTGTGGTCATGGATATCGAAAAATATATTAATTTAGTTTGCGAACAGAAATGTTTGTGGTTGGAGAAAACTTAAAACAACGTGGCAACATGGTGTTCCAGCCAACTACGCGAAGTCAAATTCAACAAGTCGGCAAGTCGCTCTCTCTGCTAGCGACCATCACACACACCACATCGAAGAAAGTATACAGTCCATTATTTAATGTTTTCAAATGTTCATTTAAAGTTCAATAAAAACAGTGTAACGTATTCAAGTCATTTCACCAGTTGTATCGGACTGATTTCAATTACCTTATAAGACACTACCAACGTAATTCATGGTGGGAATTCGTCTCCTTTTAAATATATTTCATTCTCGTACTTAGTTCTACGATGGTGACAACGACGCTGTCTGTGAGTCGAAAGAGAATATTCTAGCTAGAAGATATAAATTGATTTTACACTTATGTTAACAAAATACAACAAAACTGATTGTACCGGATATGAAACGCTTCCAGTATGCGCACTATAATCTTACGAAAAATATCGTACATATACGTACGATACAAATCTTATCAAAAATACGCTCGACCTGAGATGGAAAAGTGTTTCCCACTCTATTAATTAGGCTATTTTTAGCATATTAGTAGAACACTCGGACAGGTAGATAACATTTAGACAATAGATACACAATATTCAGTGGATCTTTGTTCCTATTTGGTATGGAGTTTTGAAGATTTTTATAAGGAACGTACCATATGGATAATACGTATAAGGAATATTGTACATACATTGTAAATTAAAATTAAAACAAAATTGATTGAAAATAGGGTAAAAATGCGACTGATTATAGCGTAAATTATAGCGACATTCAAGATAACTATCGTGAGGCTGTAAGATTTTTTAATGAACACTCTCTTGATCGTTTCACACACAGAGCACGCCATTTTAAAATATTATCTGAGAGTTAATTTTTTGAGACCAGCGGTTTTAAAGTAAGAACTTCTATTCGAATTCGGTTAAGTTAGTTTGTAGTTTATCCATTTATTTTTACTAATTTCCCGTTTGTGTAGTACGTCAGAAACGAAGGTTCTAAAGAAGAATACATTTCACCCCTACAAAATAAAATGGTTCAATAATTAACGGACGATGACTCTGATAGACAGATGGAATATTGTGAAATCCGGACTAATTATATTGCACAGAATCCTGATTATCTTTAACAGATACGTTTTAGAGAAGAAATGACATTTTGTTTTGGAAAGGCATATTCTCGTCAAAATGGTATGTTCTCGTCTGATGAAAATTTAAGAATACTTCAGGAAGGCAACACGAAATTTACTCAAAAACTCAATGTTGGAAAACGAAGTAACGCTTCTCCTCCAAACGTATTACTTCAGCAACATTGAGCTTCGCTTCACGATACCGTCACAGTGTGGTATTTTTTAGACACAAGACAACAACACAAGATTTTTATGATAATATTTTATTATTATCTAAATAATATTTTTCCGACAAAACGAGTTGGCTGGCGGGACATAAAAAATGACCCTTAAAATCTGCAGAGTTAACTTTGTCATTTTTTGTCTATGAGGTTATTTAAAATTCAATGTTTATGAGACAACCAGCTATACTTAACCAAACACGCCAAATAACTATCTCTGAATATTGGAATATAATGATATTGATTAAGAGGTTTAAGAGTGTTATACAAATACGGATATTCTCCAGCCTCCAGCCAGAACATTGCCTACGACCAGGTCTCTGCGATTCTCTATTCTTCCCAAAACTTCGTTATTTCACTTCGGTATATCCATATTTGAGGCCTCAAGGCCGGTCATTGTACCGAAATTCATCGCTCAGGCTTCTATTCCACATAACAAGCTACAGTAGATGTAGAATACGACAAATCTAAGCCTGGTCAGATCAGGTCTTCATCTTGTGGAAAGTTGTTCTTGCAATTTCTACACTTTTTCTGGTTTCTAGATTTCTAGGTCTGGACTTAAGATTGTCTGTTATCCAGCAACCCACGTATTTGAATTTTGTCACGTGTTCTATTGACTTGTTGTAGATAGTTATGTTTGTCTACAAGTTGGGGTTCCGGGCTAGGATCATGATCTTGGTTTTAGTCGTGGTAATTTCAGGCTAAGATTGTAGCCTTCTCTGGTTAGTTTATCTACTAGAAGTTGTAACATTGATGTATCGTCAGCGTATCTGATATCAGACTGAAGTTTACTTTAATTTACATGTTCTAGTGCTCGTTTAAAGATGCATTCTGGTTAAACATTAAACTATGACACATCATTGCCTTAGTACTTGGTGTACTTTGGTTAAAAGATGTTTCCGTTATTAGACAGTTTTGATGCTGACGCTGACTTACTAACTTCGTGCCGATGTCGGTAAAACAAAATCTGTTTGTCGTTGTTGTCTAGTCCCTATAATATCTGTAATATCTTTTTTTTGTAAAAGTATCGACAGGCTTAACAACGCTTCTCTAATCCTAAGATCGCGTCTAAAACTAAATTGTTCTAAGCTTATATCGGTGTTGCATTTTCGGTATGTTCTGCGGCGTATCTGTGAAAGGCTTCGCATTTTCAAAAAGTTTGCCCAGGCCATTTCAATTCGTAACGGATTTTTAAGTCAGGGTTCAGATCTAGATTTATCCAGCTGCTCAGGGGTTTAAATTTAAAGACTGGTTAGTCTTATATCGTATACAGTTATGTGCACTGGTTGGTTTGGATTCTGTAAGAAACTTATATTTGCAAACAAAAAATGTAATATGAAATGGAAATGTAAACAGTTAAAAAAAATCAAAGACACTTTTAAAAGCAAAGAATTAAAAAGAGGTATGTCACAGAACTATACTTTTTGTAGAAATAAAGAATGATTACTTTTAGAAGATGTAGATAAACTAAACAGATGGACAACATTTTTCAAACATAAAAAAACAAATAATACAATACTTAACAGAAGAGGAGGTAAAAAAAGTAATAAAAAAATACAATAAACAAGCAGAATAACCAAAAATAATTCTTCTGGCAGAAATATAGCGAAATATTTTATTTTGTTAAAAACACAATGGATGCATATGGCACAAGATCGAAAACTCTGAAAAAATGAAAGGGAGGCCTATGTCAAAAGATGAATTATGGGGTATATTGGCGGCTTTATTGATAAATTTATTGACCAGTGGAGGACCCTACCTATATTCAAATCAAATCATGAAAATTTATTGACCAGTGGAGGACCTTACCTAAATTCTAATCAAATCATGAAAATTTATTGACCAGTGGAGGACCTTACCTAAATTCTAACCAAATCATGAAAATATGTTGACCAGTGGAGGACCTACATACACATGTGCAGCTCTCCAGAAGACACATTTAATTGGAGGACCTGACACTAAGAACACACAAGCAGGCCATCGAAGCAATAAGTATCACAATTAATTGTTAAGCTTTGGCAGGGTTAATTATTGTTTTTTATTCTTTTTAATAAATATGTTTGGTTAAGATTTGTTTTATTTGCTATCAGCTAAGATTTTAAGACAAGACGAACCCACCCTTGAGATACTGAGCTAGGCAATGTACAGACAATAAGCTCCCATGGTTGATTGAGGTACTATTTTTACAATAGTACTTCAGTTCTCTTTGCTAGTCTTATCGTTTCACATTGGCTAGATGTAAATGGATAGAAAGAACTTTTTCTTAAAGGAAGCTTTCTTATAGAAAAAATCCCAAAAACCAATCTCTGAAGATCAATTTTTATACATTGGTGTATAGACCTCGACCCGTCAAATTCTCTTTATTTACATTAAAAAAAATCATTTTAGAGATGGTTAGGATGCAAGCAAACACTAGTGCTACCAATTAAATACAGGCACGAAACCGAACAAAATGCTGCAGGAAACTTAAAAGGTTCGACGTCTTTTAGTTCTTAAAGTAAGAGTGTGGCGACATCCAGGAGAGAGATATCCTCAAGCACATATTGCCGAGACACTTCCATTTGCTGGAGGTCAGTTATGGCATGAAGAGGCATAGCTTTTGACGCTCGCACGCAGTTAGTTTTTATCGAGAATCAGACATTGCCTCCGCGTACGTACTTAACACAGATTCTAGAAGACCATGTTTTACCGGTTATGGTTATTGGACGTCCTCATACGGAAATTTACTAAGTTACTGAGTATCTTGATGAGGTTTAAATCACACGATTTTTTTAGCCTACTCGCAATCCCATAGAACATGTTTGGGATGAGATGAAGAGACGTTTAAGTAGTCATGTGCCGGCCCTCAGAAATTCAAAACAGCTTTGTGACATATTGTTGCAGGAATGGGACAATTTTCCGCAGAATGTAATCCAAATTCTGATAAAAAGCATGCCTGGTTTGCAAGCTGTTATCACTGGCAGAGAGGAATACTCGCTACTGACTTGACTTTTTACTTAATTAAAATTTCTTTTATTTAAACAAAAAGACATCAAATTAAAATTCTTTGTTTTCTATATTTAGTATATCAAAGGAAAATTGTTCATTTTCATTACTTTCAATCAACTTTGAAGTAAACTATGTTACAACGGAAAATAGTTAAAAAATACTAATAATTTCTAAAATAAATTAAAATTACGGGGTGACACTAATGCAAGTGTAATACATTTAAACTATAAATAAAACGAAAGCTTTGATATGAAAATATCGTTTAAGTACTTCATTATTTTGCATAGAATGTAAATATAAAATATTTCCATGTACTTGAATTATAACGAAAAATATAATTTTCTTATGTTTCCGGTCAGTAATCAATTTACATTGGCATATTTCCGTATAATTTAATACTTTCAAGTATGTTTTCATCAATGTTAACCCAACCACAGTTTGGTTTTGCGATTAGTTATGCAAGTACTCCAAAGTTCACTGAAGGTGGACTGATTAGTCCGAAAACGTTCTGAACTTTTTAATCTATTTGGATTTTGTAATTTAATTTTTTAATTAAATATACCAATTACAACAGATTTTTTTAACTAATATGGTTTACACACAACTCCCGGGAATTATCCCCTTTTGAATTGTATAGTTTTCTTCATGTTTGATGTGCTGGACGCTGGACGAAGGTTGGAGATCATTATGACAAGCGTGGCTTTATCTGCATCTCCTACTTCTACCTTTTATTTTACCTCCATCATATTCTATAGCTGGGAATGAAATATTAGAAAACGATAACATCGAGAACAACTCGGAAAAATTCAACAATAACATAGTTAATGCAGCAGCAGAATCACTTGGAGAGAGGTAAGAGAGAAAAGTAACGAACACTAACATATCAAAAAATAAAACACCATGGTTTAGAGAGGAAGTAAAGAAAAAATGTGAAGAAAAGAAGAAAGCCTTTGTACAATACAGATCACAACAAACACAACAGGCATACCTACAGCGACTATAAACGAATCAGAAATGAAACGAATACTTTAGTTACACAAATAAAAAAGGAACACTGGTAGAGTTTCTCAAAACAGATGGAACACGACTTCTACGGAACACAAAAAGAAATGTGGAGAATGATCAGAGGACAAAGAAAAGAGATGAATAAAAACTAAACACAATCAAAAGGAAACAGGGGTAGACTACTTTCGATCCCTATTTGCTAAATGTTACGATAATGAACCACCAACACCAAAGGTGACGACAAACGAAGAAATAAATATTGAGGAGGAAGAGGTAAAGGAAGCATTAAGGAAATTACACAACAAAAAATTACCAGGAGAGGACAGAATACTCAACGAACTCCTAAAGTATGGAGGACCAGATCTGACCAAACAACTATTAAAACTAATCCAAAAAATAATAGAACAAAACAGAATTCCTCAAAACTAGAGATCAAGCATCCTAATACCTCTCTTCAAAAAGGGAAACAAATCGGATCCGGAAAATTACAGAGGAATTAATTTATTAATCACAACACTAAAATTAAAAACCAAAGTAAAAACAAATATACTAAATGAAATTATAGCACTAGCAGAAGAAAAACAAGATTTTAGGTAGGGAAGATCATGCACCGACGCTATATTTATAATGAGGCAAGTGTAAGAGAAATCATTAGAATACAACAAACCGGCATATCTATGTTTCGTGGACCTGACGAAGGCATTTGACCGGATCAAATTAAAAGACTTAATCCACATACTGTACGCAAGCGATACCTCTAGGAATAATCAAAACAATCGAAAATATATATCAAAACAACACAATAAAGTAGAAGTAGAAGAAGAACTAACCGACCCTATTGAAGCTGGCAATGGGATAAGACAGGGAGATTCTCTGAGTCCTCTATTGTTCAACCTGATTATGGATGAAATAATAAAAAAATAAGAACTAAAAAACTATACGAAATGGGAGAAAAACACTTTAAAATAATCTGTTATGCAGACGACGCACTACTACTTTCTCAAAGTGAAGATCATTTACAACATATGCTACACCAATTTAATATAACCGCCAGAAAATTTAACATGTTAATTTTCCCAAAAAAGACAAAATGGGTGGTTACAACAGCAAATTTACTAATATGTAAATTGGAGCTGGAAGGTCAAATATTAGAACAAGTGATGGAGTATAAATATCTAGGCATCACATTATCTAGCTACGGAAAGCTTGAAACTGAAGTGGAAGATCAAGAGAATAGAGCAAACAGAGCCGCAGGCTGTCTAAATGAAACAATATGGAGAAATAAAAATATCGGAAAAGAAACGAAAGGCAGAATTTACAAAATAGCCATCAGACCAATAATGACATACACGCAGAAACACGACCTAACACAGAGAGGACAAAAAGGATGTCAAAAACAGCTGAGATGCAAACACTTAGAAAAATTGATGGAAAGACACTATGGGACAAAGCTAGAACTACAGATATACGACGTAGATGCAAGGTGGAGAACATCAAGAACTGAGTAAGAAATAGAAGAGTAGAATGGAACGATCATATAAGCCGAATGAAAACAAATAGAGTAGTAAAGATGGCAAGAGACGGTTCTCCAATAGGAAGACGATCAGTAGGAAGACCATGAAAATGATGGAACGACTTAGTGGAGGCACATTGAAAAACAGACGAGAGTCATGTCTATATAAAGAGAAGAAGAAGAAGATACTCTACAGCAGCGAGTACGTAGGTTTTCTCAATGTGTATATGGATACGGCCATTCATTTAATTTTAGTCATATTCATTAGGAATTTATTCCCAAAATAGAAAGACATTCCAAATTAAAGTAATCGTGATCGAGGTGATGGAACTAGCACCAAGTCACTATGATATATTCTGAACAAGAGATCACGCAATTAGTTAAAGTTGATATGACGACATGACATCTATGACAGCTATATAATTTTGTACTGTTTTGTTTATTCCGATTTATACTTTTGCATTGAAGAAAAAGAACTGTCCTATACAGTAAGTAATTAATTCTTGTTTCATTGACATTAACGGTTTTTTTTAAATGCCCATTCGTAAGACACATGGTAAAAGCTTTATTTATATCACAATGGATCTAAAGATAGCAACTAAAACAAATGGCTTACATCTTCACAATTTACAGTGTAGACTAAAAAATGACTATGTTTTGGAACTGAATTAGACATAAAGTTTAATTATAAGGAAATGATTGTGTTCCAATCTAAACATAGTTAATATTGTTTATTATAAATCAAATTAGAAAACTTAAAAAAATTTATTTTTTTACCGTAAATTTGATTTAAGTTGAATTGAGCACAAGGTAAAAATAATTTTATACACTACTACTGTTTATCTTTTTTCCAATAAACTCATAATAAACGAGGCTTTGAAGTTTGAATTTAACAACATTTAAAGCTGTTATTAATATTTTATTACATAAACACTAATGAAGATCATGTTTTGAGCGTTCGACAGTTTCGTAAAAATTTGGTAAAATGAATGTTAAACTTCATCAATGGTGACGATATTAAAGTAAAAAATTCAGGCAAACTTGATGAATACAAGATCTTAGATACGCTGTCCATAGTCTAATAAGATGGTCATTACAATACTTTCCAGTAATTGGTGAGCCTGGTGAGAGATCAGAAACCTCCATTAAACACCCTGCAGATTCTAATTCCAACATTTTTAGAACATTTCTACAGAATATTCTAACATAACAAAGTTTACCTTTGTTAGTTATCATCATTTTCCAGTATCTCAAGTATTCAATGTACTCCATCAATATTGGTTAGGTTATCTCCCCTCTTGAATTTTAAGACAAATTTCCGATTTTCTATACTTTGTCTTATTTCGAATTCGCGTGTTTGTTTTCTTGTCCCTTATCATTTCCGAATATATAGTTTTCTATTTCACATTGAGCTACTTTCAGTTGTTCTACATTTGATTTTATTATGCAAAATGTTTGCTAATTGTTAGTTTTTTGATTCGTTTGCTCCTGTAGAGTCAGTTTTTTATCTAAATATCCTTCATTTTTTCTGTTATTATAAAGTAATCTTGTCTCTTTGTTTTGTTTAATCAGTGGTGTACTCTTCCAGGCAGCTTACAGATCATTTCTGTAGATATTTTGACTTCTTCTTCTAACTGCCCATCATTGTCTAGTAGAACAGTGTTAATGCAATGTGGGAGTGATCTGAATTTATATTCCATCCTTCTTATTTCTAGAAAATGCTCAGATATAAAATTCACTGAAATCTGTGACTATCTTTTGTTTTTGATATGTTAATTTTTATTCCTACTTTATGCATTATCTTTGTTAGTCGATAATCATTTCCTTCTATCTATCTATTTAATTAGCCTTCTTCGGTCCATCTTTGGACATAGGCCTCCCCAATCCTTTTCCATTCTTCTCTATCTGTCGCTGCAGTCATCCATCTAGAGCCCACGTGCTTGTTGATATCATCTGCCCATCTAATTTGGGGCCTTCCTCTGCTTCGTTTATATTCCCACGGTCTCCAACTTATAAGAATTTTGTTCCATCGGTCTTCTTTTTGTCTTATATTGTGTCCGGCAAATCTCCATTTCAATTTTGCAACTTCTTGTCTAACATTCCTCACTTTCGTTTTCTCTCTTATCCACTCGTTTCTCTTCTTATCCACTAGTCTTATGTGCAACATTTGTCTTTCCCTTGCTCTTTGGGTTTTTATGATTTTGTCCATGTTTGCTTTTGTAGATGTCCACGTTTGGGAACCATAAGTAAGAACAGGGAGTACGCATTGATTATATACTTTGGTCTTACGATGCTGTGGATATCTTTTGTTTTTAAGAATGTAGCTTAGTTTGCCAAATGCCGCCCATGCCAGTCTAACTTGTCTCTTGATCTCTGCTGTTTGGTTCTCTTTGTTAAGTTTTATAGTTTGACCAAGATATATATATATATATATATATATATATATATATATATATATATATATATATATATAATCCTTAACTTGTTCTATTTCATCTTGTCTGATTCTCATTGTGATGTCTTCATCTGTATTTGTTATAGTTTTGGTCTTGCTGTAATTCATATTTTCCCGCTTCTACGTCCAGTTCTTTCATCATTTTAAATAATTCTTCTTTTTTATCGGTTATCAATACGATGTCATCAGCGTACCTTAGATGGTTCAAGCGTTGTCCACAAATTTTTATACCTTTGTTTTCCCATTCTAATCTTTTAACAGTATCTTCAAGAGCCTGATTGAAAAGTTTCGGTGATATTGTATCACCCTGTCTTACGCCTCTACTTATTTGTAATGATTTTGTTCCTTATCATTTCCTTCAGTTCGTTCAAATTTTTTGACAGCAATATATGCAAATATGCATCCTGCAAATATCAAGTTTGTCATACAGAGTCAGTTGATATTTATTCCTCTATTATTGGTTGGTTACAATTGGTTAGTAAAGAGTTGCAGCGATAGCGGGTCTGCTTGACTAATACATATTTTTCTTTCAATCGGTTGAGTGTCAGTAAATAGGCAAATGACATGTCTTTAATGAACTACTTATATATCAATAGTCTACTAGGTTTACCGTAAGCACATTTATTAATGCCGACTTCCCTATCGTATCGAATGCTATTCCGAAATCTATTATAACCATATAAAGTGTGTTGTATGCATGTGATTTCTTCATTACTTGTCTTACTGTATGTATGTGGTCTACCGCATTTATCTTCTTGTTCACGTGCCATGTTAGAGTTATCCGACGTTGGCGATCACCATTGTGATCTTGTGATCTTGCTTATCGATCTTCTGCCAAATGGAATAATTGTCGTACATTTGATATCCGAGTCCATTCACGAATGTTTTTTAGCGAAGAAACCTGTTTTCCTAAATCTCTACGGCCTTCTATTTTGCTTTTAAGGATGAGCTTAAGTATTTTATATCGATTTCCCCTGCTATATGCCCCAAATAAGATATTTTCCGGTCTTAGCATATGCCTATCTTTTTTGACCCGCCTTAGTACTTCCTTATTAGTTCTTGTTGCTGTCCTAGGTATTGTTACGATAGATATGACTCATATTTAACCTGTAAACATTTTATTATTCTAACCAGTATTTTCTGGTAGGTTCTGCGCTCTGCTAAAAAACCTGTCTGGCGTTCCATCCTATTCGGGAAGGGTCAACACAGGTCGCCTTCGGAATTCGAAGGGATTCCAGAAAAGCAGCTGTTTTACATATATATATATATATATATATATATATATATATATATATATATATATATATATATATATAGAGAGAGAGAGAGAGAGAGAGAAAAGAGAGAGAGAGAGAGAGAGAGAGGATTTTATTGTAAACAAGTCAGTCTAAAATTAATATCGAGTCAAGTTTCGAAATGTAACGCGCGTATTGTCGGGAATATAAATTGTAATAAATGTAAATAAATTATATAATTATAGTGTAAAAATAAATTTATACAATATTGTATATACACTTTAATAAACAAAGTGTTAGAACATTTTATAATAAATAAATACATTTCCAATGCTTCAATTCTGTTTATACTTGATAATTTTAGTGTCCACACTTCTGCTCCATATAAAAGTATAGACCAAATATAGCACTTAACCATTCTATATTTTAGTTCTAAATATCATTGCTAAGAAACGTCTGCATTTTCATAAACTAGTTTTAGTCAGGTTATTCTACGTTTTATTTCTATGTCTGGTTCTAGTTAATCTGTTATGACAGTTCCCAATAGGTAGCTACCAAACAGGTATTATATTAAAGATAGATTTTAGCCAATCTGCTGGAATCACTCCAGTGCTACATATATTGCAATAAAAGTGTTACTAGTATTTTTATGTTATCTTCATGTTCTAACTTTAACAACTCAGTTGGTGTACCATCTGGATCACAAGCTTTCCAAATTTTAGCATTTTTAAAGCGTGTTCTACCTCTCTTTTCATAATTTCTGGGCCTTCAGTCCAATTTTGGTAGGATTCGGTAATATTATTTCTGTCGTCTTCAAACAACTGTGATATATACAGTTGCCATTCGCTTCTTATTTCGTTCCCATTTACAATAATTTTTTTGTTATTATCAAGTAGTACAGAGGGAACATGTTTCTTAAATATGTTGCTTATTTCTTTTACTTTTTGTGCACATTAAAAAAATCTTGCCATCCTCAATTTCCTCGCACCTTTCTCTCTTGTCCATTTTTCTTTGGCTAATATTTTATCTCCCTTTTAATTCTTCCCTGTAGATGTCTCTATTCTGTGTCATTTGATATTATAAGTGGACTTTTTTTGTGGAATTTCAAAATGTCTTCTGTCATCCATTGATTTTTCTTGATTAAGTTACTTATATAATAATACTTATATAATATATTTGATCAAAGTTCATTTATTCGAGCATTCAACCTTATATCAACTTATATAATAATTGTCTGTGCAGATTTAAATTCATTCCATAGTTTCTCTATATCTTAGATCTATATCTTCTAGTTGCTTTCCTATGTTCTTTATTCTAATGTTAAATTCTTTTTTAATGTTATCTTTTATGCTTATATCGTTAACAATTAATTATATTGGTTTTGGTTTTTATCATTGGATTCGTTTTAACCTTAGTTTAATATCAGCTACAAGGCGTTGGTGATCCGATCTAATATCTACTCCTGCAAATGTAGTGATTTTTTTGATGGCATTTTGGAACCGTACTTGCACCCTTGTCTAAATCCTGGTTAATCTATTATCTAATATTTATCTTGTTTAGAGGATGTTCTATTTGGCAATACTCTAGTGAACAGCTTACACATAGTATGGATATAGGTACATATTTCAAATATATACACAAGTTCTTTGAATGCGTAGATAACCGAACGTTTGTTCGGGTCAGTCTTAACCATATGCCGAATCTATCTGGACAGTTGGATTTACTAGTTGACATTTTTCGACATCTTTAGTGTATTTTACGTATTGTGCTTTGTCAGTATAAAATGAACGTTATAAGTATGAAGGCAATAACTTATAAAAAACGTAGTGACAACGCAGAGAGGAGAGTTTGTTTAATAAAGTTTGGAACAAGAAGACGTTGATTTTTCAAACAAAATCATATTTTCCAATTAGACTCATTTTCATTTTGATAGTTTTGTTAATCACCCAAATTCCCGCGTCTAGGAAATGAAAATTCATAATTGCCTTTTTGGAAACAGACACAAAGCTTCACGAGGGTACTGTTTGTGCGTAAAAACTGCTAATACATAGTATACAAGATAAATATATGAACACGGAGGGAAGCTTAGTATTCAAAATATGAGAACCGGTAACTGAACACAAGATTTCAATACTGAAGACGTTAAATTACAAAAAAATGTGTTATCAGCATACACCAGCCTATTGGTCCCTTTCCTTCGATTCTGCACTTATATTTAGGTCTTGCTAAGTCATAGCTTGCGTGGTCGTACAACATTTAAACATCAGTAGAAACTAAACACTTTGTATCAGGTTTACCAATATAATTTGTGTATTTCAGTGTTTAATCATTTGTTTTTCTTTAAGGAAATGCGCACAGTAAGTTAAATACGATGAATTTAATAAAGAGACTAAACAAGGTTTCGTGTTGGTTTTACGATAAAACTGTTGATTTGCTTCAGAAACCAAAATCACAGTCGTTCGTAAGTATTCAAAGAACAGTAGCTCGAAAAAGAGATTTTATTGAAAGTTGAAAAATTATTCAGAGTTCACTACATAAGTTTTACGGCAAGTTACACCAGTGAAAAACAGTATAAGTATAATTTATTCCATAAATACAGTTTAACTGTATTCGCGGAATGACTCTTTATTTGCAAATATGTTAAAAATACCTTCAGCAGTTATATACGAAACATAATGTAGATTAAATGCAGTTAGTACTTTCTTTTAAAAAGCTTCAGAATCGATTGTCAGCAGTGACTGGAGGTGTGGTTGGCATAACTAAAGCTGAAGAAATGAAGCAAGGAGACTCTGTCTTTATATCTTGGAATGCAATCAAACTTATGAGGTGACATTAATTACCATAATGAATGAACGCTATCTAGGATTAAGAAAGGCGAAAAGAATATTCTAAATACCATAATCCTTGTAAACCCTACAGAGACAACGAAGAATGCTCCCTCCAAAATATTTGTACCGGTGAATATATTGATAAATTTTTGCATTCGCAATGTTATTTTAATATCATAAAAAATCGTGAAACATTACTAAGTACGATGGAAAATGAGCAATATGTGTCGAAAAGTAAAAAAGTTATCCAATCCTATATGAAAAATTACATTTGGCAATTTCTGCTACAAAAAACAAGGATCTCCAATATAAAGTTGTTACAATCCTACTAAAGTTGTTACCTACACATTGTAATACACATTGAAAAACAATTCAACCATTCGGTAAATAATTTTAAGATACTGTAATTCCGTTTTTGTAATCAGTATTACCTGCTCACATGAAAGGATTTAACGCTTTTGTAATGTTTTTTGCTTTTTTGACAAACTCAACGCTATATGAACGAAATGCATTCGTATTTATAAAAAATCACCATTGAAAACTTCGATAAAAAAACTTAACTACACAATGACATATATGTAAAATAGTTTTCTAATTTGCTATTTTTTTCTAGAAATTAAGGTTACACAATGATAAAGGCTGTCATAGTTTATGAATGTAAGGTCTGTGAAGAAATGTGTTTTAGTTTTTAAAGTCATACTAAAAAATGATAGCCCTTCTTTATTTTTTTGTGTCACGATTTTGATACTGTTGTAATTTAACGTAATTTTTATATTAAGTATAGTAAAATATCTTACCATAATGTGAAATCGGCGATTCTGGTCTTGTACTAGTCATTGACTGTATGCAGTGCGACAACCAAACATTATGGTCCAGGACTAGGGAGCCTCCCAGTTGGGTGGGAAGCGATTCCCTCGGGATGTGACTGGATAATTGGGCCACTGACACAGTATAAACTCTTTCTCGTAGTTTTTCTCTAACGAATAATCGAAGTATTTTGAACGGCGCTTTAAACCATAGAGGCGCGGTAACAATGAGCACCTTTTTTAGTTTGGCAGGATACCCACCCTGCAACAAAAAAGAAAAATATAAATAATGAACGAATACATTGCCATACAACGAATACATTTATAAGTTTACCATAGTTCCCCAGTTAACCTCCCATCTCGTGAAATAGTTGTGAATTCTAGTAACGCGCAAAATCTCAATTACTTATAAATATATTATATCGTTATAGTTGTGTATCAATTTTACCTACGAAATACTAATTAATATGACAATGTGGCGCAAGTGACCAGAGATAGAGAGATAGCGAGAGAGAGAAAGCATCTCTACAGAGCAACCGCCGAAATTAAACTACCTCTCTTCCAGAAACAAATTTCTGTAATTCGTATTATAGAAGTACGTAGTTAAGGTATATAGAATAGGAACAAACAGTTTTGTTTTTGATTTGAGTATAGTTCACTTAATGTAGTGTGTCCTCAGACATACCGTTCAACAATGTGTTTATCTTTAATCCACGTTAGTAACTTCCACTGGGAATAATTTAAACCAAACTGGGAATAACCATAGGTTTTTTTGCTACATTTGCCGCCACCAACAGTTTCAAAATTTGTTCAGAGGCTCAAGGTAACATTTTCCATGAACCTGGCATTTTATTGTTCACGTTGTATTCGTATAAGCAGTTAACCCAGTGTCAATGTTTCCCCATCAGATAAACGCACTAATAAGGCGTAGGTTTACGTCTCTTATATTTTTTTGGCCACATTGTAGAGTAGTCAATTTTGTTCACGTTATAACATGGGTCAATTTACTACTCACGTTTTAAATTGGTGAACAACGTGGTACCTATTATGCTTGACTAATTAAATAAAGGGAAAATTTAAAAAAATAGATCTGACAATGAATTTCTGTCAAATGACGACTATGACAAATGTATGAAAAAGAAATCAATAGTGACAGTATGAGTGACAGTGACAGAGTGACAAAAACGAGTACGCGGTGACATTTAAATTCAACTTTGCAGGTAGCGCCGTTCAAAGTAATGGGAGGTTGAATAACATACATACCTGTATAATATTATATATTGATATATTCCAAGGTAGTAGTGAAATGAGATTCCCCAGAAGAGTGAAATGCATTCTTAAGCTTGATAGATAGAGCAATAAATGCGCAGGACAAGAGCTAAATATCTACTACTAGATCGATAAGAAAATAATACAGATCAAAATGAAAAATAACATAAATAGAATGGATAAAAATTGACTAACTAAGCCAATACTAAATTACATGCCCAAGCAAGAAGTGTGGACGTTCCTTAAGATATATAAGTATAAATCATTATTTGTTTCTAGTTCTTCATCTTCAAATAGTTTTAACTACGTAGTTTAAATTGCTTTTGCACATGCCGCTTGTTTGTTTGATACAATATTTATCGTATTGATTAATTTAAATAGGGGAATAAGGGAATTAATTATTAAAAAAACACATTAACTTTAAAATCCGGACAGTTAACGAAAATTTACTCAACCACGATCTCCGTATCAATGGAATTACCATCATCATAATCACCATCATTAGCCATTTTGCGTCCACTGCTGAACATAGGCCTCCCGTAAATAATTCCATTGCATCCGATCTTGAGCAACTTGAATTGAGTTAGACTGGATGCGCTTTAAATCGTCAGACCACCTTGTTGGAGGACGTCCTCGACTACGATAAGCATCGTGTCTAGGCCTCCACTCTAAAATTTTCTTTGTCCATCTTCCATCTCTGACCCTAGCAACATGTCCTGCCCAGTTTCATTTCAGGGTTGTAATTCTTTCAACTGCGTCCGTCACACCAGTTTTTCTCCTTACTATCTGACTCGAAACTCTGTCCCTGAGTGATACGCCCAACATTGACCTCTCCATCGCTCTCTGTGCCACTTGTATCTTATTAATTACTTTTCTGGTAAGTGTCAATGTTTCTGCTCCATATGTCAGAACTGGAAGTACACACTGATCAAAAACTTTTCTCTTCAAGCACATGGGAAGAGCTGATTTAAAGACTTCCCTCAGTTTTCCGTAAGCTGCCCATGCCATTCCTATTCTCCTTTTTAACTCTGTTGTTTGATTGTCTCTTCCCAATTTAATCTCGTGGCCCAGATACTTATAGGAATACACTTGTTCAATTTGCGTGCCATTAGTGGAAATGTTTTTTGCCAGTACCAGGTTGGTCATGTATTGTGTTTTGGAAAAATTAATTTTAAGGCCAACTCGTGCACAAGAGCTCTGAAGGTCTTGAAGAAGTTGGCATGCATGATCTACCTGATCTGCAATAAGGACTATGTCGTCTGCAAACCTCAAGTTGTTCAAAAATTCCCCATTTATATTTAATCCAATATTTTCCCAATTATTTTTTCTCATAGCACTCTGTAATAGGGCGGTGAATAGTTTAGGAGAGATAGTGTCTCCTTGCCTAATACCTTTCTCCAAGGGAAATGTGTCTGTGTCACCATAGTACATTTTTACAGCAGCTGTTGCGCTATCATATATATTTCGAAGAAGAGTTGTGTACCTATGGTCAATACTGCACTCTGTAAGAGCTCTTAACATGGAGCTATGCTGGACTGAGTCAAATGCTTTCTCAAAGTCTACAAATATTAATATCAATGGCTTGTTGTATTCTATAACTTTCTCTATCAAGGATTTTATTACTTGTAGGTGGTCATTTGTTCCAAAGCCACTCCTAAATCCGGCCTGCTCTAGAGGTTGATGAAAATCTAGCTTAGGTCCCAGTCTGTTAGTAATTATTCTCATAAAGAGTTTATATAAATGAGATAATAAGTTGATAGGTCTGTAGTTGCCAATTTCTGTTACATCTCCTTTTTTATGCAATATTATCATAATGGCATTATTCCAAATACAAAATAGTAAGCCAGTAAAACCACATAAATATGCAAGTAAAATGTCCAGATTATAATTCTTTCTTTATGGTTTAAAATGCAATCCTGAAATATTTAATAACATATTTGCAGTATTTAAATTTATCGTAAAATTTTTTTTCTAAAAATTATATCCTACTTCAAATAATTGTCTAAATATAGGTTTGGCGTAGATTGTAATACAGTTTGTTTTTATCATTAAGCTTTTTACATGTTTCGGAATTTTTCCATAACAAATTCTAAAATTCTGTACATATTTTATACGATGCTCTTTAAGGGAGGTAATAACGAAGCGCTGTTTTAATAATTCTAAATATTTTGGAAATAATGCTATAAAGCTTACAGTTTTTAGTAAACGTTATTATATGTTTGTAGTATACGTAATAGACATTACTATAAGTAACACCCATTTAAGAGCAAATGTAATCACAAATACCTGGGAGCTATGATAAACGCGAAAAGTGATCAAAATATCGAGATCAAAAGACGTATTGAAATTTGCTAGGTCCATTTAGATAAAAATGAAGAAACTGTTGAATAATCGTGATATCAGTCTCTCTCTATGAATTAGAATGCTAATAACATATGTGTTTAGTACTTTTTTGTACGGTGTGAAAGCATGGATTCTCAAACAGAACAATATAAAAAGCATTGAGAGTTTCGAGATGTGGTGATATCTAATCTAGTCGCATCTAATGATACATATTCCTAAAAAAATATAATGCAGGAAAATATTGAAGGAGGAAGGAATCCATCCGCATAAGAATGTAATGGACGAAAAATCTGAGAGAGTGGTTTCGTTGCACCACAAACGAACTGTTTAGAACAGCTGTAAACAACGTTCGAATAACCTTGTTGACATCCAATCTCCGATAGAAGAAGAACGGAAAGAAGGAGATTAATAAGTGGGCTGGTTGAAAATTAATAAGGAAGTAAATACAACGATGAATTTTACAATATTATTCAATATTAATTACAAATTTAAATCGACACCAGAAAATAGATTGAGAACAACTGCTTTATCACTTTCAAAATTTCTTTCCCGCTGTTTGTATTTATTTCTTATATTATTTTTATCGATTTTTATTTCTATTCATCATTTTGTTGATCGACAAATATTTGGGAGGTTTCATTTTTCTTTCAAATGTTTTTATATTTTTTTATAATTGGTTAAATACTGTATATTTTATTAATTTTGGTGTGTTCACGGACGTTTCGTCTCCCTCTTATCAATTTCTTGATAACAAAAGTTTTAAATCTAGTATATTTTAGTTTTATCTTTTTACGAATGCCTAGAGGAGCTCATGTTAAAATTGTGTGAAATAATTAAAGGCAATTAGTTCTCACCCTCTCATATAGACGTCACCGCTGTCGCTACAATTATCTTTGTTTTGTTATGTTAGATTATTTGTTGCAAACAAAGAAAACGTAAGTATAAAAGAAAATTTGATCTGACAAATAATTTGCTTTACACATTAATTTAAATTAAGCGTATCTTATATACACGATGTTGATCATTATTTAATATCAAAGATACTTTAATTCAAAACCATTAATGGAAAACATTAAACAGGTACCCTTTAGTAGTCAGATCACAGAATACACAGAGATAAATTGAGGAAGAGAAACAAAACGGGGTTTGTAAATAAATCCTTGTTTTGAAGCAATTTTCTTGTAATTTCAAATTTCCAAATTATAACTTGTAAATTCCCACTTGTTAATAAGTGAAAAAGTAAGATAAATTTACCCCCGTAACAATATAAATTGGTGCGATTCACGAGTGTATACTGAGAGAAGTTCATTGAATAGTTTGAAACATTGGTAAACTTATCAATATTTTGCTGGTCTATATATATTTACGTTCTTAGAAAGAATGGTAATGAGAGAAATATGATATTTAATTTATTCCTTCCAAATTATATATGTGCATAGGCGTAGTGTGTTCTTCAAGGAAAACAGTACAATTTTTAATAAAGGAACATATTGTATCTTAAATGTAAATTAAATTTTTAGGTGAAAGTTTTCGAGACATTCGGGGTGTAGATGCATTCTACACCTTTTACATAAATAAATAGTATTGTTCTTGCACATCCTACATTTTTGGACTATCGTCTCTTTTTGTAATGTGGCCATCGTGACGGTTATTCTGGGATGCATAAATATTTGTAAAATATAGAATGCTCTAAATTACTTTTTTATCAAAAAGAGTGAAAAAACTTCAATATATGACTTGCCTTACTGGTTGGCTTTTATATTGTCTAAATATCAATCAGAGTGATGTTGAATTACTACTGAACACGAATGAGTATCTGTTGTTACAACTTGATACAAATTTGGATTTACTATTTTTGCCTGTTTTTGTCTTTGGACGTCTTATCTGTGGTTCAGAGAAATATCATAATCAGAATCGTCAGAATTCCAAATCACTTGTATTTCATAATTGCCTGCAATATCAGATTTTATCGATTCTTCACAAATAATATTATCATCAATGTCTTCTACATCCGAAACTTTCTAATCTAATCTCGGCGGCAAATAAACCACATTTTCACAATCTGGATTGTTTTTAGTCTAATAAAAAAAAATAAGTATTTTCCAATGTTTTCTGTTTTTTTAAGTTCTGTATTAGTTACTCTCTAATAAGAATAAAATTTTACTTTATTTTGTTAGACAACTATAAGATACCTGTTAAAATACACATGATAATTTAATAATTACATCGGTCTTAGCTTTAATTTTTACGTGTTTAAATAAATAATTAAATTTTTTTTGGTACGCCTCTGCAAAATTGATAAGTGGAATGATTTCGTTGAAAAGTTATCGTTAAGGGCTTCGTTAAGTACGATGTTGCCAAGTAATCACCTTCAATTAAAAATTGTTTTAGGATACTTGAAAAACTTTGAGTTTTCAAAACTCGAAAGCGAAACGTCTTCAAAATAGATAAAGTAGCCTATCAACTTTGTCTTTTATTTCTCCACCTAGAGACCGATATAAGAACCCACCACTCGTCTGAGTGATCCTTATAATTTTTTTAAGGGGACATTTTTAAGGGGTTATATGACCCAGCATTAATCACATAAATCAGTACTATAATTATATATATATATATATATATATATATATATATTATATATATATATATATATATATATATATATATATATATATATATAATCAATAGCCCTTCTACCCTAAGGTGTTGGGTGATAATTATAATTATACAATATATAATAACAGCTTTATAAACTATGCCATACCACTCAAGGGGGGGGGGGTCAAAAATATTTGTACGGCATTTATAATTTAGGTAGAGGGAATACGAAAATAATGAACAGCGACCTAATGTCGTACAAAAATATTGGTCCATATTCAGCAGGGACAATCTTAGATATTGTGAAAATTTTGACCTCATTTTCGGCAATTCGATACAGTACGGCATTCATGCGCATAGTTTTGGATGGTTATTTAGATTACTTTTTTTGCAGTGCTGTACATATCGGCTGGTAGATGATCATCATCATAATCATTCTGGCTTTACAACCTTACGTGGCTCCTAGCATCCTCAAGAACTTCTTTCCAGTCATCCCTATCCATCGCCTTTCTCCGCCAAGCAAGTATTCCCATATTTCTCATGTCTTCATCGATGTTATCAAGGAACCTTGTTCTAGGTCTTCCTCTTCTTCTCTGACCAATGGGTCTATCAAGGAGCGTTTTTCTAGTTGGGTCATTTTGTTAATATGTTTTACGATATCAGGTTCCTGGTATATTCTATAAAGTTCGTCTTCTCCGCACTCCATTGTCATTCACTGCTCCATAAATTCGCCTTAGTACTTTGCTTTCGAAACATCCTAACATGTTTTCATTATTTTTTGTTAGAGTCCAGGTCTCTGAACCATATGTTAGGACTGGGCGTATTCTTGTTTTGTTGTAGAGTTTTATTTTTTGTAATTCTCGATATAATTGTGGATTTAAGAAGGATATTGAGCCCAAAATAGCATCTGTTAGGGAGCGCTCTCAGGTATACAAAATCGTGCTGCAAAAAAAGTGGTCGTAGTATTTGTGGTTGCGTGCTTATTTTCATATAATTCGTTTTGTTGGTGTTTATTATTAATATTGATATCATAAGCATAGGTCAGGATATGCACTGATCGGCTGGTACAGGGGTGATAAATCTAGTGGACACCCCTCTATTTTTAAGTAGTGCAAATGGGTTGGTTTGAGCCAATATGAAATTTACTAATTTAAATTTAGTTGCAAAAAATAATAACAATTTTGGACATGCCGTACATTTTTCACGGTACATGTGTTTTTAGATTTCTTGGGTCATATTAAACAAAAAACGCCAGTTTTTACTTTTAGGTAAAGGTGAATGTTATAAACAATTTAAAATCTCAAAAAAGCGAAAATAAAAATTTTCGAGGCTGGAAAACTCATTTGAAAATTATTATTTTTCAGGTTGCAAGTGCGTAAATTAAAGAGCAGTTTTGAAAAGGTCTATTAAGTTTGTTTAGGTCTTTTTATTACCAAGAAATTGATCTTAAGATAATTATTAATAATAAGTTTTGTGGTGGCGGAAAGGGTCGATAATAAATTAATAATATCATAGGAATAATGTTAAGAAAATAATAAATTGATTTAAAATAATAAAATGCTATACAAAAAATATTGTTGTAAATTGCTTTAAAAGTATTCTAGTCCAGGTAGTGAGGCCTCTCCCGTAGGAAAAATATTTCTGATTCTGTTTCTTTATAGATTACTGAATATAGATTTATAGAAAACTTTTGGACAAAAATTGTTTAACCTAAAAAATCTGCTCTCTTCACATTTAACAAGCTTTTTGACTTTTGTAGATAGTTTACTCTGATCAAAATATATCGAATTGATGCAAATAAACATTTTTGTTCAAAATTGTCTAGGCTGCATTATTTATGTGAACTATTTTTTTCTACGACGAACAGATTTTTGGAAAATGGATTTTTTCAGTTTTTTTCTCCTACGAGGGGTGGTGGTTTCAGAGAGAAGCCGGGGAGTAGGAATAGTAAACTTTTTTGCATATTTTTGGGTTCCTAAAAGTAAAATGCCCAGAAAGTCAGCTGGATCGTATGATTTTTAGAGGTTCAGTAACATTTTCATCTCTGACTACTGGAGTATAAATTAATTTATTTATTTATAACAAAACTAAAGCATCTCCAGCATTTGTTAATGCGTTTTTTAGATGGCTCCATTCCAGTTCCATCGGATTAAAAAAAATAAAGATATTGCTTCATTAGAAGCCGAAAAAATACATTTTTTTCGTATACCGATTTTGATACTTGAAACTAAATTTTTTTCAGGCTAATTTTTTTGGTATTTTTTACTCGCAATACCGATGGATTTTATTATTATAATAAATATTATAAATATCCTAAAGATATGAAAATATTTATCCAGAAAGAGCTCGGGAAGAAAAAGGTAGGTTTTAAGTTTATCATCCTACTTTTTATTCCTTCGTCGCAAATGCCGGTCAACTTTGACCGGATATTTTACGTTAGATAAGTTAAGTACATTTTTATAAGAAAATTGGCAAACTTCTATATGGTCTAATTATTGTTGTTCAAGACTTTCATTTTTTTTTTAATTTAGATTTCAAAAGTTGTATGCGAAATCTGTTGTTAAAATTTGGAGGACAGTTCTACTATGTTATAAAGTTTTTCTAGACCAATTATCAAGGTCCGTATTGTAATCTAAGTGGTTGAAAAACAATATGATAAGGCTTGTTTCCCCCTCGTTTTTTTTTGTATTTATCGCTATTTGGCAGCAACGGTAATAAATTTAACTAATATGAAAATAACTAATAGAAAATATAACTGTCGCTATTTAATTTCATTACGACTTTACTCCAAAATGAATTGTTTTAAAGTTATAAGTAAGGAAAGTAGGGAAAAATCGATAGTTTTAGTCATTTTTAAATATTTTAATTTTTTTATTATTGTTTTCCACCTATTTGAAAGGAAGGATAAGTCAATTTATTAATTAAGTTATCACCTAACTATTTCTGCAAAAAATCCGAATACCTCTCACATCAAATTAAAGATTTTTTACAGATTGTTCTAAACTATCTAAAAATAAATTTAATAATACTTTTTATTAAAAATCCTTTGTAAAAGGTATATATTTAGACCCAAACGGGCTAAGTTAAAAAGACAAAACGTTTGCGGAATCCATATTCCATCATCAGTGTCTAAGATTACATGAATGTAGCCACTAAACATGTGGGTAAAAACCCGTTAACAAATAATTAATTATATTTAGTTTAAAAATTTCCTTATAATGGTTTAGGATGTTAAAGTTACCGTTGGATTAGGTAACATGGCGACATATGACTCCACGTTGAAGTTGCTAGTCTTGAGACGAAGACTGTATGGGAGCAACTTGTAAACTAAATGTAATTAATTATTTGTTAACGGGTTTTTACCCACATATTTAGTGGCTACATTCATGTACTCTTAGACACTGATGATGGAATATGGATTCCGAAAACGTTTTGTCTTTTTAACTTAGCCCGTTTGGGTCTAAATATATACCTTTTACAAAGGATTTTTAATAAATTTTTTAATATATGGTATACAGCCAACTACAGGAACGTAGATTCCTTGTAGATTAATAATACTTGTTAAATGAATTAATTAATTAATGTTAAAACGAATAATTTAAAAAAGGTTACTACAGCTTTTTGGAATTAAATACAGTTTCGTAAAAATTATTTTGCAAGTTCCAGGAGAGCAACAAAGTGCAGTTAACATGTTAACTATGTTAACTGTAAATTAACGTACATATTCAGAAACTCAGATATTAAGTTACTTAAAATTGTAAAGTAAATTTGTTAAGAATAGTAAATATTAACGATAAAGGTGTTCAGATTTTTGTACAGGAGTGACTGCATTACTATTTAAAGAAAAAAGCAGATTATACGTTACCTTTCACGATATTTTTATGCGTTAATATGAATTTCGCCTTTTTATTCCACTCACACACACTCAACAACTTATTACCAA
The DNA here is from genome assembly GCA_918026665.1 of Diabrotica balteata. Taxonomy (NCBI): domain Eukaryota; kingdom Metazoa; phylum Arthropoda; class Insecta; order Coleoptera; family Chrysomelidae; genus Diabrotica; species Diabrotica balteata. The sequence goes on along the minus strand of OU898282.1, from coordinate 86,238,063 downwards.
TGATTATTTTTAACAATAGTGATGAATTTTAGATACTTTAAATTTTAGAGGAAATAGAAACCGAATAAGTTGCGAAATTAACTTCACCAAATCCACAAACAAACTGCGGACAATACTGATTATGTGATGCTTCGAATTTTTGCCAGGTGCAGTTCTGCAGTTTAATTTAATCCCAAATTGAGAGGGAGACGAGATACACATCGAGTGTATTAAAAATGTACCTCTTCCAGGGACGGGTGTGCAAACCTTTAAAGGGGGGAATAATAGTGAAGAGCTTGTGTCGAAAATTACCTTTATTTTAAAAGTTGGTTTTGAACTTGTCTGTTTCTCTTCTTCATAGATCACGAAATAAAATTTATCGCACAAAAAGTTATAAAAACATATAAAAGTTTTACCGTTTTATAATTAACGCACAATAAAAAAATCCTTAAATTATATACTATTATAATTATACTATTAAGGATTTCCACAGTGTTCACTGTACTCCTTAAATGTTCCCTCTAAACGTTTTGTCCTGCTCTTTCTACCCTGTCAATTTCCATCTTGCAGGTTTCTTCTTTCAATTGTCAGGCATAATTCACCACGAAATGTTCTTCAAAGTCTACTTCTCTTTTTTCCGCCTACCGGACTTCATTTTGAAATTTTGTTTATCCTCATCATGTTCTTTTAAGTTTTCCGTACCAGAGGCTACTTTTTGTCCTCTGTATAATCGATTATATGAGCTAATTTCCATACGTTACATAACCTGAACATTATTTATTCAGTCCCCTCTTGTAACTTTTCAACTTTCTAAAAGTTTTTATCTGTCGGTATTTTTCCCATTTATTATCCATTTTTCATACTCGGAGTTCAGTTTTTTATACAGTCTTGTTTTTGCCATAACCTACCTTTCTCAGTTGTTCCTATATTTGACATTATGAATTATAAATACTTAAATTTGTTTGTTCATTTAATCTGTCTCCCTTCGTCCAATCTCCAATTGATTTATGTTGTTGATTTCTGAAATATTCTGGTTTTGTTTTAAGTTTACCTCCATTTCATTTATTATTCTAATTTTAAAAGAGAGGTGACCTTTACCTTTTGTGATAAGTACTTGATCGTTAACGAAACTTTGCACTTTCTTTTTTATGGTCTTCGAATTTTGCCTAAATATATTTTTAACATCGTGGTGTTATGAGAAGCCTTGCTATATATAGTCCCTCTGTCGCCTTAATTCATTTATATATTTTGTTCCTGTAATTCTTATAATACATTCTTAACTATATTCTATATTAAATACATTCTTAATGTAGAATAGAGTTAGTTGTACGCCCTATTAATGTCGACAAATCCTGAACAAACTGGTCTATTTGTGGCTGCTATATTTTCTGTTCTAAGGTATTATTGTGATCTTAATAAAATTTTCCTGCTGTAAACCCTGCTTGGTTTACTCCAATATTGTCCCTTATATATTTCTACCTTGCTCTGTAGATTTTTTTTTTCATATTCTACCTATAGGTCACTGACTTCTTAATCATGTAGTAATCAGATTTTTTTCTATTTCTTTTTTCGTATAAATGGATATATAGGTGGACGATGAAGCAGGAAAATTTTAAAAGGCACAAGCGTTTGAAATGTGGCTCTACAGACGTATGGTAAGAAGCTCCGCTGGACCAGTAGAACAAAATTGTAGAATCCTTAAGGAAAATGAAGCCCAGCCACAACTAGTTTGAACTATTAAGATTCGAAAAACGGCTTACCTCGGTCATATCAAGCGCTACAATGAGCACTAACAACTGCAACTAATTATAGACGGAAAGATAGATGGAAAAAAGTATAGGACGAAAGAAGAAATCGTTGCTGAAAAATATAAGAGATTGGACGAACACCAATATAAAGAACCTAATACACGCAATCCACGATAGAAACGAATTTGCCGCAATGGTCGCCTACCTCAACAGAGATGAGACACAGGAGAATATATCAATGTAATATATACTTGTGTCCATTCGGTCGGTAAATCTCTCAACCTACTCCCAAACGTTTTTATCATGTTTTAAACTTCTGGCATGGCTATTAGTTCAATTAAATGATATGCAGAAAGAAATATAATAACAATATAAAGTATAATCGTACAGAGAGACATGTTAGAAACAGACGGAAAGATCGAAGAGAAAAAAGCAAAGGGCCTAAACAAATTTGATATACGAACCTTTTTTAGAAGTAACAATTGTAAAATTCTGGAAAATAGAAAAAGTATATTTAAGAGAAATCAAAAGCAATAAAGGCTGAGGCAGCAATTATTAACTAAGAATTACTTAGAATCTGTTGGTTGAAATAAATAGTGCAGAATTTATTGACAAAAATATAAAGTTTAAAACAATAAAGTATTGGCAAAGATAAATTATATTTGGAGAAACATTATTTTAGGTTTTTATAGAAAATACTGTCTTAAATTTTGGTAACCTGAATTATAACCGTTGGTAGAAGCCGAATAGGTATTTTAACAAGAAAATAAATGAAAAAGTGTACTAGGGAGTTTATCTTCTTATTCTTAAAGGGAGTTTATAATAACGTCAATTTGTTATAGAGGTTTGACTACCCTACAGTTCCCATTTTACATCCGCCTTTGAACACCACATACTGCTTGGGGTAAGAGAGAAATCCTGCGCAAAATGAGGATGTAAATTCTTGTTCAGGCGCTGCCCTCAAATAATGAATTCTATAAATTGTACTTTGCGGGAAATTGAGTTGAATTTTTTATACAATACAAAACAATTATTCCCAATGGCGTTTTTAAAGCTAAATTATGTTGATTGGTTACGAAACATATACTCTGCTAAATTTACTACATTTCAAATATTTATTAGGTCAAAGACTGTAAGCAAAAACAAGTAAGTAGTAAAAACAAAAAAGTATTCTATCACAACTTAAATTAGTAATGCAGTCAAGGTAGTAAAACAAGCGAGAAAGAAGATTTGCGATAAATAGTTATAAAGTTGTAGTAAAATTATTTTTCAAAATTCTAGGTCGCTATTAATTATAACGGAGATGATTTGTGATAAATAGTTATAAAGTTGTAGTAAAATTATTTTCCAAAATTGTAGGTCGCTATCTAGAATTTTTATCAGTGTTCTAAATTTACTACATTTCAAATATTTATTAGGTCAAAGACTGTAAGCAAAAACAAGTAAGTAGTAAAAACAAAAAAGTATTCTATCACAACTTAAATTAGTAATGCAGTCAAGGTAGTAAAACAAGCAAGAAAGAAGATTTGCGATAAATAGTTATAAAGTTGTAGTAAAATTATTTTCCAAAATTCTAGGTCGCTATTACTTATAACGGAGATGATTTGTGATAAATAGTTATAAAGTTGTAGTAAAATTATTTTCCAAAATTGTAGGTCGCTATCTAGAATTTTTATCAGTGTTCTCTGCTACTGGTGCAGGCATAGACAGAGATGATACAGTACCAATCAGCGTTTAACGAATTGTGATTGTGTTTGGAAAATAGTACCACCTTTTCCGAAGCGTTTTCAGAAGTAACATTTACTATTTTATTGGTGAATCGTACTAAGGGATAGTACAAATGTTTGTAATATCCTTTAAAAATTTAATGTTGAGAATTTCTTAAACGCCCTTAATGATACCCCTACTCAGATAATGATAAAATAATAATTTTATAGAATGGTTTTATTCAATTACAGAAAATTATCCTATCTTAAAGTATCTTAAAATTTGTTGCAAAGTAAGAACTTCCAGGATTTTCTCTACAGAAAGTGTCCATTTTCTGCTTCATATTTGTTAACGTTATACATTTGTTAACGTTTAAAACATTATTAATTACTACTTGCGTGTAATGATTTAGAACTTGTCCTTTTCGCATATTGTCTGTATTTATATCATAAAGTTATAATACTGCACAAAAGTAACTGACAAATTATATTAATGTAAGTGCTTTGTGTATTGTGAGAAAGAGAGAGATAGAGACAGAGAGAGAGAAAGAGAGAATGAGAGACAAGCTTTCCCCACTTTTTCGAATATTGTCACTGCGCACCCAGAACTCACGTCTCTTCGGCAAACCTTTGCACATGTAATCATGCTTAAAAAAGTTAGCAAATAACCCGTTTTTTTTTCTCATGTTCTTGGGACTCCGGGAGTCCCAACATCAAGTAATTTTAAATCCACTTATTACCCTAGATAGATAACTCCATGCACCTACATCGCTGTGTATATAGCTAAAATGCAGTCAAATAGAGATAAAATGGTTATGGAATTTACATGACATATGTAACTCACTGATTCATGATACGCACGTCCGAATCGTTATTTGAGCGTGTCTTAAATTAAGTCATATGGACATCATACGATGGTCCTTCGTCCCTTCGCTTGACTCGTTTTAAGTGTCGGGCATAGGTATGTACTTAAAATCATCTATAAGCAAGCTATAAGCTATATGCTCGAGTAGCTAGGACATAGTATAGTAGAGTATTCGTTAGTTTTGGATTTTGATTTACTTTTTCCCATAGCCTTTTTTCAGTGCCTTATTTCTTTTTAACACGTTCAGTACATAGCGACCAAAAATGTATCCCAATGACTATTTCTCAAAAAAAATTAACAGATTTAGGGCCGATTGTTCGAACGCTAATCAAAACTTGATTGTAATCAAACATTTAATTACAATCAAATACGTCACAGCAGCTGTCAAAATTATTAAAAATTGCTTATTATTATTGATTTGTAAATAAAAACATGAAATTAACATCAGAAAGAGTTTAATTATCGTTTATTTTAAATTATAACGCAAAATAATAAAATTAAATAAAATAAATCTGTCATCATAACCCCAAAATGTGACGTATTTGATTTTAATTAGATATTTGATTACAAAAAAGTTTTAATTAGCGTTCAAACAATTGACCCTTAATCAACATACACAATGTCAAATGTCGTACAGGGCTGTAGTATTGTATTTTACGACGATTTGTGTTTTCATTATTTTTTGTACTGTTATGTTTGTTTTATTTTACAATTAAAATATTTTAAATTTGCCAATATATTCTAAAAAAATTTTTGTTAAAAGTACCGAAGTATTTTGAGAGGGAACAGAAGCTGGCGAGGTTACTAGCAGTTGCAATGATGAAGTCAGTTTAAAATTATGCAGACTATAAGCAGAGTTTTATCAATATATTATTTTCTAACGCGCTTCCGAGAACTTATGTGTGTTAATGCTGATTTTGGAAAAACATCTGCTTTTATTCGATTATGAATTCTGTGAAGACGCCGAGGAATAGTTTAAATAAAATACTGTAACGCTTTAAATATAAAGCCAACGATGTTATATTTGTTTATAAAATTCCACCAGCTAAAAATTTGGCAAGAAATTGCCAGCGGGGATACAAATTGTCACTAGATATGATGTATACTTTCAACGTAGCTGGTTCTTACGACGCGATACTTTCAAAATTTCTACATTTACAAGAATTGAATTTCACATGACATGGTTAATAAGGTTTATTTTTATTATTGGTTTATGCTATTTTTGAATTATTTAGTTTTTGTCGATCTGTTGTTGAATATGTCATCTATTTCTGTAATTGGATAAAAGTAACAGAAACATTTGTTATAGGTTAGAAATTGACCCTGAAGCTTGATTGGAGCGTACACATTTTTAAGTAGCTTTACATGTGTTTTGATAATTAAAGGTTACATTTTTTACGGAAAACTATAAAATATGATACCAAATAACTTTCAATCAAAGTATTTTTATCAGCGATTCTCTTTAATGGATGTTTTCGTTTCTACTTAATATTTAAAATCCTCTTACTGTCTGCCATCTTCATTAAATATGGAAAATAGAAACTAAAAGTATACAGTTGCTTTCTGGAATAATTTGAAAATTGAGTTCTAGCTAAAACGAATTGTAAGACTAAATTCTCAGAGCACCATTTGGCGTTTATCCAAGCACACATTTTACACGTTATAATTTCAATATTATCAATCTTCGCAATTTCTTCGAACAACTAATACGTAACATAGAGAAAAATTAAATAAAAAAAAAATCAAGTTGAAAGCTAGCACGAAAATACAAAAATATCTTTATTGGAAGAATATGCATTTGTATATAATAATATACATCTCAAAATTGACGCACGTTCTTTCCGAATATGAATCGACATACTGAAACAACTAAATTAAATCGTAAGAATAATATTTAATACGTAAAAGACATCACCAAAGACGTGGGTTAGTAGAAATTTGGGCTGGAATATTAAATAATAATGTAATCAACCCAAACATTCTACCTAACTGACTTTATCCAGCGTCGTATTTTCATTTTTTAAATGACAATTTACTACTACCATTACTCGATCAAATATCATTAACCACCAGATTGAATTTTTGGTTCCAACATCATGGTGGTTCTTCATATTATGGTAAACTAGTGAGTCCTTTACTAAATAAAAAAATTCACATCCAGACAAGTGCACCTTTTCTAAGAAAAAATTCACTTCGTACCTAAAGAGAGTCCTGAAGATATACTGTATTTCACAAATTTGCGACTGTTTTGGAGTATCGTTAGATACTCGACGGTCAATGGTCCACTGTGCAGCATAAGAAGTGCGAAAGTAAATTGTTCTACTAATATATATACTTTTTTATAGTTTTAATAAGAAGTTATTTACGCAGAAGGAAATGTTTGCTTAGCTGTATTACCGTTTTTTCTCAACATTAAAGACAACATTAAAGTTTTATGTTAACAAGGTTATGAAAAGATTAAGATTTTTTAAACATATTTTTATTTTATATTTACCTGCAAAATATTTGTTACAGCTAGATTAGTTGCAGCCGGTTGCCAATTAATAGTGCCCTAATAAGTTTGTTATAGTAGTAAAAAATGACGAGAAGTGTTTTAAATATAAATCAAGTAATGTTTAATTTTCACGCATATTTGCGACCAGTTCAGTCCGTACATAAACGTGTGTGTGATACACTGTGTATTACTAAGACAAAACTCAAGTCCGTTTTAAAAAATAGAAAAAGTGTAAAAAGTGAAGTAGAGGTCGCATGATATAAATCAAGACTACACCCTAAGACTAAATATCTTCCTGACGGTTGTAAGTTTGAAATTGTAGATATTATTTATAAATATAGTTACATATAAACACAATATTTAAAACAAAACATATCTCACTAATACGAAATAAGTTGGCAGACAAACGAAATACGATCTACAGTACAGCTGTATTATTCAAACCAAAAACTGTAATATTACAGTGGCGATAGTAATACATTGGTCGTATCTAATAAATGTGAGTAATACATGGATGACACTCAGTTTGGTTTCCGTAACAAGTTTGGAACGAGAGAGGCACTGTTTGGCTAAAAGGCATTTGATCGTGTTAAGCACTCTATATTGATCGAAACTCTAAAAGACATTGGCTTGGACGGCAGAGATGTTTGAATAATTGCAAATTTATATTGGAATCAAACAACATTAGTTTTAGTAGATGGTGTGGAATCACAAGCTCTCAATATTAAAAGAGGAGTACGGCAGTGATGCCTCTTGTCACCCTTACTTTTCAACGTTTACTCCGAAAGAATTTTCAGAAAAGCACTTTCTGAAAAACAAGAAGGAATACTTTTGAACGGCGAAGTCGCGAAGTCATCAATAATTTGCGATATGCGGACGATACAGTACTCCTAGCTTCTAGTCAAGAAGATCTGCAAACACTACTTGATAGTGTCGTTGAGAGTTGTAGGGAGGCAGGTCTGGATCTGAACATACGGAAAACCAAAGTACACGTAATAAGTAAACAACAGCATATAAAACCGTCTATATATGTAAATAATACCAAACTTAAGCAAGTTGATAAAATCATTTACCTTGGACAGCAATTAAATTGTAACGCAGAAAGTCACTGAGAAATTAGATCTAGGATAGAGCAGGCTAGAGCTGCTTTTAGAAGAATGTCCAAGGTGTTGTGTAACAGAGACCTAAAATTGGCATTGAGGATCCGCCTACTTCGCTGCTACGTGTTCTCGGTCTTACTTTATGGTGTCGAGTCCTGGACTGTGAATAAAATCGATCTAAATCTCCTTGAGGCTTTCGAAATGTGGTGCTATAGAAGAATTTTAAAAGTTTCCTGTGTGGAGAAAATTCGAAACTCCACAATAATAGAACGTCTCAGCAAGACTACTGAGATCATAAAAAGCATGAAACAGATAAAGCTGAAGTATTTCGGTCATGTAATGAGAGGTCCCAAATATAGGCTACAAAATATTATGGAAGGAAAAATAGCAGGCAAATAAAGTCCAGGACGAAGAAGAACCTCATGGTTAAAGAACTTGCGAGATTGGTATGGTGTTGATACAAGCATGCTATTTAGGGTGGCGGTGAATAAAATTAAGATAGCTATGATAGTAAACAACGTTCTGAAAGGACATGGTACATGAAGAATATAATAGTAAACTGTTCACCATAATAATATAAAAGTAGAACTGTACAAACAATTCTTGAGCTTCCTATGTTAAATGGAGCTCAAGGTTTCAAACTCAAAATTTACGGACCGACTGATGTAAACACCAGACTTGATTGACTTCTTGATACTCAGAAATATAGCATCAAACTTTTTGAAAATAGAAGAGGCATGGCTTCAAGAAAGGAGCTGGCTTCTAAGCTAGTATACAGAAGAACTGATTGGGGATATTAGGAAAGCATCAGATAAGAACTGGGAGCAATGACTGTGAAGTTGAACAAAACAAATGAACAACTTAATTCCGAAGTAGATCTATTCACAAAACAGATTCAAAAAGCAGCATCGAACTAATCATCCTAACTCGACTAGAACGACAAAATTACCCAACAGAAATCAGAGGTATAATCTCAGAAAATAAGGGCAACAATCACTAAGGCGAAGATGGCAGCAAAGCAGATATCCAACCCGTAAAGCAGAACTAAACAATGCAATGCAAAATTTCAAAAAATAAAAGCAAAAAAATACAAGTGAATCAATTAGAGAATACCTAAACCAAATGACTTATGACAAAAGTCCCATCATGCACAACCCTTTAACAAGAAATGCAGATGAAAGCGGGGCCAAGAACAATGAACAAAAAGCTAAACGTTTCGAAGAACATTTAAATAAAAAATACATTCCAACCAAAAGATGGAGATGGCTTTGAGGAACTGACTGATACTAAGGCGAAATGGAAATAAAACTTTTTTGCTGCTACGTACGTCCAAAAGGAGATAAATGAAACTGCTATAAAATAAAATAGTCAAAATTAAATGCATCATTCAGACTTGAGCACGTGTCGATTGACTGGGAAGTGGCAGAGGTCATAATGCTGGCAAAGGTAGGTAAACCGCAAAAGTTTCATCATACAGATGTTGTACATCTCTGTTAACTGCATTATCGAAACCATTTGAAAAACTATTGCTAAACACATTAAACCCAATAATAGAAGAAAGGAACCTCATAACCCCTAATAAGTTTGGTTTCAGGGAAAGTCATTCTACATTGGATCAAACAGATAGTTTAAGAGCAATGAAATGAGAAAGTTTGTTTAGCCGTTTTTCTGGATGCTAATCAAGCTTTTGATAGAGTACGAGATAAGGGCCTTATTTACAAACTAAAAAGATTACTACCAAAACAATATTCTTAATTATTGGAATTTTACACCGTAAATAGATTTTTTAGAATCAAGCATTAGGAGGCCTATTCTGGATTGAAAGAAATCAAAGCAGGGGTAGCCTAAAGGTAGTGTACTGGGACCGCTACTCTACCTATTACACATCAATGATATTCCAGACCCTGAAGAAGATATGCACTTTCGCTAACGATCAGGCTATCCTATCAGTTGGAGAAGACCATAAAGAAATTGCAAGAAAACTGTGCAAGTTAATAAAATCAATCATTGGACGAACAATGTAGGATTAAACTTAATGGTACAAACTCAGTATATGCCAACTTAATCTATTAGGCCAACTAGAATAGATAACATTCCTGTTTCTGTTGCGAGTCTGCAAAATACCTGAATTACATTTGAATAAGAGATTGCGTTGTAAGTCCATATTAAAAAAAGAGACAAGAATTTAACATAAGATTTAGAAAGATTTTTTTTTAAATTTCATTTAATTCAGAACGCAATAACGTTCATGCGAACCTGTATAATTTATTACGAGTTAAAAATGTGGTTTTGGTCAATAAGATTGTTGCCTGAAAGGCTGTCGAAGGATGGCGCAAGCGTCTTATAAACATTTTCAAGAAGCGCGGTTCATTCCATTCCTACACGTAGAGTGAAAATCACATACGTCGTACTATTTGTGAAAATGTCCATCAAGTGAGTTGTAATAATTTTCCTATAGGCTATATTTCATCAGTTTTATTGTAAATGAGGCACTAGCAGATTTAGTCAAGGAAAAAATGTCATCTTTAAATATTTAACTGCTTTTATTGTCTTCGTGGACATCCCTTCTGATGAACGTGAGATATCTTCTGATGGATGGCTAGATGCTTTTAGAGCATTTTCGAACCACTCATGCACATCTTTCTTTTTGGAGCACGTAACTCTACTTAATATTGCTTCCTATATACGGGTATTTTTAGCAATCTTAAGAAAAAAGATTTCAAAGTTAAATATTGCTCCTTAATTGGTTTTAACCTACACAATTTGTTTACTTTGTTATTTCAACAATAATATGTACTAAACTTTATTTATAATTCTCCATCTCTAAATCGTTTGATGTGTTACATGCTTTGAAGAAATTCCTAACTATCCATTGACAATGAACTACTGATTTACAAAGCAATACTAAGACCAGTATGGACATACGGCGTACAGCTCTGGGGATGCATCAGAAAAAAATAACATTGAAGTAATACAGACGTTTCAGAATAGGCTACGAAGCAGCGTTGATGCTCCAAGGTATGTAAAAAAGTAGCTCCGCGAAGACCTGAAGATGGGAGACAGAGGAACCAATGATAGCCAAATGTGTCAGCAAACAGGAACAACGTCTAGTTTAACATGTGGATATCGAGGCCATCTAACTTCTCAATAACACAGATAGTGAAAGAAGACTCAAGAGGACAAAATGTTTTGAGTTAGTAAAGTAAAAATAGTTAGTGTAAAACATTACTGGCTAAAACTAGAGTTCTTAAAATGATAACTGTAATAATTTAGGTTAGAATAGAACTGATCATTGATCTTGATCAGATTGTAGTGCACATTACCCACAGCTTGTTGGTATACAAAAAAATTTGATATTATCTCATATCGAAATCACAGAATAATGTAAATAATGTCCAAAAATAAAAATCTTAAAATGAAACCAATTCAATGGAGTCAATGGTAAAGTGATCGGAGAAAATTGTATAGATCGGAATGATAATTGTATGTTACATTTCAATTAAAAAAGAGGAAGTGGCAGCAAATATACATAAAAATGATTATCACGAAATAAGTTAAAAATGTTTTCACAACTTTGATTAAGTATGATATCTATAGCAGGTTTGATGATAATTTATGTAACTACTTAGACTTTCCCAAATATAACTAAAAAACTTATATTATAAAACTATTATCGAATCTTAATGAACATCAGATGTGAATTACAAAAAAAAATTGTATAAACGAAAAATAATTTTAACTTCTTCAATAACGTTTCTTTTAATAAACAATATAAATACAAAAACGGAATTGTGAAGCGTTACAGCTGCTAATCTACTGGTCTCAAAAATATTACAAGATGTATAAGAAATTGGCTCTTATTTTATAAAGCACACTGACAGATGTCGGACATTTTCTACCAGTTACAGATTATACCTATTTAAGAAAGGACGAGGTCTCTCACTCACAATTGTAACGTAACTTATTGTTCATTGCTTTTTGTATAGACGAAAACTATTAGATTTTCTTACTGTCTTTTAAATACATAGTACGTAACATCTGTCTTCTCATTTGTATAAATGTTAGTAGGAACTTGTCCATGTTTTCATTCTTTCTGCATAGTAATCGCATTTTCCGATAGTTGCAACCAAACCAATCTTTGAGATTTTCCAAGTTTTCATTCTTTCAAGCCATATAGTTAGCGTTATAGAAAATACGTACATACACAAAGTAAGGGCCGGTTTTTCAGTGCTGGGTTAACACTTAAACCCGTTTAATTTGATTTAGATTTTAAGCAATACTCGTTATATGAGTTAACTCCAAATTTTGTAGTTACGCTGGCGTAAATGTACAGTGAATTATTCAGAGTGTTTCCTGGCAGAAAAGAGGATAGGTTATTTTGTTTTTCATTACTTTACATTATTAGGTATGTTTTAGAATGGTTTCATTATTAAATAAGTCGATTTTTTAATAATGTGTATTTTACATTCAGTATGAAAGGAAAGAAGGACGTTGGCATGCGGCCCAAAAACTTCACTGAAAGTGAAGTTACTGAAAGTGAAGTTACACTATTGTTAAAATTGAAGAATGAGTACGGAAAAACATTAGAATGTAAAGGAACAGGAGTGATAAGAAATAAGCAAAAGTCCTGTGAATGAAAAGAGCTTGTCAATAAATTTACGCAAAATGTACTGCTGGTATACCTGGCTACAGGGGGTGGTCCGTCATAGCCAAATGAAGAGACACCAGTTGACTGCATTATAAATGAGATATTGGGCAAAAGAAGAACAGGAATGATATCAGAGTGTGATTCAGATTCTATTCAAACTGGCAAGTTTTGTATTACATTCAAAATTTAGGCATTTTTACATGCGCAAGCACAATTACTGTAGCCAACTGAAGAAAAAAAAGTGATTAGCTAATCGAGATTGTGTCAACCTGGTTTAAAGCACTCAAAAACGCTAAGAGCGTAAAAAATTGGTTAAAATCAAACAAGGTTTGCTAACCAAAATTTGAACCTCTCACTGAAAAACTGGGCCTAAGTTCTTGATAATTTTTGGTTAGAATTCTCCTAAATTACAGTTTTCGGAATTCCAAGACCGCTTTTTTACTTCAGGTTTTCAATCGTCTTTAATATTTTCAGATGTTATTATGTTGGAACGTCGATTAGAACATGGGCCACTGCCTGCAAAGGTGTTGCCATTTTTAAACCGATTTAACCATTCTCTTATCAGCGTTTTGGTCAGGTCAGTGGTATCTCTACAGAACTTTTGCATTATTTAAGTAGTGTCGCACAATTTTTTCGGAGTATAAAGCAAAATGTATTGCAAATTCTGTATTGATGAGGACCAAATTAGAAATACGTATTTTTGAAGCACAGCTTCTATACTGGCGTGGTATTACTCTTTTTGATGAAAGCTAGGAATACCAACTCAGTTGGTAAATTTAACAAAACTCACTCTTGAAAAAGTTGAATGTAGAGTTAGAATTTTATGGGTAATTAGGGTTAGTGTATACTGTTCAATCTGGCTCTGGAAACAGTAGTACGTATGTCACAAATTACGACCACTGGTTCAATATATAATAAATCAGTGTAAATCCTGGCCTATGCTGATGATATCAATATTATTGGGAGAACGGAAAACGCTGTATGAGAGGCGATGAATCTCCTGGAACAAACACAATGCAAGAAATTCTTAAGCTATTTAAAATAAGGACTCCGCTTCGAAGAATCTTCCTGCTGGGTGGTAGAAAAGCTTTTCTTTCCTGAATTTCACTAAATGTTATTTTTTTTTTCTTTAAAAATTCTGTGGTTGGAACTGGACTTAGATTCGTGGCCCCGCAAAAAACTGCATCTCACACTGCGAAATAGCCTATAATGGCTTAAAACAAAAAAACGAGGATGGAAGCTGAGCCCTGGGATGCAAACTTTAAAACTCGGCTTCCTAAAAACTGGAACACAACTAGAACGCAACTGGACACAATGGAACCATGTGGTTATCTTTCAAATTTGTGGAAAACGCCGTTTTATTCAGAGTGTTCTGATTTCAAATTTCTCAGATGAGAGGCGGCTCGAAACAAAACAGTGAGTACTTTTGCGAAAACTAACACATTACATACAAGTATAATTCACTTTTTCAACACAAATTTGCAGTTCCTTCAAACTAAACTCGCCGCGTCTGCTCTCAATAAAATCTCTCCCAAACCTAAAACTTGAATTCACTTAGACCTGACCTCTCGTCTCGACTTCCTGTCTCGCGTCTCACCTCTTGTATCAGTCCAAGGGACTAGTCAACCGAAATTCTTTTCAAACACGCGTTCACAGATTATCTTATCTAACCTTGATCATTCCTAGTTTTTCAAATCGCAGAACTAAAGCTTAAAAATATAACCATACTTTTACATGGACCAGGGACATACCAGATAAATTTTATACTTTGAATATTCTATGGTTATAAGGAATTTATACATTCTACATAATATCGAGAAATACAATAATAAAACTCTACAAAACAACAATACGCCCAGTACTAACATATGGTTTAGAGACCTAGACTCTAACAAAAATAATAAAAACATGTTAGGATGTTTCGAAAAAAAAAGTACTAAAGCGAATTTATGGCGCAGTGAATGGCAATGGAGTGTGGAGAAGACGATACAACTTCGAAATTTAGAGAATATATCAGGAACCTGATGTCGTAAAACATATTAAGATAGGACTCTGAGGTGGATAGGACACGTAATGCGGATGGAACAAAATAAACATCATCATCTTGGTGCTACAGTCCTTAGAGGCCCTCGAGCTTCTCAAGCTTTCTACGCCATTGTGCACTGTCTATTGCTCGCATTTTCCAGTTGCCCACTCCGATCTTCTCGGCATCTTGTGTTACCCTGTCCATCCACCTCAGCTTTGGTCTACCCCGTCTTCTCATTCCCACGGGTTGCGCTGTTAGAATCATTTTTATCATGTTCGATTCAGGGGCCCGGGATACATGCCCTGCCCACTGCAGGCGGTTTTCCTTAATTATAGTGGTAATATATTTACCACCAAATGTATGCTTGTAGATATTCTGCAGTTCAAAGTTATATCTACGCCTCCATATTCCGTTCTCACAGAGCGCTCCTAATATCTTGCGTAGCACCTTTCAAAAATCGATAGAGCGGATTTTCTAAGGCAACCTTAAAAAGCTGACACCCCAGCGCATCTCCCTGCCTTAAGCCCCTATGTATTTCAAATGGGGTTGACGAGTCGTTATGAATTTTTACTGCTGATAGTATCTTCGCCATTGTCACTTATATCAAACATTATGAGTTTTTTGGAATTCCTAACTCATTCAAAGCGTTGTAAAGACGGTTCTTTGGTCTTGGAACAAAATGACCCAGCTAGAAAAACGCTCCTTGATAGACCCATTGGTCAGAGAAGAAGAGAAAAACCCAGAGCAAGGTTCCTTGATATCATCGATGCAGAGGTGAGAAATATGAGAATATGTGCTTGACGGAGGAATGCGATGGACAAGGACGACTGGAGAGAAATTATTGAGGAAACTAGGACCCACGCAGGGTTGTAAAGCCAGAATGATAATGATGATGATGAACAACAAGTGGAAAATTAAAAAAATATCTGCCACTAAAAAATTCGATTCGTAACGATTGTCGAAATTTAATCAATAAAAGTCATAAATGTCATCCAACATTGAATCATCTGTTTAAATTTTTATATTAATTCTCGTTTTAAAATAATTTCATTATATATATATATATATTATATATATATATATATATATATATATATATATAAAGAATTAAATCTTTTAGCGAAAGCCGCTATCGCTTTATATATCAAATGGCCAACTATATGGCCTAGGAGACAAATTCGTTAAACTTCCCGTGCTTGAATTGGTATCACTAAAGTGTTATGATCATTTCGGCCTATCCCAGCCATCGTCAGACACTTGGGCTGATACAAATTCAAACTCGGAAAGTAAACGAATAAAGATTTGGGAGACATTACTTTAGAGTAGTTACTTTATTTAATTTTAAATATATTATTCGAAGGAAGACCACGAAAACGATGGAATGACAACTTACTATAGGCACATTGAGAAACAGACAGAGTCGTGTCTATATAAAAAGAAGAAGTAGAAAAAGAATTTAAAAAATACAGAAAACATAGTATGAAGCACCGCGCTAGTCTACAGTACCGCCTACTGTTCAACTTTTTTTTTATATACACTTTTGTTTATCATTTTCCTTTAAGCTTCAACGTTCATCCTTTTTTTAGTTAACACTTGTATATCAGCAATAATCTGTTGTGATACATAATTTATCTTAGAATAATTCCTCCATAAGCTCCACGATATATAAATAATGATTTAGTTAGACGAATGATATATTATCTAGAAATGTTCGCATACGCACGACTAATACGACCCTAGATAAATTAAGAATGCAAGAGGCACCTTAATTTTCAGTTTATTTAAGTTTAACGAGGCTCGGGTATTGTCTAAGTTTGCTACTTCAAAAGTTCAGTTAGAAACACGGACTATGGAGGTGTTGTTGCATTCTTAATGAGAACGCTTACCATTTAAAATAGGTGTTTGTTTGAAAAGTAAAATAAATTATGTTTTGTATTTAAAATGTGAACAGCTTTATTTTATTAAGTGTCTGTCTCCCGTAGCATGTCAGTGTGGTGCTAAATATTATCAGGATGACAAGTCTATTAGCTAAATACATGATAAAATGAACTGATTAGCTTAATTATTTATAGTTACTCATAAACATTTAAAGTACTAATACAAATATTTGTATTTATTTCTAATTAAATTAAGACTTCCTAATAATTAGAAATACTATCAGCAGTATTTTAGATTATAAATATTTCTTAATCTCAATAATCAAATAAATAGTGATCAAATATTTTTAAAAGATTTAAAAAAATACAAGTAATAGATAAATTTAGAAATTACTGATAGGCATGTCGACCTTATATTTTTATAGTAAGATCATTCGTCCAGTGTACCTACTATGGTTTTGATAAAATTTTGGACTTAACATCTATTTATTTTTAAATTCAAAATCTACCCGTCTATCTATGTCAAAGTGTGATTTTACCTTAAGGGTGGAATCTACCACAACTAGGGAGTTGGACCTTTAATATTGAAAATAACGTCAAGAATCAATAGACAAATATATTCTATTTTATTTTTTGAGTTTTTTCAAAAATTAATACTTTTAGACTTATTTCAATCGATTTTTCACAAATAACTCAACAACTAACAATATTGGCAATATCAATTTAAAGTAGTCTCCTTTAACATGTATAATGTATGTCTGAATGGTCAATATAAATGAGTCAGATAAAATTAACTTATTAGAAGAATTTTTCACCAAGTAACAAAAAACAAAACTTGTTTGATTTACTAATGTTTGTATTTTGAGAACGATTTCCGAAGTGGAAATTGAAACGTCAATGACCTTACTTTAACCTTTAATTGTGGCTTATTCCCATTTAAATAGTAATTACTTTTAAATCCCACAAGAAAATAGCTTCAGAACAATATTCGGCCTAAATATTTAAATAAAAAATATCAGTTTAATATTAATTATGATCATATATCATTACCGAAAAGTAGGCCTACTTAATATTCGCTTGATGTTATGTCGAATGGATTAATTAAGCACTGTTGAGTGCAATTGACTAGAACAGGAAAACTCAATAAATAGGGGAAACAACGAGAGTCTGGGGTATGACTCATGCAAGGTGAATGTATAAGATATAACCCCTAGCAGGATAGGCTAAACATACCCTTCAAAGAAAATTTTAACCAATAGGAAGGGAATAACTGTAGTATGAGCAGGAATCTACATTTAAGGGACCACGTATTCCTTATAAAGTTGTTATATTTAAATTTACTTGGATAAGACTTGTTTGTATAACGGTATATGAATAACTTTCTATAAAATTGTATTAGTATTTGAAATATAAAGTCGTTTTAAAACCAAATTGTTTTATTTCATTGTAAATAAATAGTTATATTAACATGTGTATCTTCAGTTATTATTTATGACCTGAACACTACATCACTAAATTATCATGCATAATGGAGCGATGGTAGAATATATCCATAATTATTATTTTAAGATTATACAGAGGTAATAAATTCGAAAGTTTTAGTGTAAATTATTGTAAAATTTCTTATGGCATAATATAAATATTGTGAATTTAGAAAACATGAATTCGATTCGAATAAATGAGATTAGCGCTTGACATTCAATATTTTACCGAATTTTTTGTTGTCAAGTTTCACAATCGGTAATTATCTTTAATTCGTCGGTCTAAGATATTTGGATTTTCGCAAATTTCATTTCAAATACAAATACTCTAAGCAGATAATTTAACGACAAATTTAACTGCCCGTCAGTCTTAAAAACGTAGTTTTTCTTAAAACTAATCTCCGGATCTAGTCGATCGATTTTAATAAACCTTGATGCATTTTGTTTGTTTTGGTTTTCTTTATGATAGTTTACCACAATTTGACCAAAAATGTTTGATGATTCAATAAATGCCAAATAAATAAAAAAAACGTTGTGAAACGAATTGGTATTTCCGATCACAATTTTTTCCTTCTGTAAAGAAGTGAAAGAAGTTGTTAAAGCCCAATTTATGTAGAACATAACTAACCAAAAAAAAATGCAAAAAATTTTAACACTTTTGCCCCAGGGCTATTTGTCAATAGGTCACTTGAATCAATAGACCAAATTTTTACCGTCGAGCTAATAAAAATTTAATTGAACATTGATTTGCGATATTTGTGAGAGAACTGTTCATTCTACACAAAAAGTGCTAATAAACATTTTTGTTTAAAATTATCTCAGCTACATTTTTTATTTAAAATACTTTTTCTACTCCGTACAGATTCTTGGTAAATCGATTTTTTTGCGTATTTACCCCCTACAGGGGATGTTTTAGGGGGAAGGCTACCCCCTAAAACAACTTTTCTGTATATTTTTTGGGGTCCCAAAATGAAGATGCTCATCAAAATTCAGCTTGTTCGTATGATTTTTATAGGTTCAGTGGCATTTTCGTCTCTGACGACTGGAGTAGTAAAGCCTAACCCTGAATCGTATGATTAAATCCGGCCAATAGAAAAATAATTCCAGAATAAGGGAGCGCATCCAAATTGTTGCGTTCTGAATTAGATAAAATAAAAAATATATAGATTTTTGGATCGTTACAACCTTAACGTGTTAAGGTGAGTTCTTGTTCGTGAATCTTTCATCAGCCTCATTAATGGTCTTCACAATATTTATAAATACCTGAAAGTTAACACTTTCGGGTATTTATGGACTACAATTCCTACATTTGCACGCACCGTCAACAACGTTTTTCGACATCATTTTATTCGGCACCGTTGTAGGATTTTAAAATTTCTGTTATTCGTATAAATCCACAGCTAGATCTTGTAAGTACTCTAAACAAGTTTTAAAAATGTCTTTATAAAATTATCTCTATCAAAAGACTAGTACATTTTGTCAATTAGGAGACATATGCTTTGGAACTAGAAATGGTAATGAAATTAACAAATGCACTAACTATGGGGATTTTTATTAAGACATTCTTTCGAAAGAGAGGAAATAATCTTATAAAACATGGAGAAAATCATTCAAAAAATAGACTATTTCTTGACAAAGAGAAGATATACGTGAATGTAAGGATTGCAAGCTAATAGTTAGTGAG
The DNA here is from genome assembly GCA_918026665.1 of Diabrotica balteata. Taxonomy (NCBI): domain Eukaryota; kingdom Metazoa; phylum Arthropoda; class Insecta; order Coleoptera; family Chrysomelidae; genus Diabrotica; species Diabrotica balteata. Next base: position 86,218,455 of record OU898282.1, on the reverse strand, counting down.
ACTGTAAGTCAACAAAATCAGTTGGTTGCGTTGAACATGAACAAGTAATTCAAAAAAGAATGAAAGGTAAATAAATTAAACCACATGATCCTTGTGGAAGTGTCGGCATCGCTGGGAGAGACAGGAGACAGGAACAAGCTTGAGCTTGAGATAACATTTCCTCGAGAGTTTGTGTGATTAACGCAGATTATAAGAAAATATGTAAAGATTGTAAGAGATATATGAAGGAAAAATAAGTAGTGATTAAATAATATCAGAGACGGTGAAATTTTATTGAAAGTAGAATTACATCAGTGCTCAGTGCTTAGTCCTTAGTTATTCTCATTAGTGTTGGATCATATAAAAGGAAAGCTACAAGGAAACATTCCCTGGTGCTAATAAAAAATGCTGAAGGAGATTTAGAGCAAAGAAATGAACAGTGGAAAGAAGCTCTTCAAGAAAAAGGTTTAAAACTTAGTAGTACAAAAAACGGAATATCTAGAATCGTAGTACAAAGGCCAGCTATGATGTATTAAACACAATGTTGACATCCAAAAAGAAATGAATATGGCGGCAATGAAACTACCTGCTTGGAGAAAAGAATGGATAAATTAGGATAGGTCAACTTAAAATTTAGCTAAAATGAAGTAGCATAGATTAAGATGGTTAGGGCGCCTTTAACGTCGAAATGATCTTCATCCAATACCAAAGCTTTATGATTTCTATGTTCCTGTAAGCAGTAGGAGAGAGGAAGACCTAAGGCTTGGTAAGAGTCACTTAGGCATGGCACGTCTGTGATGGGGGTTGATATTGAAATGATCAAAGATAGACCAGCCCAAATTGCCTTCTACTATACAATGTATATGGAATTAATAAACTAAAAGACCAGTTTACTACCGTTTTTTCTATTGGACTGTTTACTATAGTGGGTAAAATATGTAGTGGTTACTACATATGTAAAGTAAAGAAAAAACATATAAGAGGGATTTTAAACAACTACTCCCCCATTTAAGCTATAAACGTATCTTTTACGAATTATTTTGTCAGTATTTTTTGCTCTTAACATCACTATTTCATTATATTATTAAATAAATCAGATTAATTAATGCTTCAGGTGCAGTTTTCCGGTATCCAAAACTATCATCAGCATTAGGTTTTTCGTATCAGATCAGACCTTTTTCTTTACGTGCCGGCTTTGCTTTTCCCGTATACCCCAAGCCCTTTTATTGAATCGATTGCAGTTAAGCGAAATAATCAGAATGTTGATAAAACAATCTGTTACTAGGAAAACTGTGCTACTTATAAATTTATTTTTACTTGATATCTTAACCTTTGAAAACGACATGGTTTTATACAATGTGGAAAATTAATAGGAATGTGAATTAAAACATCTGTATCTATGAATAAATTATTTCGATTTAAAAAAATCGGTGGTATACTTCGCTAGAATCTTATATAGAGATAAAGTTTTAATAAGTTTTACAATAAAAAATCCAAGAGTCTAGAGTCCTAGAGTCTAAAAATGAACCGCTATGGGAATACAATAAATTCTTCGGTTTTTTTGAAGGTATGGTAATAATGGTGAGGTCTTAATTCAAAATCCTACGTCAAAGTAAGATTCAGATCTAATAAATTATCACATAATAGCTCAGACATTTTCCATAAATTTGATATATTCTTCTTTCCAAGTGCTAATTTTATAATAAAATATTTTTAATGGTCAGCACAAAAAAAGAACTACTAGATGTAAATAGATGGGTGCAACAAAATACACAAAAGAAAAAAATTCCTCGGGAAGTGATGACATAGAGGTGGCTCACTAATCAAATACATAAAACTAAGTCAGAGCTTGGAATGAAGAACAAATCTGAGAAGAATGTTGAGAATTTAGAAACTATAGGGAAATAATAGTCTTTTTTCATTATTTCAAAATGCATTTCTAAAGTCATATATGGTTGTTTAAGTTTACATTCGGAAGAGGTTCGTTGAGTCTATTAATATGGCTTAGAGCTGGTGCTTTTGAAACCTTAGTGACTATGCCATAGAAATATTTTACATCTCGATAAACAAATAAACCATAACAGCTACAATACATTGCGTTAACTACAACAAGACGAACGTGCGCAAAATTTTTAAAACACATACCGGTCTGCGACAAGCAGAGGGGTTGGTGTGTCTACTTTTCATAGATGATTAGAATTTATCTGCACACACAGTGATACAACACGCAAATCAAAAGAAAAATATGCTTTCTAAACTAGCTCAAAAAATATGAGCCTGCAAATGAAAAAAAAAACGAAAGTAAAGGCATTAACACCCAACAATAGATCCAAAAATTTGAATTATAATTTCACTCTTGACAACACACAAGTGGCAGAAACTTAAACCAAAGAATAAAAATAACAGTACATAAATCCTTTATTTTAGCATTGCTCATATAAGAATCCGAAACATGGACCATCTCCAACAGATGAACATTTTTTATTCATCTTCTAACGAAGGACCCTCATTTAAATATGTGATTGCATCGTTGAAAGTAGATGGAGATGTAGGCAAAACTTAAATGAAATGCGATGGAAATATGTAATGGACGAGAATGCTCGGAAAATTGTTGCGAAAAACTTTCAACGGTTGTCAATGGATAAAACACTGAATGGCGAATAAGAAAGCCGAGGCTTAGTTTTAGGAACGCAGTACCAGTGATGAGGATGAATGTTTGCAGTAACTTTATTTTTTCCAGTACCTTTATATTATTATTTTGCATTTTAATTAGAAAACTATATGTACTGCGCTTATCCTAACCGTAATCTATGAAACAATAGTAATAAATAAATTATTAGGCAATAAGCACAAAAATACAAAGTCTCCCTGATATTAATTACTTCTTTTATCTATTAATAGAATTTCTCATAAGAGTTTACTCAATCTTGAATACAATTTACATTTTGTTTTCATTAAAAACCTAATTACTCAACTAATTTTAAGATTAGATAAAATCATTTTACGAAGCGTTTCTAAAACAATGCCAACGTTTGTTAGTTTTTATACTGAATACGAAATTGGGATTTCTAAAAGAATCATTAAACATTAATGCAAAGTACTTGGAACAGTTCATTACTATAGTACAATATGACCTATTTATTTTTCCATGCTTTCCGTAAGTATTAGCTATGTATGTATCCACATTTTGGGAAGGTTAAAGGTAGATGGCTGGTGGGTTTGTTCTAATTTGAAGTACCAATCAATATATTTCTATATATTATTTTTTCATCGTCGTAAGTGAAACAACGTCGTTGTCTTCCCTATCAACTATGTCGTTAATTCCGTATATATTTCGGATTTCTTCGTTTAGTATCTAAGTATGACGTAACAGCGCTATTAATCTGAAAGAATGTTTTTCTTGAAGGAATAAAAATATCGCAAATTGTTGTGCGGTGAAACGTCAACAACATGAACAGTTTCAATTCTAGTAATGGACAAAAAACATTACCTGAACGTTCTCATTGTGTTTGTTAAAGTTTAAGCTTCTGCATAGTTTTAATAAGATTGATCGCATCTGAATATCACTTTGTTTTTTTTTTATAGCTTTTTGCCTTTTTCTTTTAAGAGTTCTTTAAATTTCTTGGGTTATAAAATCCTAAACAATAACCAATTAACTTTTTATTATTTATTATTATTCTCCGCAAATTCAGCGACTCTATATTTATTTCCCTTATTTGTATTTTTCTCTTCTTGAAACTTAACAGGTCTAAGACGTTGGGAAAAGGCTTCTTGATTTTGCTTAGGGCCAACTAGCGATACACTTCGATTAGTTATGTGCTTTCTGTTATAAGGACAATAAAAAGATCTGAGAGCTAGGATTTTTTATTATTTCTAGCATACAATATTGTATCCTTTCTTTTGCTTTTAATATCTGCAAGTTTAGTGGACAACAATATGCCTGTTCTCAATAATTCTAAATCTTCTAAATCTCATTCTTTCAATTCTTGATGAAAACATTATTAAAAAGCTAACTTAATATCGCTGTCCCGGTGGAACATTGACGTAACTGCAAATTAATCGAAAATGAGTTTATGTCGTCGTTGAGTCCAAACTTGGTTACCCCATTCCTCAGATCACGTGTTGTTCAGCTTTTAGTCACCAGGAAGCAGATGCGTCATATTTGAAAAATCAGTTGATCTCAGAGAAACAATGACAGAATGTATAGTTGTGCTTCGATACGTCGAGTGTGTGCTTGTACCTACGGTGCTAAATTGACGCAATTGTATTTTATATTATTGTTGCTCTTTTTCATAAATACGCGGAAACTTTAATGTAACTGTATTCTTTGTCATTTTTCATCTGGATTTCTCCTTATTGCGAGGCAACATTTATATAAGTGCAGTTTGTGTAAGTAAAATATACACCAAGATCCCGAAACACCAACACTTGGTAATGCTCTCTTAGTCAAGAAGGGGAAAAAACAAAGGAATGTGGATAATTGGTTGAAAGAAAAGAGGAAAAGACTAAAGAATTCTGAACAGGGGTATACTTCTAGAACAGGAAATCCTGTAGCTGCTAGAAAAATGGGACCCGACAAATGCTATTTGAAAGGTCCAAATAGGGTATCTGAAAAGCTGAGAGAGACACAGTTTACAGAGTATTGGACATTAGGGTCCTTGCAAAGACAGCGAAATATTTTGGCTTCTTGTATTCAGCCACTTGAGTTGAGCTACCGACGTATTTCTACATCAAAAATTACTCCAGAAATACAAATTATGCAGTTTTCATTACAGGCAAGGGAAAACAAGAACGCTTATGTAAAACGTTTCTCATTAATACTTTTAAAATAACTAAAAGAGCTATTCGCTCTATAATTAAAGCAGGTTCAAGTGAAAAAACTACAGTTATACCAGAAGATAAACGTGGGAAACACGAGAGTCACAAGAAAATAAGTGACAAAATTTTGGATTCTGTCTGTAGCCATATAAAAGCAATTCCACGAATTGAAAGTAACTATCTTCGAAGTGATTCTTCGAGACAATACATAGACGGTGGTTTAATTATTCTTCACAGGAACTTCACAGGAACTACATAAAGGAACGAATAGAAGCAAAAAAAAATATGCAAATTACCATTGAAAGTCACTCAGAGGAACAAGATCTAAGTCGTAAAGAAAAAACGACTACTTATGATTTACAAGCAGTGTTACCTGTACCAATACGACAAAATTCTTCATTTTTTTACAAATCTCGCTTAAACTGTTATAACTTAGAACTGTAGTAGAAGTAAAGGCGAAAAAAGTCTCCAAAACAAAAAGCACTTGTGAAATTGATAAAGCTAGTTGTTACTTTTGGAATGAAGTGATGGGGAATAGAGGAGCAATAGAAATCTGATCTTGGGTTTATTACTATCTAAAAGAATTGTCAATAACCAGCCCAGGAGTTGATGTTATTTTTTATTCCGATAACTGTGAAGGCCAACAAAAAAATAAATTTATAATAGCCATGCACCTGTTTGCTGTCAATACTTTGGACATCAAACGATGTCCAAAGTTTTGACGATGTAAGTTTTACAATGTAAAAGCACTACACAATTAAATGGGACTAGATTTCACCAAAGACGAGGAAGGCCGTGACTTCAAAATAACTGAAGTAATGCTACTTCAAAGCTTAAAAGGGAAAGATTACTTCCTGTATAAAAAAAGATATAAACAATCAACGTGGACGAAAGTTGATGTTTGCAAAAAAAGAAGGGCTCGGAGTTCGTCAGGATTGTTTTCACATAAATGCCAGCTGCGTAGGCCTTACTCTTCAAAAATTCCTGTAGGTGATAACAACCTAAAAGATTGTTGATACTTTTTGTTGTTGATACTAAATTGTTTAATAAACTTTTTCAATGACTGGTGCTTATTTCGAATCCACCTTTCAAAACTAACTAGGTAACCAAAAATTTTACAAAATGGGTATATTTCTGGAAATTTTATCTTTAAAACTAAATTCTAAATTTTTCTTTCTAAAACTAAATTCTAAATTCTTAATTTTTCATCCCTAAATTTGATCTCCAATTGCAATTACGTCATTGCTGCCCGAGTTATTTTGTGGCAACAATGACGTAATTGCAATTGGGGATCAAATTTAGGGATGAAAAATTAAGAATTCATTTGGAATGTGTAATAGAGTTACAGTATATCACGGTGGCTAAGTATAACTGCAACACTAATCCAGCAACTTCATTCTACTTCATTGCATGAGGTCTTAAGCAAAATAATTTTATATTTTTGCCTCTCATAAAAAGTTACACTTTTGTAGTTGCGTCATTGTTCCTCAGAGACAGCGATATGTGACCAGAGACCAAATGACATAAGCTAGATGAGAAATCAAATCGATGTCCAACTCACAAATTTTTGCCATTACTAATTAATTCTTCTGGCCTCTGACAACTCAAGTAACTTTACGATCAGCTAAAACCATTTCAGCAACTTTCTCCTCATTTTCCAGTTTAATTGCATGGAAAAACAACTTACACAATAATCTGCTATGTAGAAGACGCAATACTACTCGCTCAAAGTGAAGATGATTTACAACGTCTGCTGCATCAGTTTAATATAACCGCCAAAAATATCTAGCTACGGAAAGATCAAAACCGAAGTGAAAGATCAATTGAATAAAGCAAACAGAAACGCAGGCTGCCTAAATGAAACAATATGGAGAAATAAAAATATCGGGAAAGAAACGAATGGCAGAATTTACAAAACAGCCATCACCCCAATAATGACATACGCGGCAAAAACAAGACCTAACACAGAGAGGACAAAAATGATGTCAAAAACAGCAGAGATGCAAACACTTAGAAAAATTGATGGTAAGACACTATAGGACAAAGCTAGAACTACAGATATACGACGTAGATGCAAGGTGGAGAACATCAAAAACTGGGTAAGAAATAGAATGACAACAAATAGAGTAGTAAAAACGGCAAGAGACAGTTCCCCAATAGGAAGACGATCAGTAAGAAGACCACGAAAACGATGGAATGACAACTTACTGGAGGCACATTGAAAACCAGACAGAGTCATGTCTATATAAAAAGAAGAAGAAAAAGAATTGCATGGAAGGGCCGACCAGTACGTGGTTCATCCAATGTATCAACTGCCACTACGAAATTCAGAGTTCTTTTAGGACAATGGCGTGCGACAAAAAATAAAGTAGAAAAAGTGGGCTTATTTTACAGAAGGTTAAAAATGCATACATGAAAGCATCGCGGTATATATAGTAAAAGTACTTTTTGTTTTTAGAGACTTTTTACCATCTTATCCGGGTATAGCCTTTGCATTGAATGGACAAGAAAATGATGCATAAATAACTTAAAAATCAAGAAATAATGGAAGTAACCAAAGTGAGACACAAAACTGACCGACACAGACCGAAACAAAAGAAAAACGACACTTTCGAGGCTCAAAAATACAAGTACAAAATATAATTTTTGAAATTATCAAAGATCATTGTAATATTATGTCCAAATCGAAAATAAATAAAACACCGGTTGAATACCAAACCTGTAACGAATATAATGAGAAGCAATAAAAGAAAGCACAGCCAGCATCTTTTTAAGTTAAAATATGCCTTACAAAAAGATTATTTAAACTATTAATGATTTAAGCTTACCTTCTTGAATACAATCACTTTAAATCCAATTAGAAAAATAACACAAATACTTTGCGTATTAGTATCCTAAACATAACAAATCGGTCGGCAGCCTTCACCAACAACGAAAACAAAATAATAGAAAAAATTCATCAGACTGGGAATCGCGCGTGTATACGCACATGATGCATGACTAATAAAATCCAGTAAGCTAAATTGGATAATCCGACCTGCAGTTGTCTTTCAACGCAGGTGTTGCCACATCTTACCTAATGTCGATAGTTCCAAGAATAGTGCGCGTTAACATAATGAATGGCTTATTAGGAAGTCAGCAGATGTAAATACTAATAATAAATTCATTTGTACTTTCCAAACAAATTAAGAATAATTGTGCATAACATCTACATAATGAAGTGGCATTTAGATCTTTTTATAGACAGTAATAGTACATAATAAAAAATTATGAATTTAAATTTTATTTTCCAGTTAACGTGAGTCAATAGTATAAACTGAAGAGTAAGTACCAGCCCTGCAACAAGCATAAAAAATAAAAGTCTCGTTTCCAAAGTTATTTTTTTCCTATTATTATTTAGATTTTTATTATATCTCAGGGTTCTTATTTAAGTTCAGAAATATTTTTGTCTTAAGTAGTGTTAATAATAAACAGGAGCAGATTCAAATTTGTTCAATACAATCAAATATAATGTTAAAATACTTCCGAAAATTATTACATCTATAAATAAATCAATTAGACATCTTTCCCTATCCTGACACATTAAACTGTACAGTCCAAGTTAATTAGCTTTAACAAATAAGAGATACTACTTTACAGAAAACTAACACAGAAAAACTATACAAAATAATTTTATTGTTTCGTTTTAAAACTTTATGCCTTTGTAATATTGTTCTCGAAAACCAGTTAACGTCCAATTATTTCAACTCTAAAATGTTCGGAGCAAATTTATTCAATACAATCAAATATAATGTTAAAATACTTCCGAAAATTATTAAATCTATAAATAAATCAATTAGACATCTTTCCCTATCCTGACACATTAAACTGTACAGTCCAAGTTAATTAGCTTTAACAAATAAGAGATACTACTTTACAGAAAACTAACACAGAAAAACTATACAAAATAATTTTATTGTTTCGTTTTAAAACTTTATGCCTTTGTAATATTGTTCTCGAAAACCAGTTAACGTCCAATTATTTCAACTCTAAAATGTTCCTGTTTTATTTATATTTAAATTTAGAAACATTATTTTATCAAAACTCTCTAGCGATAACTCCTTCCTTTCGTTTGCTTATAGGAATCTAGGTCAAATGTCTTAAAAATTCTTCCCATTTCATTTGCTTGTCAAAATATCTTAGCCTATGGTTTTCCCGATAAATGATAAACTTATTTGTACTTTCAAATACTGAAAAATTCAAATACTGCAAACTTCTCCCAATCATCATTCCTCGTCATATATCATATATCTGTTTCTGTATCTGGTTCCACTGAAGTTTTAAATACTTCCTCGTATACCTCAAAATGTATAAGTAAGATGTAAATCTTTTAACACTGCAAAATAGCTATCTAAAGATACACAAAAATAGCACCAAAATAACATTTTCGAAATATTTACGATAATGCAAGTTAATTCAAACGTCACTACACTAAAATGCTACTGAATACACTAAAGCCTATGCAAAATAGCATAGCTTGTTACAAGTAGTATATGATCAATCTTGTAGATTGTATATAGAGGCGCCCTTTTCACACTGTGACCTGGAAGATCGTTTGTGTATACTCGACTACTATATTTAAGGCTTACGCCTAGCTAGACCTTAGCGCCTGAGCTCTAGCGTATTTTGGGTCGAGATCTTGCTTCAATAAGTACTTAAACCTTTTCCTCACTGTGCCACTTATGCTTTCTATCTAAAACTTTTTCGGTTGTTACTGAGCTTCATTGTAATTTTTGTTTATTCCAGATGCATACGTGTCCCACTAGAAGCTAGGGAGTTAACTCCGTATAAAATAGCCCGGAATATTGCGGTTCCTGGAGTTGAGACGCTAGCTTCCACTTGGTCGTGTTCACCTCACCGAGCTTCTTGTATTAGCGAGCTTAATAATTAACGAAAGGTCTCACGGTTCTCGGAGGGTCTAAGCAATCTGACTTGCAGCTACTTAGAAACTTTGCAATTATGGCACACATGTATCCAATTATTACGCCTTAGTAAAACATAAATTGTATCAATAGTTCTTTTGCTTTGTTTGAACAAGATATGCCTTGAAGAGATAGAAACATATTAAGCCCATTTAGAGCAGATTGTGAAAACGCGAAATAAGTATCATAATAGCAACGAAAAAGTGGGGAAAGATAACGACGATGAGGACTTCAAAAACTTAATAGGAAAATCAACAACGAAAGCAGAAATAATAGGCGACAACTTCTCATATAGTTCGCCACGTATAACAGCTTTTTGTATCGTTAATGCTGGGTTTTAAAAGCGACCACCAAGACAACTAAACCAATTACCAGCCTAAGGAACTGAAATATAATTACACCTTTAAAACATTAGAGATTAACAAACTTAAATCACAAGAACAACCAAATGAAGACAGCTGACTCTCTATGGATTAAGACAAGAGCTGATATAACAAATATAGCAATACAACAAAGAAACCCCAAGAGTAAGCCTAATAAAAGTTGAATCTCCGAGAACAGATGGAGTAAAATTAAATCTCAAAAATATCTTAAATCCGAAGGGCTTAAAACACCTGAAGCACGCTTAGTAAAGAATTAGAACAGCAATGATGTAGAGATGACGACAGACTGACTAGCAATGTGTTTTGGGAAAGACCAGATGGTAGAAGATCGACAGGAAGGCCTAGAAAAAGGTGGAAAGACGCAGTCAGGGAAGACCTGGAGAGGATGGAAGTAAGGCCATGGGAAATAATAGCACAGGATCGGAATCAATGGAAGGCAATAGTAAGCGCGGCAAAAACTCACGAATAGTTGTAAAAGCCAATGATGATGATGAATGATGTAGAGACGATCAAACTAATTATCTAAACGATCTATCTATATATGCAACAAAGTCGAACAACATGTAGATAATGACGAAACAAGAGATATATTAAAAAAAATAAAACTAATTCAGTATTCGTAACTTGGTTTAAGATGCTTAGCGATACGACAGGAAGATACCACTGTGGTAACAGATAAAATAGAATCCAAAACAATATTGAAAACAGTGGATGCTACATTAACAAAGCTAAAAACTAACAAATCACCTAGAGCAATATTGTCATGTAAATGCTTGTAAATCGGAAGTGCAGGCACTGATATTATTGTGAAACTGGACTTGAATCAATATACATCCCTATCCACAAAAAAGGTCTGAAAGACATGCGAAAATTATAGCATTATAGCATCATAGCGCTCATTTTACATGCCAGCAAAGTGATGCTGCAGATTATATCAGAGCGTCCCAAATATTATATCCTATCACACTTTACTCCGAACCAAGCTGTTTTTGTACTTAACAAAGGCACTACAGAACAGATTTTAAACATAGACAAATTGTATAAAAAGCCAGGGAATTCAACATACCAACCTATTTATACTGTATTGTCTACACCAAAGCGTTCAATCGCGTGCATTGACATCAACTAAGGAGCATCCTCGAAGAAATGGATATATCTCCTCATTTGATCTACCTAATACAAAATCTTTACGACAATAACATGACCACGACAAGATGGAAAGTGAACTTATTGCGTGTTTTTTTGTCAACAGTGGTGCCCACTGTGTCCCATGCTCTTTAAAATATACGGGGAATGGATTATGAGACTTGTTTTTGAGAACTGGGAAGGAGGAATCACCATCAATGGCAACAAAATTAGTAACCTTCGGTACGCTGATACTACCAACCTTATTGCTTCATTTAAAAAAGAATTAAAAGAACTTATACAACCAGTTGAAGAAAAAAAGTTTGAAAGTCGGTCTCCAGATTAACAATAATAGAAAACCAAAATACCAATCCACTTATCTCGGCGATTTAATAACAAACCAAGGGTGACGTAGTAAAGAAATTAAAAGAAGAATTGCACTGGTCAAGCAAACCATCCCAAAACTTATAAAGATTTTTAAATGTCATCGTATAACGCTTAACACCAAAGTACGAACAGTCAACAGCCTGGTATTCCCTTTATTCCTATATGCATCTGAATATTGGATATTCAAACAGATAAAAAAAATAGATGCCTCTGAGATGTATTACTGGCGTCGAATGTTAAAGAGTATCTTGGACTGAGAAAATAACTCTTTTATTATTCTTCCAACACACCCAAAGGAAGAAGAGATTATGGAGATCGAGATAAGTGGAAACTTATAGTACAAGAGATTTCACGAAATTAAGATGCTTGAAAACAAGCTACCGACTAGGAAGAAGTGGCGGTTTGTTAGACATTTGTATTAATCCTTTGTTTATTAGACATTTGTATTAATAATGGATTTAAATTTTCAGATATATCCTCTGAAAGCGTCAAATTTTATATGAATCATTTATATAATATTATGAAAGTATGTTGCCATTTGGTGATTATTATACTGCAATATTGCAATGTCCAATAGTTCTGACAAATAAATTTAAGGTATAAATTATAAAAAAAAATAGTATATTATTACTATAGTAAGAAAATAGTTATATTCCATGAAACTAATTACGAGTATTATAACTCTTAAAAACATTTTTGTCTAAGGATATTTACACAAACTCTGCATAAAATTATCTCGAAAATTTGCAGTTCCTTTTGTCAATGGAATTTGTATGTATAAAAGACCTCTAGATGTTGGCCCCATGACAAATAAACTTTTTAGTCGCCTCCCGCATTCGCTATGTAAAAAACCTAAAATATATGGATAAAAGAAAAAAATAGTCTCAAACACATCCGTTCCACATAATTACTTACCTATTTAATAATTTAATATCTAGTTTTTAATAATCAACTCTCTTTACAAGAGCACGTTTTGATCTATATTTTTCTATTAGGATACATGAAGGTCATCAATTTGACTCATTCAGTAATATAAAGATGATAGATGGTAATCTAGCAACGTTGTTGAACTTGCCATTTTTCGCATATGAATGAAATTGGAGGTTTAATTGTTTAGATGTAGGCGTGTGCTGAAGTCAAGGTCGTCAAAGGTTAATTTTCTACGTATTGTATATACGTTTTGAAATTCATTCAAACATTTAGGCATGTTTTTATGAACAACTTAATTTAACTTTTGCATTATCTACTATGTATATTTATTGAGAATAAACTAAAATTTTAAAATATTTGATATTTTGAATTTCAACTAGGAGATCGTTCTCAAATCTATTTTGTGAAATTCCTTATTAATAAGTGACAATGGATAAACATTTTACTAGGATTTATTATTATTATGATTGGACTACTATAATAGGATATATTATTATGTTGATGTGTGTTGGGTTTCGTTTTCTGAATACGTTGGCTACATAGGTATCTTGTAGCTTCCAGTGAGATTAAAAGCAACCTAAATGGTAGTGAGACATTATTTCCCTTTTCCACGATGACTTATCGTTTCGTCTTTGTAGTTAACGTCCCGAGGAATTTTCCCCACGATTGTGACCCATGGCACAACCTAACACATCATTTACATAACGTCACGATAGTGTATATATATATATATATATATATATATATATATATATATATATATATATATATATATATTTGGAGTGGAACAGCCAAATGGAATAAATTCGATGGGGAAGTGTTCAAAAAACGCTCGTACACGAGGATTGTTATTTTTATAGTCGAACAATTTTCAATTAAAGGTGACTAATCTACAAATTGAACTAAACGGTAGCGGCAACCATGTAAAATTTCATTAGCAAATTCTTACCGGGGTCATTTTTATTGTGTATGCTTCGCCAATGTAAGTATGTAAATTTGTAACCCATGTAAGATAAATTTGCCTCCGTAACAATATAAATTAATGCGATTCACGAGTGTATAGTGAGACAAGTTCATCGAATAGTTTGAAACATCGGTAAACTTATCAATATTTTGCTGGCCTATATATATTTACGTTCTTAGAAAGAATGTTAATGAGAGAAATATGATATCTTAGTTTATTCCTTTCAGATTATAAACATTTGCGCATAAGCGTAGTGTGTTATTGGGAATATATTTATTAAATAGACTTTATTATTAACTTTAAAATAGTTTTAAGGTAAGTAAAGTAAATTTGAGGCCAGTTTATTCTTTATATAGTATTAAACCCTTAACAGACGCTCAATATACAAAGAGGAATTTGACCATTAATTTATTAGGTTCGATTAAAAACACATAAATTAGGACTGATTCAGAACCAAAAAATTTTTTTTCTCATTTTCAAGGAAAACAGTACAATGTTTAATAAAGGAACATATTGTATATTAAACGAAAATTTAATTTTAAAGTGAAAATTTTCGAAACATTCGGGGTGTAGATGCATTCTAAACTTTTTACATAAATAAATAGTATTACTTTTGTACATCCTAGATTTTTGCACTATCGTCTCTTTTTGTAATGTGGCAAATATTGTCGAATCTGGTTTCATCTGGTAAAGCAAATTTAGATTGACGTCCATGTACTAAGTGACACTGATGTAGCGATTTGTTCACTATTATAAATTAAAATTAAAAATCTATGTCGGCTCATGCTTTCTCTTATAATATGCACTTCTTTTTCCTCATCCTTTGTTCAATGCATATCAACTTAAAGCGAAGTGTAAACCAGATAATATACATATGCTAATAATTTTATTTAAATCTATGTTCTTCATTTCAAAATTGTGACGGTTATTCTCAATTACTTTTTTTATCAAAAAGGGTAAAAAAACTTCAATATATGACTTGCCTACATGGTTGGCTTTTATATTGTCTAAATATCAATCAGACTGATGTTGAATTACTACTGAGCACGAACGAATATCCGTTATTATAACTTGAGATAAATTTGGATTTACTATTTTTGCCTGGTTTTTTCTTTGGTCGTTTTATCTGTGGTTCAGAGGAATATCATAATCAGAATCCTCAGAATTCCCAATCACTTGTATTTCATACGTACCTGCAATAGCCGATTTTATTGATTCTTCACAATGTCTTCAAGGAATACAATAATATACCAGCAAACGAATGGGAAAGATACCCGACGGAACTGTTTAAAGCAAAGGAAAATAATAATCAACACAATAACGTACCTGAATTAAGACACGAAATAGAAATCAGTTTTCAGGAAGTAGAAATAGTCATAAATTCACTCAAAAATAGAAAATCACCAGGACCAGACGGAATAACCAACGAGCTTCTAAAATACGGAGGAGAAAGTATGACCCTACAGATGACAAAGCTTATACAAAAACTAATATTGCACTGCAAAATACGAGACGCATGGAGAAACAGCATAATGATACCAATGTTCAAGAAAGGAGATAAAGAAGACCCCAACAATTATAGAGGTATAAATCTACTGAACACCGCACTTAAGCTTACCACAAAAGTCCTAACCAACAAAATCAATAAACTAACAACTTTATCAGATGAACAACAAGGATTCAGATCCGGATGATCCTGCGTAGATGCCGTATTTGTATCAAGACAAATCACAGAAAAGGCCATCGAGAACAATAAACCAGCATATCTATGTTCTATATGCCTGACAAAGGCTTTCGATCGCATCCAAGTCGAAGACGTCTTACACCTACTGTATAAAAGAAACATACCAATCAATATTATACAAACCATCGAAAGCATCTACCTCCATAATCGAATACAGGCAAAGATAAATGGAAAACTAACACAGTATATACCAGTACAAAGCGGAGTCAGACAGGGTGACTCGTTAAGCCCACTTCTCTTTAATATAATAATGGACGAAATAATACAAGCAATACGTAAAGCATGGCTGAGGAATGGGGAACAAAGAAATCCAAATATTATGTTATGCAGACGACGCCGTATTAATCGCCGAGACAGAAGACGAGCTCTAAAGATTAAAACATATCTTCAATACAACAGCTAAGAAATACAATATGATAATATCAGCAGAAAAGTAGAAATGTATGACAAACATTTAAATACCCACTAAATACCCACTACGGTGTAAAATCGAAATTGATGGGAAATAAAGCCGGAAGCAAGGTTTAGATATCTGGGAATAGATATAACTAGTTACGGAGATGTTGAAGAAGAAGTACGACAGCAAAGCTTAAAAGCAAGTAAAGCGGCGGGTTCTCTTAAAGACACAATCTGTAAGAACAAACACCTAAGACAAGACACAAAAAAAAAGAGTCTATAAAGCAGCAATTAGACCTATATTAACATACAAGGCGAGATAGGGAGAGAAGCAAGAAGATCATGCAATATAGAAGACATAAATGGATGGGTGACAAAACGAAAACAGGAGTGGAACACATCAGTAGCGAGGCAGAGGATAGAATAGTACGAATAGCACGAGATAAGTCACCAAATGGTCGAAGAAGTATTGGCAGACCAAGAAAAAGATGGTAGGATAATTCAAACAATTTAGAAGGCTAATATTGAAGAAGAAACAGGCTTTAAAGCCTACATACTAGAAGAAAGAAGAAGAAGAAGATCAATGTGTTCTACATCAGAAACTTTCTAATCTAATCTAGGCGGCAAATAAACCACATTAAGTGAGTCAGCATTTTCACACTCTGAGTCTTCTTCTAACAAAGCTATTAACTCTTTAGTAGTTAGTGCCATCTTCATTTCATATTTCGAGAATATACTGAAATAAACAAATGCACTACTATATAAACATTCACTAGCATTCACCCAATAATAGTTTAGCTTACTTCATTTTAATTTATATGAACTTCATAATACATTTTCATATTTATATAAACAAATAAACACAAGGAAACTTTCAAATTAAGTTAAAAAAAAAACAAATATAACGTTTACAGCACACAGCCATTCTATAAATAGAGAATGATGTGTCATGATGTGTTATTAAAATTGCAGATTGTTTTTAGTGTAATGAAAAAAAAAATAAGTATTTTCCAAAGTTATCTTTTTTTTGAAGTTTTGGATTAGATACTCTCTAATAAGAATAAAATTTTACTTTACTTTGTTAGACTATACTATAAGATACCTGTTAAAAGAGACATGATAATTTGATAATTAAATCGGTCTTACGATTTAATTTTTACGTAATTACTTGTGTTTAAATAAATAATTAAATTTTTTTTTGGTACGCCTCTGTAAAATTGATAATTTCAATACGATTTCGTTAAAAAGTTATCGTTAAGGGCTTCGTTAAGTACGATGTTGCCAAGTAATCACCTTCAATTAAAAATTGTTTTAGTATAGTTGCGCATTTTTTGTAATAAAAGCTTTATAGACTGTGTGCATCATGTAACAGTGGCCAATACCAACTTTTTTATTTCAAATACCTGTATAATATTTAATTTTGGATTCCTCAGAATATTCTAGATATATTTCATGTGCAATATCTCCTATCCTATCCTGTACCTATCTTTAACTGTTTCGGAAATATTAAGTAATTTCAGATTTATTGCAAAATTTGCTACAACACGCTCAATGCTTATTTACCAAGATACCATGTAGGTCTTTATAAGGACAAAGTAAGCAAAAACTATTTCAGTGTTCTTTTCTACTGATGAAATGAACAAATGAAATAAAAAAAATTAATAGTTTCGTTTATTTTAGTCAAAAATGCCTGACCTTAGCACATTGTTTTCTGTCAACATGATAGTAGTTGTCAGTCGTTTGACAGAACAATGGTTCAATTAACAGAAATGCGCAAAATAACCTTTAATTCTACAGATGATTTTGCTCGTTTATTTCATGAAACATTTCCAAATTTGTAGAATGTATCGGAATCGATTAAATCTTCAATTATATCGAGAAATACAAAAGTAGAACTCTACAAAACAATAATACGCCCAGTCCTAACATATGGTTCAAAGACCTGGACTCTAACAAAAAGTAATGAAAACAGATTAGGATGTTTCGAACAAAAAATACTAAGGTGAATCTATCGATCAATGAATGACAACTGAAGTGGATAGGGCATGTAATGTGGATGGAACAAAATGATCGTCAAATAGAATAGAAATGTTTAAAGGACGAATATGATACGTCTCGATTAAATCGGCGCTAAAACTACAATATTAGCTGTCTTTGTCATTATAACGGTTAGTGTCGAAATTAAAATCAGCAAACCGCACATAAAATTTAGAATTACCGAAAATTGAAGGAAGTAACACAAAACAAAACAACACAGTAACACAAAATATTTGTCTACGTACCATAGTGTTTGTAGAGACTACAATCCACACTACCACATTTCAGTCACATTTAGACTTTTCCGACCACAAACAAGTATCACACTAATATCAAGATTTCCGTGTGGAATGCGGAATGAAAACTTCACTTTTGTTATCAAAATTTGGTCAATGTGTAAATATCACGTATTTCCAACTAAGCGGTTAAACAAAAGATTATGTCGTTTACACAATTGAAGCAAATTACTGCTGTGTAAAGTTAAATCATCTCATACATTTTGAATACTTCATTAAGAATAGTAATAGTTATTTCAAAAATGACGTGTTAATGGGATATTTATGATGTACATACTCAATTTTGAGCATACGCAGCTCATCTGCATGTAAGTGTAAAACGAGATGTACTAGACAGATTACTACTTCGTGATTTGTTAGAGATTCTGAAACGACGACATTTACATATATTTTAAGTATTTATATTAAATATGAATTTATATTAAATTATTTATAAATCATTATTTATAAATAATGATCTTAATGTATTTACCTGGAACGTTCGCACACTTAACGAACCTGGAAACATCCGCAAACTGTGTGACATATTCTTCTTCTTAGAGTGCCGTCTCCCTACGGAGGTTGGCATTGATAATGGCTATTTTTATTTTAGAACTTGCTGCTCTAAACAAATTAATCGATCTGCATTGATAACAATCACGTAGATTCTTTAACCATGAGTTCTGCCTTCGGCCACCGAGCATTCAAGTTCACAGCCTCAAAGAACATGATCGTAGAAAGCACATGTTTTCTACACAAAAAAATACATATGGGGACTTCTACCTCGCCTGATGGACTAACGAAGAACCAAATTGATCATGTGATCATAGATGCTAGACACTTCTCCAACCTTATGGATGTCCGCACCTATCGAGACGCCACATTTTCTAGTTGGCACAAGAATTCGGTCTAGAATCTCAAATGCGAAGAAGGAGAGAAGTACCAAAACAAGGCGCCTTAATATTGAACTCCTCAAAAATCCGCAAACGGTAGAAAGGTTTCAAAACTATATCGAAACTAAATGCATAACCAAAGAGAATCTAACAATTAGTGAACAATGGGAAATGTGTAAAAATGATATTAAAGACGCAGCAAATAACATTCTAGAGCCGCAAAGAGCACCACCACGCAATGAGTGGTTCGATGCTGAGTGCGAAGACATTACAAGAAGAAAGAACAATGCATATAAACTGATGCAGCAAAGAAGAACCCGAAAAAAAAAACAAAAATATAAAGACCTCAGAAGAGAAGTACATCCATCGGAGAAAAAAGCGAACTTATGAAAATAGAATATTGGAAGAACTTGGGGCATTTAAAAAGGAAAATCAAACAAGAATATTCTATAAAAATCTGAATAAGGCAAGAAAATAATTTAAACCAAGGATCGGACGATGTAAGGATAAAGATCGGCATAATATACTCAATACAAAAGAAGAAGTATTGAAACGGTGGGTGGAACACTATAAAGAACTACTTACAATCGAAGTAGAAGATCCAAAGCAACCACCCTCAGGAGCAAGCAACAATACACCATTGGAGCCTCTATCAATTCAAGGAGTGCGGGATGCAATAAAACACCTAAAAAATAATAAATCTCCAGGAAGTGATGGTATAGCCGCGGACCTTGCGGAAATGTGGAGGTGCTACTCTGACTAACCATATATATAAAATCATACCGAGAGCCTGGAATGAGGAACAAATCCCGGAAGACTGGTGTATTGGGATCGTTTGCCCGCTACATAAAAAGGGTGAACAATTGGAATGTAGAAACTATAGGGGAATAACCCTCCTTAATACAGCATACAAAATATTTTCGAGTATTTTATATAGTCGCCTGAGTGCATATTCAGAGGAGCTTCTTGGCGAATATCAAAGTGGTTTTAGGCCTGGTCGATCAACAACAGATCAGATCTTTGTGCTAAGGCAAATACTGGAAAAAACCAATGAATTCAATATCGACACATACCATCTTTTCGTATATTTTAAATCGGTCTATGATAGTGTCCTAAGAAATAAATGGTATAAAGCCATGGATGAATTTCACATCCCCGATAAACTGATAAGATTGGTTAAGGCCAAAATGCGTCAAGTTGTTTGCAAAGTCGAAATATAGGGTAAACAATCACAGGCCTTTGAAACGCATGTTGGGCTGCGATAGGGAGATGCTCTGGCGTGTTTCCTTTTCAACATAGCTCTGGAAAAGGCGGTCAGGGATGCCCAAATAGACAACAGAGGAAACATTTTTAATAAATCATCCCAAATTTTGGCATATGCATATGATGTTGACCTAGTTGTCCGCACAACACGCAAACTAGAAGAAATGTATACCACCTTGTCAAATGCCTAAAAAAATATAGGCCTGCAAGTAAATGAGGAGAAAACTAAGATAATGGCATCAACACCCAACAATAGAGCCAGAAACATCGGCCACCAATTCACTGTTGATAACTCTACCTTTGAAGTGGTGGACAAATTCACATACTTAGGCTCCCTGATCACCAAAGAGAACGTCATGACGAAAAAAATCAAGCGAAGAATAATCCTAGCAAACAAATGCTATTTTTAATTGATTAGACATATGAGAAGCAGAAACTTAAGCCAAAAAACAAAAATAACCATATACAAAACCCTTATACAACCAGTGTTGACATATGGATCGGAGACGTGGATCATCTCCAAAGCAGATGAAAACCTCCTGCTTATATTTGAACGAAGGATCCTGAGAAGAATATTCGGTGGCATCTGTGAAAATGGTGTTTGGAGAAGGAGGTACAACTACGAGATATATCACAGATATAAATATATATTTGATGGTAAAGACGTAGTATCTCTTATAAAAATAGGAAGACTAAGATGGGCAGGACTTCTGGCAAGATCACAGCAGAACAACCCTCCTAGAAGAATCCTTATGTCACAACCTGTGGGAAGTAGAAGTAGGGGTAGACCAAAACTCAGATGGAGGGATGGTGTAGATGAGGATGGTAGAAAAATAGGCGCGGCAAACTAGCAACAATTGGCAATGGATAGAACTGACTGGCGTAATAGACTTTGGAGGGTCGAGGTTCTTTTATAGGGCTGTAGCACCAATGATGATGATGATGAATTTATATTACATTAAAATTCACAATGAATGATTACGACTGAAACAAAAAAAAATTCTTCAATTATTTAATAAAAGAATAACTATCCGAAATCGCCTGGCAAATATAAACGGATCGTGTTAACACACATTATAAACTACTCATTTTTGCAATGAGTACAAAAAGTAATTGTTTGCTGCACGCGACGTAAAATTGTCTAACAGCGGCATTCCCAATTGGACAACATGTCCGAATTTATTGCCAAATATTTAATAATTAATTAGCACTATTAATTAGAATTAAAAAATTAAGAACTATTAGCAACAATTTAACTCAAACTTATTTCCACCGCTAATGTTTATTTCTCAATATTTTACTTCGCGATATGTCACTTCTATAAATGTCCTAATACTTGGTATTTATGCATTATTTTTTCTTCTAGGTTGTTGATTTACGTATTTCTCCGCCAATGCTGAAGACTCCCAACGACCATGTCATTGTCTGCAAGAAATGTTACGAGGATCTTCGAGGAGAAGCAGTGGTGTATGGATTCAGAATTCTCCAAATGCAGCAGTTTTGCAATTTCCCACGGGAGTTTAGCAAACGTGTTCACATCATAGCTTGTTCACTAAAGATCAACTTCATTAATGAGGTACATGCCACCCAAAATAGGGATAGATGGAGAGACAGCGTAAAAAGAGCAATGTGGAAGAAACGCAACATTCATAATCACTACGCATCTGTTAATATTTTGAAGAAGGATTGACAAAATTGAATCTTTCCTTACTGCCCGGTACTTTTTTTGTTACAGCGATAGGCACTAATGAGATTATATTAGGATTATTCTATTTATAAAAAAAAATTGTTACTGAAGTACCTACACATTTTATACTTTATTCATAATAGACAAAGCAAAAGTGAAAACCTCGGCTTCCTCTCAAAAAAATATTTCCATCAACAGTTTTTTAAACAAATTATTCTTTTGTATTTTCTTTGGAAACTTTATCGTTTTCGAGTTGTAAATAATTTAAAACCGAGAAAAACGCAAAATTATGATTTCCAAGACACAAAATCACCAGTAAAAAACATTATTTTTAAATTTAACAAGAACCTAAATTCAAGTTCAAACCTTGTTCTCCTCCCTCATTGATTCTAGTGAGAAGCATTGTCAATTTTTACCATAAAGTTTTGGTATCCATCAATTTTAATGGTCTTCTATATTTCTTCTTTACTTTAAATCATACCATTCATATAATAATAAATATCCGTCATATTTTTTTAAATATTACTGAAAAGGACTAATTGTCGACTACAGGTTGAGGTTTTAAATCACCCCTATTAACTCCATTGTACGGTTTTATGTGTACCCATTTAATCAGAGAGTTCTTTATTGGTATTTTCATTAATATTTAAACCTATGGCACAAATACCATCAGGATATGTGCCAAAGGATATAGTGACCATATAACTTTATTCGTACCTTTAATTGAAAGCCGAAGTACAGAATTATATTTCTAGTAGGCCAGTAAAATTCCTTTTGAAGTAGAATTAGTAAATTTTCTTCCTTATATTTATTATTTGTAAATTCTTTAAATAGTATTAGATTCTACCTTTCAGTAAATTTAAATTCAGGGATAAATTGTGTATAATCAGGGATTTTTTTTAGTATATAAATAACTAGGTTAACTGTACATAAATGGTGGTGGGTAGCATAAATAATTGGACTGTATATATTTGGTTAGGTATTAAATAGGTTGTTAAGACTAAATATTTCAATTAATACCTGTTTTATTTTTCATTTCAGCAAAAAGGTTATACAGCTTTACAACATACCTTGTTTTCTCATTTTACGGTCTCTCTAGGGCATGCAAATTGGCCGAATCCTCTTTTTAGTGTAAAGTAGTCACTCTCCGGCACAGTCCGCTAGCCAACCTTAATTCATTTGTTTTCCGTTACATTGGCGCTCTATTGTAATTTGTTACATTAGCCCAAAATACTTTTGTTACATTACTATCACACATTTTGTTACACTAAATACGTTTTTGTTACATCAAGCTTCTCGCCTTGTCTATAATATTTATTTAATAAATGGCTACATATCACTGTAATATTATCTACTGTCTAGTGCTTTCTTCCGAAAACGGTGCCATAGTAGCCTTTTACAATAAGGTAATCGTACTCAATAAGAAGTGGCCTAAATGTGGCCTAAATGTTCAACATAAACTGGTAGATCTAATAGGTAGGAAACTAGACAGTAGATTCGCAGATTACACAAAACTGGACTTAAAGCCAGAAGACGTGTTCGACATACCCAGTTAACCAGGGCCCAGTTAACCCAGTTAAAGCCCTAGAATTTGAGGTACTCAACATCAGCACTAGACTGCAGCACCAAGGCGTAACTGTTTGTTCACAGATGAGTTTAGATTTGCCTTGTATAATTCAGACGCACGTTTTTCCGACTTGGAGAGAATGTGGAGAGAGATATCTCAAACACAATATGGCTCCAGGTTTTGCATTTGGAGGAGGATCTGTTACTGTCTGTGGTGGAATTTCTTTGTAATCGCACACGGAGCTACTTAGTTTTGGCAGGCAAACAAGGTTTACGTGGTGTAGTTACAGATATGTCTAAGATTATCTCCAACCTCGCTTAATATTCGTGATACTTAACCAGGGTCATTTTAAAAGCTTTGAGACGCTTTACGAGAAGAATAGCAAACTTTGAAAAAAAAAAAAGGTTTATACCATGGTATATATCCTGTTTGTGAGCATGCCTAAAAGAGTATGCCAGAAATTTGCATTCGTTCTTTTTTATCAATATATAAATTGTGATATGTAATTTTCAATTCACATACAAAATGTTAAATGTTTTTTTAAATGTTATGTTAAATATACTTTTAAAAAGTTGTTGCTAATATCTTGTGTAATTTGAATATTTTTTTTCTTTAAACAATACCAAAAATTCCTTATATCGCAAAATCTAGACGAGAAAATAATACATTATAAAGAATCTCATTTGAATATATTTTAAAATAATATAATAGGAAAAAGATGGCGATATTTAAAGAACAATTTACATAGGGTGGTAATAGGTTAAGATTGTTTGAGGATCGAAATGAGAATTACTCGGCTCTAGTCAATACTCGTTCCGGTGTTGATTCCGTAAAAAAAATAAGAGAATAAGCTCAAAAAACCTGTTGAAAGAAAGCAAGACATGCTGATTAACGGTATAATTTTGATATAATCTACAATCGACAGACATTTAGAAATGTTATCAGGAAGTTTAAAGGCAAAGAATGACGAATTAGTCAAATTTCTACCTACTGAAACAACAAGAACTTCTGCTAATTGTGGTTATGATGTTCCAAATTGGAACTTCCAATTACAGTGATTATCAAATATATAAAAATTTCAAAAATAACAAGTGACATCCTGATAATAAGTTAATGACACAAATGACACAAACAAGTCTTTGGACTATATAAAAAAATTATTTATTTAAATGTATTCACTTACCGAATAAATACATAGTTAAATCAAGCCTGGTACACTTACCTGAAACAAATTAATAATATAAGATTTTTTGAAATATCCATGCAAGTAAAAATACGTCTAAACAAGCAGTCAATGTTATGAGAATAAGAATAGGATATGATTAGTTGAAAAGAAAGTATATAGAACAGTTTAAACGCAATAAATATATTAAAGTTGGAATAAATAGGTATAAAACTACTCAATATAACTAAAAGTATAAATGTAAAATTACAAAAACTAATGGTATGTCGTATTGGTTCATTCTTGTTACTATATTTACATTTAAAAGATGCTGGTTGGAATTTAAGTTATTTCACAATCATTATCAATATAAAGGTTGTTTAGTAAACATGTTAAGTATTATGTTGGTAAACGTAGGGAAACTACTAGACAACGTTTCCCTAGTAACGGTGTCTAGGATAAAAGAAAATGTTAAATGTTTATATTAGGGATTGTGGATGTGATAAAGAACTGATATGATATAACATTTTGTATTACTCGCCCATGGGCATCAATATATGTGTAAACCTTCGGTCCAGAGGCCCTTATGTTTGTCGCCCTTAGGCATACGGTTTAAGTTTTACTGCATGAAAAATAACTAACAAAATACAGACATTAAATCAAAAGTAAAAAATTTATAGAATATCTTCTACTAAACGATTCGATTAGTAACGATTGTCAAAATTTAATAGTCATAAAATGTCATCCGACGAATATCAATATTTAATCATCTGTTTAAATTTTTATACTCCCTTTTTAAAATAATTTAAGATATAAAAATAAATATATAATAAAATTTCTTCACTTAATGTTAAATACATTATTTAAATTTTAAAAACACAGAAAACATAGTATGAAACTCCACGCTAGTCTACAGCACCTTATACTGTTCCACTTTTTTTACTCAACCGAAGCCGACTCTGATCATCGGATCTGTGAACGACAAGGCGTTGCCAGAGCTTTGCGCTTTCTAGATTATCTTGCAACGTACTTATACAGTAATAACTATTCCGAAACTTCTGCGAAATTATTTCATTAGTTCAAATAAATATTATCAATTTAATATGAAATAGATAAATATCTTGCTACAGTAAAACGCCAAAATGGTAGGAATAAGAGAACTAAAATCAGCAAACATCTAAACAGCAACTGCTATTACTCTAATGATATTTCGATTTCTTAAGAAATTTGAAAATTAATGGAAAAGCAGATAATAGCAATGCTATTTTTAATGACCATCAGTTAAATCCTAATCTCGATGGTAAATATTTAGGATAAAAGGGAAGAAATATTATTGGGCAGCGCTGACATAAAAATACTAAAAACTATAAAGCTGCGAGATCAATTCAGGAGCACCTATATAAAAGGCTAAGATAGGAAGAAGGAAATAAATCACATGGTGAGAATTACTTCGGGTAGATTTGCAAAAGATTTTTTTATGGCTTTGGATCGCTTGATCATTCAGCCACGATATATACTAACATTAAATTGACCTGTATTTATTTATACTCTTCATTCAAGTCCCCAACCAACTTAAATTAATTTACAAATAAGGAATAGACAAATAATACTAAATGCTAATACTAAATACTAATAAATATTAACCTTTTTTCAAAGCGCTAAGACATAAACCCGGTTCAACACCTCGAAGGTTTAGGCCCTCTTTGTGAATGATTTTTTTCCTTTTTTAATTGTTTTTTTTTAATGCACAATTTTCATATTTTACAGGAAGGTACTTAATATTACATAAGAATAACCATGAAACAACATAAACACATTCAAGCCGACTCATTTAAACAAGTTAGATTTTTCTCTTGGTCCTTTTTAAAAACTCCCAAATTTGTTGTACTTTATAGTTTCGTCGAGACAAGTATAAGAGAAAAGTTTGATTTTGTGGGAAAGGTATTTGTTCTTGAGCCAGAGTGTGCATCATCATTAGAGTTTACACGTTTAACCTTAAGGGAAAACAGGGAATTTGTTAAATATTTTCATTATCATTACAATCGAATAGCAGAGTTAGAACTATGGCATCGGAATCATTTTTTCATTAAAAAATCTTTTGTTACCATATACAAGAATGCCAGGTATATTCAAAAGTATTGGAGTTTGGTTCATAACAGCGTAGCACATAATTCTTTGTCACCCGGCTCGTGGCATTATCTTGTAGTTTCTAGTATCTTCCCTTACATAATTAACCTAGTAATGCGTATTTTTCTATGTTTAAGTTACGGTTGCAAAATGAGCTCTTTAGTTTTACGAATGCGTTACCTCACAATTTTTATTCTAGATTTTTTTCTTTCCTTTTTTTAGATTTGTTTTAACCGAGTTTCATCTTCCGTTAACCAAGCTTGTTTATAATCCATGAGTTTTCTGCTCAGAATTATTTTCTATGCATGGATTTGCTTGAAATTTTTACAGTACAAAGTTAACAAAATACACGTCAAAAAAGCATGTCTTTAAACGATTTTTCGTGAATAACTCCAAAAATTTAGACTTTATTGGTAAAATTGTTTAGATATAAATGAAGAGAATAAAACAAAGAGATTATTGTCGTAAACTTAATATTAACAAAGTTATGGCTGTCCGAAAGTAGACTTTTGTCATCGAGTAAAAAAGTCCAAACATACAATGTTGAACAACATGGAAAACATGGTTTTTCGTGTACAACCTTTTGGAACTTTTTTAAAGATCTTATAAAATCCTATAGAATAAACAACTGTTAAAGTGATTTGCATAAAAAAGGTAAGTTATAAATAAAATAAATTCCATTTATACTTTTTGTGGCGCAGAAAGTAACAAACTCCACCCGTAAAAAAACATCATCATCATCATCATTAGCCATTTTGCGTCCACTGCTGAACATAGGCCTCCCGTAAATAATTCCATTGCATCCGATCTTGAGCAACTTGAATCCAGTTAGACTGGATGCGCTTTAAATCGTCCGACCACCTTGTTGGAGGACGTCCTCGACTACGATAAGCATCGTGTCTAGGCCTCCACTCTAAAATTTTCTTAGTCCATCTTCCATCTCTGACCCTAGCAACATGTCCTGCCCAGTTCCATTTCAGGGTTGTAATTCTTTCAACTGCGTCCGTCACACCAGTTTTTCTCCTTACTATCTGACTCGAAACTCTGTCCCTGAGTGATACGCCCAACATTGACCTCTCCATCGCTCTCTGTGCCACTTGTATCTTATTAATTACTTTTCTGGTAAGTGTCAATGTTTCTGCTCCATATGTCAGAACTGGAAGTACACACTGATCAAAAACTTTTCTCTTCAAGCACATGGGAATAGCTGATTTAAAGACTTCCCTCAGTTTTCCGTAAGCTGCCCATGCCAGTCCTATTCTCCTTTTTAACTCTGTTGTTTGATTGTCTCTTCCCAATTTAATCTCGTAAAAAAACACCTTGGTTGAAATTATTTATTGTTAATTTACAATTTACTTCATTTACATTTATAATCACTACATTCAGGAACGTTTTTTCAATATAACTCAGCAACTAACAAAGATACAGAAAAAATGTTGGAATGCAAATCTTAAAAAAAGTTCTAAATAAGTTTTTCATGAAAAATTACCTTTTTCCAGTTATTCAACTTCATATGTCTGGATTTTTTTATTCCATGAATAAAAGTCTACTTTCGGACAGCCATAACTTTGTCAATATTAAGTTTACGGCAATAATAAAAAATAAATATCTTTGAATTATACGCTTCATTTTATATTTAAATAGTTTTCCCAATAACGTCTAAATTTTTGTAGTTATTCGCAAAAAACCGTTTAAAAATATGCTTTTTTGACAGAACCCTTAAGCTAGCGGGGACAAATGAGCGGAATCCAATTTAACCAACATAATATTTTTTCACCCATTTTCACTAATTTATTATCACCCTAATAATTTTTCACCACCAAACCAGCCTTAAGGGGAGCGATTCTGCTGGCTTAAGGTTCAAGCTAGCAGAATTCGGAAAAAAACTTTTTGCCTATGGAATATTTTTTTACCCATTTTTCACTAATTTATTACCACCCTAATAATTTTTCACCACCAAAACACCTTTAATGGGAGCGATTCTGCGCTAGCAGAATTCAGAAAGAAAAATTGTTGCCGATGGCATATTTTTTCGCCCAATTATCACTAATTTATTACCACCCAATTATCACCAAACCACCCTTAAGGGAGGCGATTCTGTTGGCTCACGGTTAAAGCTAGCAGAATTTCAAAAAAAATATTTATGATATACCATAGTGCTCTGCTAGGTTTTTACGAATTTATTACAATACTAGTAATTATACAACCCTTAACTAGTCCTTATGAGAAGTCAATAGTTCTGTTGGGTTAATAGTTAAGGTGATAAGAAATCTATTTTTACAATTTCACCGTACTCTACTTGCAACTGAAATTATAACTTGCTTGCCAGGTTTTTACTTAATTATATCTACTTGCATAATTTTTAACTACCTCAGCCACAGTTAATGGAAAACTATCAACAAGCTACGTATTCACGCTAGCTAAATATTTTTGGAAATACAAAAGTGCTCTGCTAAATTTTTATTATATTTTTACTAACCCAGTCATTTTTTTCTCAACTACCCTAATTTAAAAAATTCTAAAATGTTAATATGTGCTAACTAATATTTATTTTTTAAATGTTTAAAAAGATTGAAAATATGAAAATACTTTATTCCAAGAATTATTAATTTTAACCTTTTTTACCACCCCCAGACGAAAAGCACATACTGCCATAAGGTAGATTTTGACCTCTGAGCTATTTTTTAACTACTGTCATAATTTCACTAAAATCGATGCGTATAAAAAAATCCAAAGGTTTTCTACTATTTTTACCGTCATATCTTGGACTATAAAAATTTATATATTACTCTTCCTATTGCTGCGTTAAGTATATCAAAGTAAGAGTTAATGACAAATAAGCCAAGTCCCATACATGGGATATGCATGAGCAACTAAGCGTTCTAGATTTTCCTACAATTTCTTTTTGCGAGTACCATACGTCAATAATAAATTAAAGTTCATGTTGAATAAAGTTACATTTTTTAACAAATCCTCCTACATGTAGATCCTCCAAATCTACAATCTCCTAGCCTACTTGACATTTTGTAATGAAAATGGACACGTTACTTTCTTGTTCTGAAACCATTTTTCATACAAAAGAAACAACAAAATCTAAGCACACAGAAAAATTTTAAGGGGGTGTGCAGCGCTAAATCCCCCCAAATTTTTGAGTACGTTCAAATCAAATGAATTTTGTGGCATCGTTAGTTTAACACATTATTTTTAAAATATTTTTGCCTCTTATCACTTTTTAGAAAAAGTAGTTTTTTCCTAGTTAGCCATAAAATTACAATTAGTTTCTACGGATACAATAATTACATTTATTGTGTGAATAAGATCAATATTAAAAATTTTGATATTTATTACAATGGCCTAAACATTTCAGGAAATGGCAGATATGCATTTAACTTCGAGTAAGTTGGATCAGATAAAATTATGATTTCAATAAACTAGCGGGAATATCGTAGGTGAATGTCAAGGAAACAGTGCAGCAGCCGCAAGGCGTTATGCAGTAAAATACCCCAATCGAAATACACCCGATAGACGATTATTTCTGACCATTGATCGTCGTTTACGGGAAACTGGTACATTCTAACCGTAAGTTGCTAGCAATAGTGGTCGTCCAATAATGGATGCAACTGATGAAGACATTTTAGAAATCATTGAAGAAGTCCCTAGAACAAGTACAAGGGTAATAGCTGCTCAACTAAATGTTCCTCACGTAAGGATTTGGAGGCGTTTTAAGGATCAGCTGCTTAAACCCTATCACTTAACAACGGTTCAATAGTTATTGGTTGAAGATTATCCTAAAAGAATTGGATTTTGTGATTGGTTGTTAATGGAAAACACTCGAAATGTTAATTTTAATAGATATATTTTGTTTACCGACGAGGTTACCTTCAGTAGAAATGGAATAATAAACCATCATAACGAGCATATTTGGGCCGATGAAAATCCTCACGCCACAAAACGACTCATCACCAAAGGACTTTCAAAGTTAATGTTTGAGCAGGAATTGTGGATAACAATCTAATAGACACAGTATTTCTTCTCAACAATTTAAATAGTGATAATTATTTGCAGTTCTTGGCAAACGATTTACAACATTATTTGGAAGAAGTGAATATTGCAATAAGGCAAAATATATGGTTTCTACAAGATGGCGCTCCACCGCATTACAGTAATGAAGTCCGAAAATACCTTTGCAGGGAGCATCCTGGTCGGTGGAAGGGGTCGTGACGCACCCATTTCTTGACCACCCAGAAGTCCAGATCTTAACCCCATTAACTTTTGCTTTTGGGGGTTTATGAAAGAGAAAGTGTATTCTGTAATAATAGAGGACGAACAACAATTGAGGGTTAGAATAATTGAAGCTGCAAATCAATTTCGTCTAAAAATATGATTTTTTAGCGCATTCGGTTTTCCTTATTAAAACCGATACCGAATGTGTATTGAAGAAAATGAGCATTATGAACAATTATTGTAATTTCATATTTATAGAGGTTATAGACATTTTTTGTACTTGTTAATTCATTTAAGCCATTTATTTAGTTGGTCTAACTGGTAAGCAGGTTTTGTATGTTTTCAATAAAATTGATAGTGTGTAAAATAATTTATTAATTAAGCTAAGTATACTTTCGACATAATAAATGTCATCATCAGAGCTATCGTCAATTAGGCAATAAATACTTCATAGAAGGAAAATTGTGGACAAACAACATATTAAAAAACAAAGATCGGGCTCTCTAGGCCACAAATCTTGGGTCTAACCCTTATACATATGTATAATTCACATCAAATACTTAAAATAGAAAACATGGTTACCACATACAGCGACGACAACAGCTGTTTTTGACTTACATTTTTGAAGTTGGATTCAGTATTTGATGTGAATTATACATATGTATAAGGGTTAGACCCAAGATCTGTGGCCTAGAGAGCCCGATCTTTATTTTTTAATATGTTGTTTGTCCACAATTTTCCTTTTATGAAGTATTTATTGCCTAATTGACGATAGCTCTGATGATGACATTTATTATGTCGAAAGTATACTCAGCTTAATTAATAAATTATTTTACACACTATCAATTTTATTGAAAACATACAAAACCTGCTTACCGGTTAGACCTATTTAGAAGTGTGCACAAGTCTTACAGTCTTTTTCAATTTCAATTTATTTAGTTGCACGTAATTTTTTAAATGTTAATGAAAAGGGCCGTAACTCAATAAAAACTGTTTTTTGAAAAAAGTGATAGGAGGCAAATTTTTTTTGAAAATAATGCGTTTAACTAATAGTGACACAAAATTCATTTGATTTGAACGTACTTAAAAGTTTGGTGGCATTTAGGGCTGCACACCCCCCTTAAAATTTTTCTGTGAGCTTAGATTTTGTTGTTTCTTTTTTATGAAAAATGCTTTCAAAACAAGAAAGTAACGTGTCCATTTTTGTTACAACATGTCAAGTAGTTTAGGAGATAATGCTAAAAAACAATTTTTATTTTGTAACTTCAAAGGGCCGTAACTTTTTTTGTGTACATTTTTGTACTCAGGTACCTATGTTGGATTCAATCAATTTATTTTTGTCCCCGGAATGCGTTATTTCATTTATGACATACCTTTTTGAAACACCCTGTATACTTGGAACAACTTATCACAACAAACATTAATATTCAGTGAAATTTATTTTATAACAATTTATCGAACACAATTGTAACAAATACTATTTCGTAATATATGGGTCCCCACATTGTTTTTTACAAAATAAGCATTATTATTACTTCAAAGTAGATATTATTTATCAATACTCTCACAGAGCAACCATCACATTTGTCTATTATTAGTTCTTGATTTTGATACGCCTACCAAGTAATTATAGAAAATAATTACTTTTTCGCTGTAGTACTTGTTTTTTTAAGAACTTACACAACTAGTTTTCCAATATGCCCACGTTCTTATTAAGAGTAAAATTAAGTAATTATTATATTGAATTTTTAAGAAAGTAGTAAACCACCGAGGTTGGAAAAAAT
Organism: Diabrotica balteata; assembly: GCA_918026665.1. Lineage (NCBI taxonomy): Eukaryota > Metazoa > Arthropoda > Insecta > Coleoptera > Chrysomelidae > Diabrotica > Diabrotica balteata. The sequence goes on along the minus strand of OU898282.1, from coordinate 86,185,749 downwards.
TATATAATAAAGCTATATAGCTAAGAGAAGTCTTAATTTCTACTTATTTTGTGAATTATGTTACTAATTAGAAAAAATACGAATTTTTGGTCCTTCCAAATACACTTTGGACAAAACAGTTGTCACGAACAATCCCTATATTTTATTTAGCCTAATATAGAGCTAGAACAGTGTATACCATCGTAGGTTATATAAGCAATTTGAGTTTATTTTGTCTCATACTTAAATAATGATTAAGTTTGGTCTGGAACTTTAACATTTAATTTTTCTCTCAGAAAGGTATTCAAACCAAATTAAAAATTTGAGACCGTCGTGAACGAAAAGCAGGCGCTTTTTAAGTTGCTTTTTTTTTAGATTTGCGGCGGTTTCTTCAATGTTCTTCAGTGTACCTTCACTCATTTCACCTTCATTTATAAATTTTTGTCCGAGTGTTCTTTATGTAGTTAGCATATTGTTCTTTTTTGTTGTTGTGTTTAGGTGGGCAATATACTACTGATAGAATTAATGTGCCTGTGCTCCTTTCTATTGCTACACCGGGTTGCTTGTAAGTATTCTTTTTGGCAACCTTCTAATTCATACTGTTTTAAACTGCTACGAATTATAATTGTTGTTCCTCCATGAGTTGTATTATCTATAATGGTTTGTATGGTGATATTATATTTGGGTATTTTGGGGTTGTTTTCATTGGTAAAATGTGTTTCTGCCACTAGTAATGCATCGATGTTATTGTCGATGATAAATGGTTTTATTTCATGAGGAGGTAGACTCATACCATTGGCGTTCCACTGGACTATCTTTAACAATTGAGTATGCATTAAGAAGTTTTGAAACTAGCGTTATAAGAAGATCCATGATCGTTCTCATTTGGGTTATTAGATCTATTATCATATTTTTTAGTTTTGTGAAATCATTTGATTGTGATTGTTGGATATTGGTTGCTCCGTTAGGGTTATTTGTTATCTTTTGAATTGTAACAACTTGTGCAAATGTGTTATCTGTGGTTACTGCGCATGCACTATTAGTTGTGGTTATTGTGGTGTTCTCCGGCGCGCGGCGGTTTAAAGTACTGCTTTTATTGTAATTCTATGGACGTCTAGGACATTTAAATGTTTGGTGAGGCTCTGTACATTTATTGCATTTAACGCAGAAGTTTTTTGTATGTCCGTACCTCTGGCATCGCGTACATTGTATTGTTCTTCTAGAGGTTGGCGGTTGAAAGATTAAGCATGTGTTCATGAACAGTTTGGTGTTGGAATGCGAAAATATGAACAGTCAATTGCAGAAATAAACAGTATGCATGAAGAAACTAATGGAAATGGGCAAAAATTGGCAGGTTCTACAAAGAAAAATGGTCACAGGAAGCAAACTGGGAATGATGAACTACGCAGTGGAAAAGGTAATCTAAGAAGTGCTCGGATATGAGAACAAAACTAAAAAAGTTAAGCAGTGGTTCAATGAAGAAGGTAAAGATCTAGCGAGTAAAATCCAAAGCAAGACAGGTAATGTTAACCAATGATATTAAACAGAACAAACTACACAGTAAAAAGAAGAGAGTTTAAGAAACAATGCAGAGCGTTAAAATGACAGTAAGTACACTGAAAGAAAAATCCAAAATTACGAAGAAACGTTCCGAAACAAAGCTTTCTATCGAGAAGTAAGAAAGGCAAAACAGGTTATCAGAGCAAGGGTCCGTTTATGAGATCAAACGAAGAAACATTGCTAAGTTAGGCTAATTATGTCCGAATAGAAAAGTTCCTTCGAGGTGCTCTAAAATGGACATGAAGAGGAAGAAGCTGAACAAACAGTATTAGAATGTGAAGATATCCATGACATACCAAAAGAACAAGAATTACTGGGCATAACTAAATACCTAAAGAACAATAAAAGCCCTGGAGCAAAAAGGGATAAGTGCAAACATATTAAAAGTAGATGAAGAGCTATAATAAAAGCAACTAGCTAAATTAAATAGGTATATTTGGCAAAAATAAGGCAAGCCAGTAGAATGGTCGGAGAGTAAAAAAATTCTGATGCTTTCCGGGAGCTATAGGAGAGATCGCTTTCCTTGACACTTGATATAAAGCATTTAGCTGAATTCTGATGAGATTAAATGAGCACACGTAATTAATAGGAAAAATTTTTTTGAAGCAATCTCAAGAAAGTTGGTAAGGCTAACAAAGCTGAAGTTAAGCAGAACCAAAAATATAGTTTTGTGGAATGGGTTAACATCAGAGACTTTTTAGATGAAAATAGGCTGAGGCAAGGAGACCGACTATAAACAAATTTGTTCAATTCACTTCTGATTTCAAATGAGAAAGAAAAATTTTCAGCAAGCAGATGATTAAACGCTTGGCTTTGAGCCTATGGCTAAGATAAAAATATAATTAAGGAGGGTATTTAAAAATATAAAAAGGGAAGCAAGAAAGTACAGACTGGATATTCATATTCAACAACTATGGCGAAGGAGCCAAGCATCAGGAGAATTTTCAAGATGATGTGTATGAATTTGAAAAGGTAAATGAGTTCACTTACTTGGGAGTCATTTTAGAAGAGAGCAGCTATGGAAGATAAGCAAAGACTTGCAAGAACAACAGGAACTATGGAAGTTTGAGAAGTCTAATAAGGTCTCAAGTTTTTATCCAGGAAAACAAAACTGAGATTATACCGAACAGTAGTCAGACTAACCAATGTCGAGCCATTAAGAATGGTGGCTAGGGTAGGTATACACAGAGTTTGGCAGTGGAATGGATGCCAAAGATGATCTTACGTATGTGTTCCATAGGAAGTAGAAGGAGAGGAAAAGAAGTAGGTCACGGACTGGATGAGAGAAGCAGAAAACAAAAGAAGATGGGGGAATATCGTCAAGAACTTAAGTGAAAAATATCAAAGTATTTTAAAAGTTTTCGCTCTATGCCTACAAGGCCTGTTATGCACTGTAAATAAATAATTTAAGGTTTGTATCGAGATTTCTATCATTTATATGAGTTAATTTCTTTTAAGTTGATTTAGTTTAATTTCGTTCCATGCCTATATGAACATTATTCATAATATCAGGCCCCTTAGTAGCCATTTAACTTAATTACAATATCCGCAAGAATACCCGACACAAAGTTAATATTTACATACTTATATGATCAGAATAAAAGATGTATTTCGCTTATCGTAATTCAACGTTGATATCGTGACGTTGCACCCGTAGTAATTTCACGTAATGAATTTTTATAATAGAATTAGCACGTGTTCCGATTCGTATAGGTGCTGGAAGTATGCTGCCTCGACCAAAATTAAAATTAAATTGTTGGACGCGGTCAGAATGTATTAACTGCTCTCTCGAACCAATTTCTGTTTGACCTGCTTATGAAATATCAGATGCACTCCTATACTGTGACTCAACTGGATCAGCTGAAAATTTTTAGATGAATACGCTCCGGGACTACCACAACTATTCTATTTAAGTTTGAATCTAATGGACGCCTAGTGTCAAATATGAAATGGTTTATATTAGATATACTTGATAAATTTAAAGTAGTACATAATGTATAATATACTCATAATAATGGTCGAAATATATATTGTATATAAAAAATAGTAGCAAATATGTAGTTGAAACTTACGTCTATTAACATGTTGCACATGACGGTGTTCTGTTCTCTTATACAGATGATGTCTCATATGTGCAGAAAATGATAATAAACTTTAACAACTCCTAAACGTATTATAAATTATTAGAAATAACAACAAAAACTATCAGCGGAGAAAACAACATTCATCGTATTGTTTAGTAATAATGGAAAGTTTCATGATATAATGTTTCAAATTGGAGTAAGATTTTTATTTTTATGTCCACCTTCCATATCATATAGCAATAGCAGTGTATGGCTATGCGTTATTATTTATGATACAAGCTTTGCTTACAGAAAAACGTTTTTACTTGCAGAAACATGGCGTGTGCTTGCTAGTTTTAAGTGCTTATTTATTATTGAGCTTCCCAAATATGTAACTCAACTTTTGTTTATCTACTGATTATTTTAGTAGTTTTCGTGTCTTGTTTCATGGTCTTACTTGACCTGTATATTATAATGATGATTTTTTTTGTCGATAGTTTAAAAGAACTATTATTGTATTAACTCTGCTTGTGTTGGTTTTGGGGTGTAGCCCTCTCCCGATGTACCAAGCTCGGATAAAAGAGGAGAGATAGAGGAGTAACCCTCTATAAAAACCAGAGTTGAGTTGGCCCGTTTGATAGAACCCTGCATGGGCTTCTTTTCTAGGGTTACAGATAAAGACCACAACGGCGGATAAAAACGACGAATTCGGCGGAAGTGTCAGCCCGACTCTGGGCATATTTGTCCGATAATGTCCCAGAAGCGAAAAGTATCGATACGTGGAACATTCGAAGCATGTACCAAGAGGGTATAGCAGCAAATATTCAAGAAACGATACGCCTGAATATATATATATATATATATATATATATATATATATATATATATATATATATATATATATATTATATATATATATATATATATATATATATTTTAGGATGCAGTGAAGTTTGATGGCCAAATTCTGGAGAACAATCATAGATGAACACCATATCAATTATTCTGGTGCTGAGAGAACACGAAACAGAAATGGCGTGGGGATATTAGTAAAAAGGGAAAAGCTTAAGCAGTGATAGGATTTACGCCCATATTGAAGATTAACTACATAACTGCAGTCCCTATAATATAAACATCATTTAAGTCTACTTACCGCCATCCAAATTTAATGAAGACGAAATAGTAAAGTTTTATCATATTCTAGAAGAGTCTCTAAAACTGATAAGAAAACTTGAAAAAACTATTATTATGTTCGAATTTTACGCCAAAATTAATCAGGATACAGTCGAGAATGTTGTGAGGATATATGGTCTTGGCAAAAAAAAACGAATGAGGAGAAAGACACCCAATTACGCCAAGAGATGGATATGGTTGTAACGAATATATTTTTCAAATTACACCCAAGAAAGCTTTAAAAATGAAAAGCTCCCGGTGATCTACCAGGTATACCAGATATACCATAAGAAACCAAATTGGTTTTATCAACATAAATAAAAGGTTTACAAATTCTATCACCTCAGCACAATCATATCAGGCGAAGATATCTTTTTGGACATACCATTAGTTGCAAATATCAACATACGACTCAAAATAATTCATAAAAAAATAAAGCCCAAAATAGATATGAAAATACAAAAAAAAACAAAATCTAGGAAAAAGTAAAAGCAGAGCTTTGAATTTTGCGAAAATAATTGAAAACACTATTAGTGACATATAAGAAGTGACATTTTCTAGTACCATACTTTCGCATGAAAATCTTAAATAAAAAAAAGAAGCAAGAATGGGATAAGAGATAAAATATTGCAGATGATAGAAGAGCCAAGGGAATTAAAAGGTAGAAATTTCAATGAATACAATAAGTTGCATAACAATATGACGACTTTCATATACACAAAAAAATTAAAAAAGTACAGAACGCTAGAAAATAGCGCAACACCGGAATAGTTGTAGACATCGAAGGCCAGATTTTGACTACAATTGAAGATAAATTAAGAAAGTGGAAAGAATACATGCAACAATTATTCAAAGATACAGCAAAAAGACCGAAACAGACAATCCCTCCGACCCGGAAATAACAAAAGAAGAAGTAATGTTGGCCATTAAAAGAATTAAAGATGGAAGATACCGAGTGACAGCTTTCACTAAGCTATTCAACAACATATATGAGACTATTTTACCCACCAAAAGACTTACTACTATTAATATTCATTCCGAATACCCAGAAAAGCCAACGTTAGGAAATGTGAACAACATAGATTAGTTAGTTTGATGAGCTCTTTACTTAAAGAACTACTGACATTTACTCGAGCATGTACCTATACCAAATTAGAAGAATCATTAAGTGAAGTTCAATTTGGATTCAGAGCAGGACTCGGAACGGGGGAAGCACTTTTAAGTTTGCAAGTTCTAATACAAATAATCAGGGATGTTAACTGCGATGTACCTGCTTGTTTCATCAATTTTGAGAAGGTATTTGACAAAGTACCATATGGAAAATCGATATCCTAAAAACATCAGGATCTGATGGTAAGGATATAAGACTAATCTTAAACTTACATCTCCAACAAGAAGAAACAGTGCGATTCTAAAATGAATTATCCAAGATATTTAAAGTCGGAAAAGGAGTTCGAAAGGGTTGCATATTGTTACCAGCACTAATTAACATATTCACTGAAAAATCTTGAGAGAAGGCCTAGATGAATCAAAAAATGGTAATAAAGTAAATGGTCAACTTATAAACAATATAAAATATGCAGACGATACTTTATTGCTGGCAGATAGTGCGCAGTAGCTCCAAAGAATGATTAATAATGATGTAGAAACATATTACAAATACGGCCCAAAACTAAATTGTAAGAAGACAAAAATAATGTTTATTAGTAAGGACACCAACGTAAATGCCCAAATTATAATAAACAATACACCGATAGAAATAGTGGAGAATGTGCTCCTGAGCTGCAATATGCAGGATACCTGGAATCATAGGTACGAAATAAAAACTTGTATTGAAAAAGCCAGAAGCTCTTTTAACGGTCGTAGGAAGATTATGTATAACTTATCTTAAATTAGTATTAAGATACGCAATAAGCAAAAGAATTCTTAGATGTTACGTCTTTAGTGTCCTCCTGTACGGAGTAAAAAGCTTGAATCCCACAGAAGACGACATAAAACGGTTAGATGTATTTGACACGTGGTGATACTGCTGTTTGTTAGGTGTCTTATATACACTAGACAACTAATACAACTATTCTATAGAGGCTAAGAAAAGACAAAGAAATTATTAACACCGTAAAGAAGAGAAAATTGGGTTTCTTCGGCCACATTATGTGTATTATTATATACTGACCTCTACAGTTGATTCTACAAGGCAAGATTGAGGGCAAGAGAGGCCCTGGACGTAGACGTATATCCTGGCTGCCCAATCTAGGAACAGACTGGTCTAACGTCAACTGGTCTATTTCGAGCTGCTGTGAATATAATAAGATGGGTCAATGTGGTAGCCAACATCACAAGAAGATAGGCACCTTTAGAAGACTTAAACTACTATTAACGTTATATTTGAAGGGTTTAAAAAACTGAACTTAAAAAAGGTTAACCAATTTAAGATGACAGAGGTATCAAAGTAGATAATAGAGCGTATCGTGCTGCTCAACATTTGATCATCACACGAATATTTAGCCAGAAAGCAAAGAGATAATCTAGTATACATACTAACGTCTATATTGTCTATATGCCAGTAAAATATGAAGAAATATGGGCCAGTATGTAGCAAAGCTAAACTATTAGGGGCGGAAACTTGTATGACTACCTGGTGTTCTGCGTAGCTGGGTAACTGGCGAAGTCGTACTATTTCCGAAATCAACCAGCTCTATTATAATAAAAGTCTTGTCCTACACTGTAATTAATAAAAATAAAAGTTTAAGGTTTCTGCGCCGACAAATGACTAAAGGATCGAAAAATATGTGTAAACTTGTAAATAAAAAGGAGCAACTGCAACAAATAAGGAAGATATTTTAAAAATTGATCAAGATTTTTACTCAGAATTGTATAAGCGGGAAGAACTTCCAGATTCTGATCAAAGTCGAATACCAATGAAAATGTAGGCTTAGAAGACATCCCAGATATCACAACAGAGGAAATAAAATCAGCTCTCTCGGAGATAAGAAACAATAAATCACCTGGAGAAGATGAGATGGTCATTGGCAAATCAAAGGAGGAGGAAAGTTAGTAAATGTGTTGAAAAAGACGTTCAATGCTTGTTTGACAAGAGGCGTAACCCCCACCCAGTGGCATAATGCAATAATAACCATAATGCACAAAAAAGGTGACATTTCAGACCTAAAGAACTACAGACCTATTGGTTTGCTCTCCCATACATACAAACTATTCATGAAGATAATAACAAAACGGTTTGTCAACAAACTGGATAGTTAACAACCTTGTGAAGAGGCTGGGTTCCGCTATAGATTGGGGAACATCTGATCATCTACAACTGAACAAAAATGATCATCTACAAGTTATAAAAACGCTAATAGGAAAGTGTACAGAGTGTAACAAGCCTATCTTTCTTATATTCGTAGATTATGAAAAGGCGTTCAATACTCGCCTTCATGAAGATATCAAGAAGTTTCGAATGGAACGTGGAATTAGACAGGGTGATACTACCTCTCCTAAACTGTTTACAGCTGTTCTTGAATATATGTTCAAGTCGAATCTATGCCGATGGCATCGTTTTAATATCTGATAAGAGTTGATAAAGCTACAAAAATCCTGCACACGCTCTATAAAGTGTCAAAAACAATTGGTCTTAAAATTAATACCTCAAAGACAAAATTTATGACCAACCTTGTAGTAAGCGGTAAAATTCTGATTGAGAGCCATAGCATCGACCAAGTAATAGCTTACAAATATCTAGGGCATGAAATTCGCTTAGACCGAGATAATCAAATAACTGATATACAAAGAAGGATAGGTCTCACATGGGCTGTCTTTGGTAGATTGAATAACATTTTCAAGTCTATTATCCCAGTTTGTTTAAAAAGAAAGGTTTTTAACCAATGCGATTTACCGATTCTTACATATGATGCAGAAACACTGACTCTGACAAAAAGAACAATAGACAAAATAAGAGTTATACAACGCGCTATAGAAAGATCAATATTAGGTATTACCATCGGAGATAAAGTAAAAAAACTAGAAATAAGAAGAAGAACAGGAGTCATAGATGCAGCTAAAAAAATAGCCATGGCTAAATGGGCTTGGGCCGGATATGTTGCCAGATTAACGGATGATAGATGGACCTGAAAGATTCTGGAATGACGACCAAGGCAAGATGCATATCGAAGCAGAGGACGACCATCAACTAGATGGACGGATGATATCAAGCGGATCACCACAAACTGGATGCAAGAAGCTCAAGTTAGAAATAGGTGAAAAATTTTACGCTAGGCCTACGTTCAGCAGTGAACAAATATAGGCTAATTGATGATGATGATGATGACACTGTGATATGGTTGAGATATTTGCATCTCAAGCCCGAAGACAAACCTGGAGAAAATAGTATATCCGCAAGACTTAAAAGGAAGGCGTCTACAATGTACACCAGAGAGATTTAGGAGGCTAAAAAACCGAAAACCCATTCTGCGATTTGGGCTTATTAGAATGGTGACACAGGGCCCATAAAACAATTTAACAGTTAATAATGGTAGTTAATCATTGAAAAGAACTTAGCTCCATCCTTTGTCCCATCCCCAAATGTCTTCGTTTTCAGGAGATATTGGATACATTTTAGTTGAAATACTAGTTGAAATGTATGTAAGTACTTAAATAGCCAAGCAAGTTGTTAATCTTATATTATTATGCTTAATCTTACAATTTTTAATGAATTTTAAATACTTCTCTCCCATTAGAAATATTTTTTTGTGTTGTTTATATAAAAAAATCACATACCTTAAATCTAACTGATAAAAATTCATATGAGATTATGTACATAAAAAATGACCCTACATTTCTTAATTAACTCTATTATATTTTACAAGAACTTCTAAGTTTGTGTTTAAGCGGAAACATCCTTTTAATTTTGAACAGCACGAAATTTCCTCATGAATTTTAAACGACATTACGTATGATTCTTCAGGCACCTTGCACTCGTAACATAAAGGCAAGTACAGGTGCTTATTTCCCCAGAGAGCGGAATATTCGCAATTTTATGATATTCTCATACAGCAATTCAAAGGACTGTAAATTTTAAGGAGAAGGGTATACGTATGAACATATGCAAAGATGTTTAGAATATTTTACCAATAAATATCAGTGCTGATATATTTATAATTCTTAATATTCAAAAACCTAGATATCTGAGGTGAGTGGACAAGCGAGAGGAGTAGAGAATAAAATTTAAAAAATTAAAATAATAAAAAATAAGAAGAAATTTTAGTAAGAACGTATATTAGTTTCGGTAATACCTTAGAGATGGGAAAAGATGTAAAGAGACAAATAATCACCAAGGTATCTGCATTTATTTATTCATTCCAGTTTACAACATGGTAAATTTATGATTCTTTGATTCAATAGCCGCTGACCAAGTTTGTCTAGTTGTGAACCACTTAGGCCAAATCGTGAACTATATGATAAATAAGTGTTTTAATACCAGTATCCCACCGTAGATGACTTAGACGCTTACTGATTTTTTGAAAACTGATAAGTTTTCCATTCGATATCAGTTTTCTAATCCCCGTTCTATCCGTTATAACGAGTAAAGTTTCTGGTAAAGACTATTTTGGTATAAGGCTAAACAATATATTAAATTGTTATAATTGGCAATATTATAAGGCCCACTTTATTATCTTTTACGTAGAGTATTTACCGAATATTGATACTTACATATTATTATTAATCTCTATTTGTTTTGAACACTCGAATACTCTATTTAGCTTTAGAACTTTACCAAGTGCTTATCCAATTTAACTTGTAGCTCTTCCTAGTTGGTCACCTTGAATTCTTTATCACATTTCGTGTTTATTTTCATTTTCTGTGCCTTCTGCAACTCTGAATTATTATTTTTATAAGCCTCATCTTTGTATATATAGTGATGTGACTTCCATCTTTTGGTGAGCTTTGTCATTGCTCCCTTGACGATTGCTGATCTTCTTTTGATTTATTGAATACATCCCTTAGAGTTGGTTATGCGCTAACCAGATATACAAATTGATTCCCCACTTTAATGTAATTGATTCTGAGAATTTCTGGCTGGTTGTTATTTCTTCGACCTATAATCCTATAATCCCAGCGTTGCTTTACGCCATTACCAATCCTAAACGATTTTGATACTTCTCCATATACTCCCACTTTTGTTGAGACAATTTTTGACTGGTTGTTATTTCTTCTACCTATGATCGTAATTTTTGTTTTTGATTTATGGATAACCCTGCTTCAAAACTCATTCGTTGTGCTTGCTATAGCAGTTCCGTTAATTACTGCTTTTCTGAGATTCCTTCGCGTATAATGGCTTCTCCGTAGATGTTAAACAGCATGGGGTTTATCACCTAGCGTTGCTTTACGCCATTACCAATCCTAAACGATTTTGATAGTCCTCCATATACTCCCACTTTTGTGAGGTTTTCTATGTACATGTTCTCTAGCAACGCGACTAGATGTTTTGGAGCACCCATTTGCTTCAGATATTTCCACATTTTGTCCAATCTTACACAGTCAAATGATCTGCTAAAATCAATACAATACAAACACGTGTGTGCTTACATAGAGTTAACTTGATTTTTCGATAATCTGTCTTAAGTTTATATATCTTCTCTGGTAGCCCTTGTTAGCACAAAGCCTGCCTGTTGTTCTGGTATTTCACGAAGCAAGTACGGCTAAGTCTTTCTAAGATAATCTGCAGCATGAGTTTGCTAGCGTATGGTATAAGGGTAGTGGTGCGGTAATTGTCGCATATTTCTTTGGATCTTAGCTTCTTCCTTGGTTCTTGTATATATGCTCGATATTAAATATGTAGGTAGAAAGTGTACATACTATTTGGTCGACCCAATATTTGGATCTTGCGAAGGTAAGTTTTCCTATCGAAGACACAAAACAACTAATGCGAACCAATTGTTTTAGATTAATGTTAGTTTTATATTTAATGCCAACAGATCCATTGTTTGAGAATACAAACAATGGATCGGTTCTTGATATTTTGTGACGCTCCGTTTTTTCATTCCGTTTCATTCCGTTTTTCAGGAATAAACTAATGTTGACTGCAAACTTTCCGGAATTATTGGGTTGCAAACGAAGGTTAATAATCATCAGCAGGATCTTGTTAACAGTTTTATATACACATCACTTTAACATATTCAAAGGGTTTTATTCTCTTCAGTCTTCTAGTCAATATTATACACTATTATACGAATATACATACTGTTACAGCACAAAAATCTTGTGTCTTTGTGTGAATTCTTTTATTGTGTGTAATCGGCTAATAAAGTGTGTGTTATGTTTCTACTTAATTGATTTATATAAAACTGAAAAAGTATGTTAATGTTTTACTCTCTTTATATAGATATTCATTAATGTTTGTAGGGTTTGGATAAGTCTTAAGTAATGTATTACGACTACATATTCTTGTGATAATTCTAAGAGTTTGAGTTTGTAGATATTTGACGAAATCTTGATTTAAAAATATAACTTATGATATAATGGTAATTGGATTAGCTCAAGAGTCAAGAAAAGCGACAACACACAAAGACTTTATATTCCACCACGATTTCCAAAGTTTGATAACATTTAATGAAGTCTTAGTTTATTTATTTAAGGTGAGAATCTCCGAAAAATAATTTCTTACGCTTTTACTGAGGTACATTTATTATTTGTTGAATCCTTTATTATCGTTAAAACCGGCTTGTTTAAATTTTAAATTATAAGGTATTTAAGTTGGCGATTATGAAGTTCTCGAAATGACTATTTACAGTAGCTTCTTCTTGGAATTAGAGTAAAATATCTAATCGTTGAGCCACTTTTTCAGGAGTTCAAACATGATAATCTGAAGCAACGAGAAGTCATATATTTGAGAGTATTTCATTTCAGTTTAAGCCACAGTGCTCCTGATGAGAGGTGAATACTTCGAAACACGTGTAGAGCAATGGTGTAACTTAAATTGAAAAGAAATGCAATCGTTTACTTTTATATCTCTTAGAAGTCACATTTTGGAAATAAAGAAATTAAATATTAATGACTATCTGACGCAACTTCTTTTCGATTCTATTGCTAATTTGTTGCAACATCGACAATACATTGGTCATTTATTATATTCCTCTCATTGCTCAGTAGTTGCTTAAGATAAAGAATTCTAAAACATAGTTCACATATCCATTTTTGTTTACAAAACTATTTTTACACGAATCGTTGTGTTTCCGTTATCTGGATTTTTGTTTGGTTTCAGAAATACAATGCTATATTGACGTCTGATCGATGGATATAAATCTTCCGGATTATGGCGAAAATGTACCAAAAGGTAGCGAAGTAACCCCGAAGATTCAGTTTTTAGACCTAGATAAGCAACCGTGACACTCAGCATGCAAATAATTATTTTATTTCCAATTCAAGTTAAAATTTTCTTCTTCTTCCAGTTCCATGACGTTATCGATCGTTGGATATCATGTTGGCTACCATATTCGCTATCGTGACTTTATTGACAGCAGCTCTAAATAACGATGTAGTTGATTTTCCATACCATTGCCTTAGATTTTTCAGCCATGATGTTCTTCTTCTACCAGGACCACGATTACCTTGGATCTTTCCCTGAATGATCAGATGTAAAAGATCATATTTTTCAGGGTGTCTCATAATATGACCGAAGTATTCCAGCTTGCGTTTCTTTATTATATTGACCAGTTGTGTTGTTTGGTTCAGCCGTCTAAGGACCTCCTCATTTCTAACTCTGTAGACCCAGCTTATTTTTAGTAGTCGTCTGTATACCCACATCTCAAAGGCTGTCAAGCGTTTAAGCATAGCCTCAGTTAGGGTCCACGCTTCTACTCCATACAGCAGGACAGGAAAGATGTAGCAAGATATCATACGAACTCTAAGGTCAATGCTAAGATCATGACTGCAAAGTACGTTTCTCATTTTTACAAAGGCAGCTCGGGCTTGTTCTATTCGGCTTTTAATTTCTGCGGTTGGATCCCAGCTCTCATTGATATTACTGCCGAGATACACGAGTTTCTCTACTCTGTCCAGTGTGGCATCTCCGACTTTTATACCGTCATCATGTATATAATTTTGTTTGCTAACTATCATATATTTAGTTTTCTTAACGTTGAGTTTTAATCCATACTGATCACAAGTCTGTTTTATTTTGTTCATTAGATTTTGAAGGTCTTCTCCGCAATTGGCAAGGACTAAGGTATCGTCGGGCATATCTAATATTGTTGACGGTTACTCCATTCACAATAATACCTTCGGTTGTCTCCATTAAGGCTTCCTTAAATATTTCCTCCGAATATAAGTTAAAAAGTAAAGGCGACAATATACAGCCTTGTCTCACTCCTCTTTTTATATTTATTTCATCCGACAGTTCTTTTTCAACCTTTATTCTTGCCACTTGATGCCAGTATAGATTTGTAATTATTCGTAGATCTTTATCGTCCAATCCAGCTGTTTCCAATTTCTAGCATTTTGTTATGTCGGACTTTGTCAAAAGCTTTTTCAAAATCGATTGCACAAATATACACATTTTGATTTATATCTCTGCATCTCTGTACTAGCACCTGTATACTAAACAAGGCTTCTCTTGTACCCAAGCTACTCCTAAACCCAAATTGAGTATTGCTAATTCTGTCCTCTAACAGCGTATAAATTCTGCTGTGTATTACTCGCAGAAAGATTTTCAAAACGTGACTCATCAGACTTATTGTCCGATAATCACCGCATGTCTTTGGACGATGTTTCTTAGGTATTGTAACAAATGTCGACTTTAACCAATCAGTTGGTAATATCCCAGTGTCATAAATTCTGTTAAAGAGATTACACAGAGCTTTAATTCCATTTTCTCCCAAAAACTTAAGTATTTCAGCACTTACTTCATCGGGGCCAAGTGCTTTTCCATTTTTTGCCGTTTGTATTGAACGTCTTACCTCACTTTCTGTTATAGATGGACCTGATATAGCAATCGGTGTATAGTGTTCTACTCTCTCATCTTCAAATAATTCAGAAATGTAGTTTTCCCATTCTTTTAACTTTTCATTGATGTCTAATATTCTGTGTCCGTTTCTGTCTTCTAAACTTTGGGATACTTGTTTCCATTTGTTTCCAGCGACTTCTTTCAATTTCTTGTGCAGATGAAATGTATCGTGTTTCTTTTCATATTGTTCAATTTCATTACATTCTTTACTATGAAATTGTGTTTTTGCGTGTCTTATCTTCTGCCTGATTATTGCGTGGATCCTCTTGTATTCGTTTTTATCTTTATTTCTGACTTCTCTTCTTTGATCCATAAGTCTCAGTATTTCTTCTGTCATCCACCCTTGTTTTTTTCTTGCTTTTAGCGCACTCAATTTTGTTTCTTGAACAGTCTTTAAGATGTCTTTAATTCTCGTCCAGTTTTCCTCAGTACTTTCTTCTTTGTTTGATGTTAACTTCATCTTTTGTTCTAATATACTAGTTATTTCTTGTTTTACAGTATCATTTAGCATCGTTTCTCTATCAATAGTAACTGTTTGCTTATTCGTCCTTGCAACTCTTTTTAATCTCAGTCTTATTTTTCCTACTAACATATTGTGATCTGTTGGTACATCTGCCCCTGGATATGTTTTTACTGATAATACTGAATTTCTGTATCTCTTATTTATACATATGAAGTCTATTTGGTTACGAAAAACTCGTTCAGGTGTATCTGCTGGTGATTTCCAGGTATAAAGACGACGTTTTGGAAGTTTGAAAATTGTGTTCATTATTACTAATTGCTTTTCTACGCAAATTTTTTTTTGCGAATTATGGGAACGCTAAAACCCAATTTTTATACCAAAATAACAACTAAGAAAACTATACAATTTAACAGTTAAAATAGAAAGGTTTAAAAGAAATGTATATCGTTTGTTAAGTAAACACCTACAATGGATTTTTCCTAAAAAATATCAGAAAAAGTACATACACTGGGAGCTTCCAAGTAAAAAAAACTTATTACTACTAAGTCGTTTTAAAATAAAAATATATCATTATAAATCGTAAACTCTTGTTTACAAAATCAGGATAAACGTTAGTAAGCCATCTGAAGGAGACAATAGTTCTTAATGTCGCACTGTTCTCTCAATATTCAATTACACACATAATTAATTAAGCTGAATATGTGCTCGTTCCTCGTTTGGTCTCTGTTGGCTAATTTTTAGCATTATCAATAACTATATAATAGCGAGGGCATTTTATCGATTACACAGAGTACTGGGCGGCTTTCTTGTGATTTATATCTGTTTGTGGTAAAAAAAGTAAATGGCTTAACTGTTCACGGTGATTTATGGTCGCTAACGTTTAATCAATTTTTCCTGAAAATGCTTCTATCATTTTTCAACAATCCTAGCATAATGGGCACTAGAGGTGCGGTATACGGTATATGACATGACTTATGAATTTTAAATTGCATTTAAATCTAGATAAACGGACCATGTACAATCAGTATGTAGATATATACACTATATTTGTTTACGGCAAGAAGTTCATTATTTAAAAGAATTTGAATACAAGAAATCCTTTGTATAAAACAAACAAGAAATCCTTTGTATAAAACAAATACATGAAAATAAAAATAATGTGGTTATTATGGCTCCCAGACGAGAAATCTATGTGTCAAGTATGTCACAACACATGTGCATGCCACATGCATTTTATCTGCAAGATGATTTGTAATATCAAATTATTAGAATACAATTTTGGAGTTATGTTAAAAATATAAGTATGGAACACCTAATTTAAAAACATGAATAAAAATAAAAACAGCTTATTCAAATTACCTACAAACACCAACAGATATAAACATTTAATTAAAAATCTAGTCTGTTATACTACCTTGTCAGACATTTATCTTCATGAACTTATAACTCAAAAAAAAAAATTTCACATTTGCCAGGTACCAAATGTTGCTTCTGACATACAGGGCCTCTATATTTGAGTTAAAAGTTAAATAACACGTGAACATTTACTAAAACAGTTTTATTTTATTCATACAAGAACACTTCCAATTATAAATAAATACATTTAGATCCAACCATTAACATCAATATTTTCTAAAATTCAACCTTCCACATGTGTCTAGTTTATATTTTCTGGGTACCAAATGTTTAAGTAACATAAAGGGCCATATAATAAAATTTTTCTATATTACATTGCTACACACATGTATAGTTGGTTGCCTAACTACAACCATACAATTTTTGCTCCCTTATATCATCTTAATTTCATAAATTAAAAACTACAACTTTGATGGTTGATACTGTTATATTAATTTACTTAATTTTCACAATTTTAAATAACGTTGGCTTTTGTCTTAAGTAGAAACATACAGCTGCATTGACTGCTCTGTGATTATTTCCGTCATAACTTAACAATATTGTCATCAAATGTCATTGCCAATCAGTTGCACTCATACAGTCCTCGAAGACATACCGTCTCAGGACTAGCAACTTCAACGTGGAGTCATATGTCGCCATGTTACCTAATCCATCGGTAACTCTATAATCCTAAATCATTATAACATTATTTTAAAACTAAATGTAATTAAACATCTGTAATCGGGTTTTTACCCACATATTTAATTTTGGTGGCTACATTCATGTACTCCTATTAAGTATTAATCACATTGTTCTTTAACCTTAGTCAAAATTTTAACCTATGTTCTTTTTAATTAAGTGGTTAACTATTTTCTAGGACACTGATGATGGAACATGGTTTCCGAAAACGTTTTTGTCTTTTTAACTTAGCCCGTTTGGGCCTAAAATATACCTATTACAAAGGATTTTTAATTAAATTTTTAATACATGGTATACAGCCAACTACAGGAACGTAGATTCCTTCTAGATATAAACAAATTTACAGGATAAGATGCAATGAAGCTAAAAACGCCATATTAAATGTTCAACACTCTAGTTGAGAAAAATGTACCAGTAATATCAACCATTCCATCCATGGACGGCAAGAATTGAATACAACATAATGAAATATCTGAAAAACAATGAACGACACTGCACGATTGAATGTTATGCCATTAGATGAACAGAAAGCACTATAGAAATCTTTTGTACAACCCGAACTCAGATAATCATGATGATCATGAAGAAACTTAAATCGTTGATTTAATAACAATACAAATATCCTAACAAAAAAGGTGAAAGTAAAATCCAGGCTACTGAGATGCAATATTAGATATGTGTAAGAGGGTTGATAAAATAACAAATAAACAGATTAGACAAGAGTTAAATACATTCGCTCCTAATGACAAAAATGCAAAATATCGACATAACTGGAAAGACCATCTGGATAGATTGAATGACGACGGTTAGTTTTCAAAACCAGTTTAGAACTACAAACCGGGACGTAAAAGGAATGTTGAAAAAGCCAGGAAGAAGAGGAGTTAAGGAACGAAACAGGCCAGAGGCCTAACCCCGAACGCTGATGGAGATAAAACTATAATTTTTCAAAATAATAGAGGTTTAATAGTGTAACCAAATTGTTGAAGAAGTCGTGCGATAAGAATAAAATAATGCAGAAATTTGTACAAGGATCAGTTTTTTTTAAATAACCTCAAATAATTTCTCCAATAAGATGTAGACCAATTCTAAATAAATATTTACCTTTGTCACACTCTCAAAAAGACGAAGGAAAACGGCGTATCAGGTAACTATTTTGGTATACATATACATGGTGAATCGTCAAACAAGCCATAGAAAACTCAATGGGAAATTCTAAATTGTTGAATTCTGGCTTTCCCAAGTATTTTACATCAAAAGTCAAGAAAAACTATTTGTAGAGGACTGAAATATGTATCGAAAACAAATGTTATAAGTAATTGTTCTATGAATTAAACGTATTCCAAAATTTTGCAAGAATATAATACATTTTTTAGGCTACCTCTTAAAGTCAGGCCACACGTGGAACAAGAATGTGTATGCCATGTTGCGTTCGGTCATATTGATGTTTATGATATTTGACAATATTTGAATTGCCAAAATGTTTATTTTGTAATATATTGTTTGAAAAACAATAAAGTTGAATAAAAAATGTATTCAATGTATGTAATTCCCAATATTGCTGAGGTAGAGGTAATGGATTTTAACAGGAGCCATGAGTCATGCCGATTCAGTACACAAGTTTAACTGTTATTTTCAAGGTCATAGTACTTGTCAAAATCCATTACTTCTACCAAGAAATTTAGAAAATCAAAATGAAATAAATGTATTAACACCAGTTGTAGAGAATCCTAGAATAAGATCTCGGACCATTACAGACCAGTTTAATATTCATAATTCCACTTCCTTAAAAAAGCATAATCCCATCAAGAACTAAGAGAAGAAGTGGTGAGTAACGAGCGGAATTTTGTTATGAAATTTTAGAGAGACCTAATGCAGAGAGACAAATTTTAAAAAACATTTTGCTTAGCGATAAATGTACATTTACATTAAATAATGAACCAAATTTTCAAAATTATAGGATTTGGTCGACAAGAAAGCCTGACGATATTATTGAAAGCCATACCCAATATCGTCGAAAAATAAATGTCTAGTTAGGAATATTTAGACACAATATTATTGGACCATTTTTCTATGAGGAAAATTTAAATTCAAAAAAGTTTTTAAATTTGCCACAAGAAGAGATTTTACCCAGATTTGCAGAAATAGCTCCAGATGAAGAAGAAATTTGGTTTCAAATGGATGGATGCCCTGCGCACAATAACTGGAGGATAAGAAATTCCTTGAAAACAGCTTTAATAATTGTTTGATTGGACCTGACTGTAATATTAAGTGGCCCCAGAGATCTGAATAACTATTAAAGAGTGTGCAAAAATAACGCCACGGGTTCTGGCTAATGTTAGACGAGAATTTTACAATCGAGTGGGATACTACTTAGTACAAAATGGCTTATTGTTTGAACATTTGTTATAGTTTTATGTTTAGAAAGTATCATAAATTATTTTTAGGAAGGATCACAGTAAAACTATATTGAAATCCTTTGAATTGTTGTATAACCTGGAATTGAATTGGAGTGTAGTATAACATCTTACGTTAAATAAAGATCTAGCAGTGCTTGCACTATTGCCTGAATTTTCAACATTATTGCGATTTTTCGTGACGTAAGTAGATTCCATCAACTTTATTGCTTTGTAAACAATATAATTTATTGTTTACAAAGTACTATTTATTCTTGACTAGTAGTAGTAGTATTTGTGAGAATTTGGTGTTAAAATAAAAATATTGACAATTCAAATATTGTCAAATATCAAAAACATCAATAAGACCAAACGCAACATATCAAACACATTCTTGTACCGCGTGTGGCCTGACTTTAAGGGGTGGCCTGAAAAATGTATTTAATTTTTGCAAAATTTTGGAGTACGCTAATTCGTAGTACAATTTTAACATTTGTTTTTACTATAGATTTCAGTCCTCTACAAATAGTTTCTTATGACTTTTGATGTAAAGATAGATAGATGATGTAAAGGTAGATATTTTTACTTGGTTTTAGTTGGCGTTTACTACTGACTAACCACTAACCGTTGGCTGGCACTAACCGTTGGACAAAGTCGTCCTCCTTTAAGGCAGGGAAGATGTAGGTTCCCTTCATATGAAATCTTATAACATCGACCTATCGACCTCGTGTTATTATATTATTACACTCAACAATAATTAATATTGTTCTGAAGCTATTTTCTTGTGGCATTGTAAATTAATTACTATTTAACTGGGAATAAGCCACAATTAAAGATAAAAATACGTTTATTTACGTTTCAATTTCCACTTCGGAAATCGTTCTCAAAATACAATAAACGTATTTTTATCTTTAATTGTGGCTTATTCCCAGTTAAATAGTAATTAATCAACAATAATTCTCATGTAATTCAGATGTTTTTACACATATTCCCATAGCTAGTTTCAACTACTTTTAGAATGTTTCACTGATGATAGTCCGACTGGACCGAAGACGTTTTGAAGAATTGTAAACCTTTTGGATAAATTTCTAAAGATATTTTTAATAAAATATACCATTATACACCAGAAGTCTTTTTACTTCTCTGTAAGTTTTTTAATCACTTATATTCAAACTATGAAAAAAGCAGTTAAAAAGTTTTTCCTTTGAATTTTCATAACGAAACAAATTTGTTGATTTTTCATATCACGTTCCATGAACAATTAACAATATGGAGAAGACAGTTAGACGTTGATTTTACTTATCTGTTATGAACAAAAATTTAAGAAAACTAGAGAATGGATAAAATTAAGAGAAACATATATCCACGAAAACTAATAAATAATTTTACAAAGGCTTTAATCGTTTTAATAATGCATATTGCGATTATGAATCAATATTTGTATCCAGAGAGATAAATTAGATAAATATACTGACAATATCAAATCTGCAATTAATTAAGTTTGCATTCATAGTCTGTGACCGAATGTGGTGTGCAATTCAAATTTCCTATTTATTGAAGTACTTATATCAGAAGGATGTTAAAAGCATGCCAAGTGATAAAAGTTATGTCAACCACGATAAAAGTTATGTTTACCTATCTGAAAAGAACGGGGATATTTTATTAAAAGCGAGACGGTTAGACGGACATGCTTGTAGAATGATAACGTTTGATGACTTTCATGCATTCCAGTAAAAATGAGTCAATCGAAAATAACAACTCAGTAACTACAAGAATACAGGTCATCGATAAACGATAATTAACTATATGCCCTAGGAAAATGTACATAATAATACCAATGTTTGAATATTTTTTAAAATAAATAAAATTTTATTTAAGAAACTTTTTATAGAATTTAAAATCACAAAACAAATAACAATTATATGAAACAAAAACAGTTTCAATAAAATATTGTTGAAAAAAATTAAATATAAACTACTGACATGTAAAATATGAATTTTATATTTGAGCACAATTTTATGTCAAACGAAGAAAAATCCATATTCCGCAAAACTGGCTTCAGTCTACCTTTGAGTCTATTCCAAAGAAACCGAACGCAAACAGTAGTTTTGACCGGTTCCGAATGATCAATCTATTAGATCAGGCCCTAAAACTGTTCTTGACTATAGTACATGCAAGAATGTATGACAGACGTTGTACAGCCCCCATCCCACTCAATGAAGAAAAATATGTAGCAAACCACATAGCCTTCCATAGCAAACCTTCCAAGCCATGAAGTAGAAATTTGGCAACAACGCGTGGTAGTCCGACCGTGGTTTGTTTTGTTTAACATTTCATATAGGAAGGCTTGTAAAGTTTGTTGAATTTAGTGTTTTTTTTAACTTTATTCGAATGTTTTATTTGTAAATTGTGTTTAAATCAATTAGAAAATATTAATATAAGTGAAATATTATTAAATTTAGAACTTATAGAAGATTCTTAACGACAATTTAAAAGGCAAGTATAAATATAACCTAGAAAACAAACTGACAATAATAATACTTTTGCTTCTTGTTACAAAATATGTAAACTAAAAACAACAATAATAATACTTTTGTTTTCTGTTACAGATGCCCTGGCATTGTTGTATACCTGGTAGCAAAACCAATTATGCCAGTACTTTAAAAACGAAACAGGCAGAAAGTACGTTTTCGTTTTCCAAAGATCCCCAAAGAAGGTATACTGGGTTATGCTCTATTCATAGAGAAGGCTATACAATTACCAAATCTTCCGTAGTATGTGCCAAACATTTTCATGAAGATGATATTCAGCGGACTGAACAATGAGAAGATAAAGAATGAAATGTACACATTGAAAAGTTAATATTTCCCAAATTAAAAGGCAATGCAGTTCCTAATATATTTCCTGAAGTACCATCATATGTAACTGTTCATTGTACTGAAGAAAGAAGGAATCCCGAAGACACAAGAAACTTTTTGCATAAGAAGAGGGAACAAGAGATAACATAATTATAACAATTAGACTTAGACAATAATATCCCATTGAAAAACTGGACAAGTAAAATTACAAGTGACTGTGTATATTTCTATGTATTAAACAATAATCAGTTGGGACACAAGTGTGATAATATTTGTGTAATATGTAGTGAAATAGTTAGCAGTAATTTTAGTGTAATCGTCAATGTAGGTAAGAATAGATTAAGTAATAATGATTTGAAATGGATTTTACAATATAGTAAATTAACAAGATGGTCACAATTAGAGAACTTACTTTCTCATTTAGATCTGCTTTTTAGATAAGTGATAGTAAGTCTTGCTATTCTCAAAAATCTTTTGAGAATATGGGCTATTTTAAATCGATATACAAGTTATAAATGGTATGTTACATTCAACACATTTTTCATGTATACCTCTCTTAACTTGGTCTATATGACAAAAAACCTATTCATATTTAAAATTGCTACTTTCGTATACCTAAGTATGAAAATTCAACAAAAGTAAATAGTAAAATATTTAATTTTCAATTAGATTAATTTAGAACCATATTTATATTGTGTCTGATTTCTTAGGATGAATTTTTTAATCATAATAGTTACACCAAGTTTTTACTTAACAACTTAACAACAATATTGTGTTATTTATATGCTCAAGTACTTAATATTTAAAATTTCTAGAGATTCTTGACTGCATTTGATTGTAAGATTAACTGTTTGACACTGTATTTTAAGTGCAATAAATTTTACTCTAGTGATTATTTTATTGATAATATAACTTAAATAATAATAAAACTTCATATATATTTATTAATTATAAGGTTTTATTAATTTAATTTCCCTAAAAATATTTCTGTAATGAATTGAAGTTTTCAAAATATCAGTTTCCTAAAATTCAAATTAGTTCAAATTTTCTGGTAGACCTTACAGCTGATTATCGGACTACCGACGTCATATAATGCGGTGTTGCCTTTTTTACTTCATGGCTTGGAAGTAAAGGTGGCTGTGAGCAAACTCATCGGCAGAATGTAGCAGGCAGTGGCTACCAATACTTAAAGAAGAAGTCACCAACAAAAATATACTAACAATAGCGGAATAAGAAACCCTGCACACGTCATTCTCTATCATACAGAATACATACATATACAACACACAACACATATTCACTCTAAAGAGGAACACTCTAAACACATACAAACATTAATAGCACATATTAATAATATTGAACATTTAGAATAATCAGAGTTTGGTTTTTCCATGGGGAAAACACCCACCATCACACCTTTATCAGCCAAATGTGGCTGTTGCCTATAACACAGTGAGCAAAAGTCAATCAACCTCAAATTTTGTTAACATGACAACATTGTCAATAATATTGGCGGTTATTAAAGTAAAGACCGTTTTTACAACTAAATTATTTAATAATCTTTTTGAGAACGATTTCAGGAGTGGAAATCGAAAGGTCAAATTTTTTAGGTAAAATGTAATTCTCATAACAATCAATTTTGGCTTTTTTGCATATAAACATAGTACTTAACTTAGATATGCCACAATAAAACAGTTTCAAAACCTTATTAATTTTTGATGGTTTGAATTCTCATTGTACAAATAAGCAGCCGCCCTGTCATATGCGCTTCATAATAATTAAAAAATACTGTTTTGAAATAAAATAAACTTGACTCTACTCTGTATACAAAAACAGTTAACATTTATGATAATCTACGGTTTCAGTCATGACCAACTAACGGTTCTGAACTGTGCTAAAGATTCGTATCGGCCGGTAATGCAGATCCAACGCTTACCGACAATGGAGTCTGTATTGGACTTTGACTGACTTGCACAAATACCTTATCACTTCTCCACACTAATCCGTGGTGAAAACTTATTGTTTTTGGAATAAAAAAAAATTAAATATGAAGGAAAAATACTGCCTTTGTACATAGAACACTATAAAGAGAACGAGCCATGAAAATTGAAATTATCAAAAAAATGCTGCAGAATTTATTTAACGTATGTTTACACATATGATCACAGCTGTCTAGGCGTGTCTTTAAATAAGTAATTTATAATAGATCACTGGATAACATGAAAAATAACATTTAGATGGTTTCATGTGATAATGTTAAACCGAGTTGTAGAAAATGAGTAATGAAGTTATATTTTCTATACCTACTCTTTCAAGTAAATAAATTCAATAGATTAAATTTAAACAAATTTAGATACACACACCACTGAAATCAGAACTTTGTAACAATTAGTACGTTTAGAAACGCATGTGGATGCGATTGTTACGCGGAAGGTCTAAATTCGAAACACCTGATATTTTTAAAAAATATACGAAGGAATCAGGTCGACCTAGTTTACATAAAATAAGTATCTTGGGTGAAACCAGGGTTAATAATAGGCGTTTGATGCACATTACCAACGTGTGTTTTTGACTTTTTTTTCTTCATGTGCCATATCAGCTATACGACGTTGGCGATCACCATTGCGAAGGCTTCTAGATTTTCTGCCATATAAAATAATTGTCCTGCATTTGATATCTCAGTCCATTCACGAATGTTTTTTTCAAACAAGACACTTGTTTTCCTCCTAAACTTCTACGGCCTTCGATTTTGCTTTTAAGGATCAGTTGTAATATTCTACAACGAGTTCCACATAATTTATGTCCTAGATAAGACATTTTCCGGTGTTTAATAGTCTTTAGCAATTCTCTATCTTTGTTGACCGTCCTTAATACTTTCTCATTCATTTTTCTTGCTGTCCAAGGTATCTTCAGCATCCGTCTATGAATCCACATTTGTAATGCTTCAATTCTGTTCATAACATTCATGCATTTTTGAATAATGGAACTAAATATTTATAGTGTTTATGTTTCAGTGACGTAATCATTAAAAACAGAGGAGGGGTGTAATTTATGTAAAATTATTTTATATGATCAAAAACCTCAAAAGATTATTTCGATTATAAATGCGGCAGCCTACTTTCTGAATAATAAAACTTAAATTAACCTATTTTTGGGTAACTTAACTAAGGTATAGTTCAAACCAAACCCTTCTTTCAGTGCGTCATAGTTTATCGAATCTTATAAACTAAAACGCTAAGTCCTTTTCTTGTCCACCACTTTACTCAAAAACCATATTAGATAATTAAAATATTTTTTCGGAATATTATTAGTATTACGTATGAGATTGTCAAGATATACTTTTGGTACAAAAATTCACTTTCGGTATTGAGATGACCGGAAGTTAAAATTCACTTTAAGTTTTAGACCCCACAATGTATATATGGATCGAAAGGTCTCGTCGAGACGAATCTAAATATGTACTTCCGGTTGCAATCCGACACCGGAAGTAACCCGAAACGCGCATAAAACGTCAAGATACAGCAAATCTGACACCGAATTCGTGATCAGCATGCAAAATTAACTGCTAAATGATATCCATGTCGACATTTTATGAACTAAAAATTGCATTCCGGTTTTGAGGTCGACTTCCGGTTTCGTTTTTATTAAAAAGTAAAAAGTAAAAGTTTACATAACTCCCGGTGCTAAGCAAAAGTTTTCAGAAAATGGAGACATTGTAACAAAAAACATTGTTTTCGACGAAATATATCGTGATATTTAATACACTTTTTAGTTGCATTATTATTGATGAATGTTATGTATATTCTTGCTTATATTGTTTGTATTAATCTCTTGATTTTTCTCGCAAAATAAAAATTTCATTTAAAAAACTCGATGTCGAGTTGGTCCGCTAGTTTTCTCTAACGCGTTAATTTTGAAGTGACAGATAAAAATGCACGTCTGTGATTATTATACACAGAATTTAGAAATTTTTAAACCATACATTGTTTTGTTCATTTCAAGATAGATGACGCGCTTGGTACAGACAACCATTTTTGACTCATTTATTGTTCTAAAAGATATAATAAAGTATAATTTTTTTTTCAGTTTGATGGCCTTGGCCGAGCCAATTAGCCAGACAAATTTAAAGATAAACTATAAAAATATAGTCTGCATAAAGTCTGCCTTTATGCAGACGACACTGCAATCGCGGCAAAACATAGGAACCTGGATATGGCTGTAAGAAATCAGACGGCATTATCTTTAAAAAGAGAACAGAAAACCCAGAAGAGCAGCTAACAGTGCAATACAGACCAATAGAATGGCAAAACGAAGATATATACCTAGGAGTCATAATGTTAACGCGACAGTCCAGAAAACAGCAATAACCAGAGCCACAGTAAGAGGATTCACAGGAAGAATAAGCAAATTAGATATGAAAACAAAATTAAGACTGATAAACAGCATCATACTACTAATATTTACATATGCATCTCTTGCATGGGGATGCAAAAGTTAGCTTAAGCAGCACACAACAACTGCCTTAGAGAAGCTACAACGATGCCCAGACACGTCGCTGAACGGTTGCTATTCAGAAACCTAAAACAAATAAGGTTACTGGATATGACGGAGTAAAAAGCCAGAACAAAATTTGCTTAGTTAAAAGACTATCCAAACCAGATTCTACAAGAGATATTAATGTATGATGTTAATCACAGCTGGCAACACAGAAGACCCAAACGGCGAACATTGGCAAACAAGAATAAAGTCTAGATAATCGTAACTCTATGAAAAGAAGACAACGCGCTTAATTTTGGCACGGCAGAGTATTTACTAATGTTGATTTTATATTTTTCAGACAGATCTTAAAAAAATCTACAAAAAACCTGTAAGAGGGCCACATTCTCGAGCGCCGAGTCACCGAACTAGTGTAGCCCAAGTCACATACAGATTGATGATAAATCACTACATGATGATAAAACGCCTTACGATGGTCTGCATTGTTCGGGGTAGGATTTCGTGTGAGAGGCCTTGTACACAGGACTCCCACACGACAAGCACTTCGCTGATAAGAGAGCCTCATGACATCATCGCCTGGAATCTTATATGAATAACCTTGAACATTTCCCCCATCACTTTGACTCCAGTCGGTTAATAAAGAGAGATGACAGCCTATCTCGCTCACGAAGACTTTAACCAATCATTTTATTTTAACACCATTTTTGAATGTCACAAATAAAATAATCAAACGAAGCTTAATTCCGCCATGTCAATTCCGTCAAGTTGATGATTGATATTTGTTATCAAGTTAGAAGTTCGGTGGAATCCATTTTTATATTTTCGACTTTCGTCCATTTTCGTCTTCCACGTGCTTTGGCTTGTTTACAGTTTTCATATTTAATTTAATTGTCTTTAACTTTCGTTTGTATTTAGTCTTAGTAATTTAAGTTGGTTCCTTAGTTTTTAAAGTTTAGTTAGTTGATACCTTAGTTTTCATTTTTAATTTAATTATCTTTAACTTTCGTTTGTAATTTAATCTTAGTAATTTTAATTTAAGATGGTTCTTTAGTTTTTAAAGTTCGGTTAGTTGATTCTTTAGTTTTTTCAGTTTAGTTTTATTTGATTCCTTAGTTTTTAAAGTTTAGTTATAGTTCCTATAAACAAAGATTTTCGTCTCCCTACAAAACTTGTGAAAAAGCAGATAGGTACTGTCACATCACTCACGATATGTGAGATTATTCCATTGGAAAATAATAAAATACTTTGAAATTCCCACTAAATTTTGATTAGTACCGAAATGACCCACCAGAGGCGCTAAAGGGATAAAATTAATACTTAACCATTTGAATTTCCCGCCAGATGGTGATTAGTATTGACTCTGCTCACCAGTGGTGCTAATAAACCAAATTATATATAGAGTTGCCTATCTATCTGTATATACTATATTATTTATCTATGTAGTGCATCAGAGCGCACAAAACAAACCACAGTAGTGTTCTATTAGATGAAAAAGGTAAAATTATCCTTGATAACAACAAGAAAATAGAAAGATGGAAACAATACATACAGGAATTATTTAAAGATGAGAGACAACCAGAAAACATAGAACTATACAACAGTAGAGAAACGGGGCCCAGTATAACAAAAGAAGAAGTCATGCATGCAGTAAAATTGGCAAAAGATAATAAAGCTACAGGTCCTGATGAGATACCAGCGGAAATTATAAAATTAATCGCAGAAGATCAAATAGATATACTAAAAGACTTGTACAACACCATATATGATACAGGCGTCATTCCAAAAGAATGGCTTAAGTCGACGTTCGTGACTCTACCGAAAAAAGCTAACGCTAGAGAATGCTGTGACCATCGAACCATCAGCTTAATGAGCCACACTCTAAAGATATTCTTGAAAATTATACATCAAAGAATTTTCAGAAAACTGGAGCAAGATATTAGTAACACGCAGTTTGGCTTCAGAAACGCAATGGGTACAAGAGAGGCCTTGTTTGCCCTGAATGTATTGGCCCAAGATGTATGGATGTTAACCAACCTCTTTATGTCTGTTTCCTTGATTACAATAAGGCATTTGACAAAGTCAGACATAATCGCCTCCTACAGCTACTTCAAGATAAAAATCTGGATATGAAAGATATTAGAATAATATCAAACCTTTACTTTAATCAAGTTGCATCTGTAAAGGTTGGCAACGAACTATCAGAAGAAATAGAAATACAACGAGGGGTAAGGCAGGGATGCATATTGTCTCCGCTGCTTTTTAACCTCTATTCAGAAGAGGTAGTTCAGAAGGCACTAAAGGAAACATCAAGTGGAATTAAAGTCAACGGAGAACTTATAAATAACATCAGATACGCCGATGATACTTTAGTAATCGCAGAGTCAGTTGAAGAATTGCAGGTTCTGATAAATAAGATTGTAGACAATAGCGAAGAGGCTGGACTTACTTTAAATATCAAAAAGACGAAATTCATGACCATCGCAAAGACACAACAACAGGACACGTTATGGATTAGGGACGAACTCGTTCAAAAGGTGAACAGATATACATACTTGGGAACAATCATAACCGAAAACAACGATTACACACAGGAAATCAAATCACGTATAGGAAAAGCCCGATCAACATTCAATACTATGAGAAAAGTACTTTGCAGCAATGATCTGAGTCTGCAACTTAAAGTACGAATGCTTAGATGTTATGTATTTTCTGTGTTATTATATGGAATGGAGGCTTGGACGCTTAAAAAAGATATAAGTAACAGAATAGAAGCGTTTGAGATGTGGGCTTATAGAAGAATTTTAAAAATAAGTTGGATCGATAAGGTTACGAACAACGACGTTTTAAAAAGAATGAACAAGGAAAAGGAGATATTAAATACAATTAAAATAAGAAAATTGCAGTATCTGGGTCATGTCATGAGAGGTGAGAGATATGAGTTGCTGCAGATCATTATACAGGGAAAGATACTGGGCAGAAGAAGCATAGGCCGACGACGTGTATCCTGGCTAAACAATTTGAGGCAGTGGTACAATTGTAACTCTGTTGAGCTGTTTAGAGCAGCAGTGTCAAAGGTGAAGATAGCCGTGATGATAGCCAACCTTCTTAAAGGAGACGGCACTTAAAGAAGAAGAAGCATCAGAGCGCTATCGGAGAAAAGTTGATGGTCTAGAGCATTGGAGCGGGTGGGGTGATTTTTGTTTACACTAGTTAACCCTCCTTTCAAAATATTCAGTAAAGAAACTTGTTTTGTGTATTCTATTTTTAGTTGTTGAGTTATTTGAAAGAGATTTTTTTAGAAATTCCGAAAATACTGTCTTCATTTTAAACTCCGATTATTTTTAACATTAAACCTCCTAAACCAATTAAACACCCGTAATCAAATGTTTGTATATAAATAAAGTAAATTGTAAATGAACAACGAATAGATTCAACCAGGGTGGTCTTGGCAGGGGTGAGTTTATTATTTTCTACGCCAAAAAAATATAAGCCGACTTTATTTTAATTATAACTTATCTTAATTTTCATGCAGATTAATTTTATCAACGGTCATTTTAATTGTTTTCTAAGATCTTTAAAAAAATTTTGTATAAATTTTTCATGAAAAACTTATCGTTTTCCGGTTATTCAACATCACATGTTTGGATTTTCGCATTCGATGAATAAAAGTCTATTTTCGAACAACCATAACTTTGTAAATATTAAGTTTTTACGGTAATAATAAAAAAATTCTTTGTTTGCTTACCACCACCAAGTTGGGGAGTTGAACTCTTATTTTCCCAGAGGAAAAGCACATATTGACATAGGGTAGATTTTAATCCTTGATCTTTTTTCTACCTACTGTCAAAATTTCAAGCAAATCTATGTATATAAACAGAATTCTAAGCAGAAAACCGTCATATATCCTAAACAATGTTCGATACCATAGTTTTTGATGGAAAACGTAATCATTAAAAATGCCGGACCTGCGCAACTTTGTAGGATAATTTTAAATAAGAGACACAATTTTTAATCTTGTAAGTGTCGATCAAACAAACTTGAAAATAACCGTTAAATTAAAAATATTAACATTTGAGTTTTACTGTTCAGAATTTACTGTAATAATAATTGAAATTAATATTTTATGGCTTTAATATGATTATGTCACTGAATGCCAATTTACTTACGAACGCAGGCCTGTTTCGATTAGTCGTAAACAAAGTCAAAATTGTTATGATGATCGCCAACATCCGGATCGGACAGTACCCAAAGATGTTACTGAAGCGCCCAAAAAAAATAACAGTTAGTCGAAAATTAAGATTTATATTCTAATATTCATAAAACATGTTTGAAGGAAAAATTTTAGACGAGCATTGTCGTTAATTTTTCAGTATAGACAGAGTTCATTCGGGATACTTACCAGGTTACATTCTTTTACAGTATGCAAGTAATCACCCAAATTTCCGTCATACAATGTTCAGTCTTATACAGAGGCCGACTTGTTTCATTTCTTCTTGCTACCATTTCATCCATTTTATTCTACCAGCTTTTCCTTGGTCCGCATCTTCTTCGTTTAATTATTTTTTTGTTTCTACTACTTTGTGTGTAGGATTTAAAATACTTGCGGATTATTAGATCCATTCGTCTAGCCAATGTTTGTTATTTGAAATTGTTAATTTCTACACTTTATACTTTTTGTTCTACATTTTTAATATCCTTAATAGAAATTTTTAAAAGTTCGTATTTTTTTTAGTTTTTTTAATTTTAATTTGTTTTTTATATTTTCATTTTTTTTGTTTTATTAATTTTTTGTATGATTTTTTATTTTTTTATATTTTTTCATATTAATATTTTAGTCATTTATTTTCACCTATATTTAACATTATATGACCAACCGATTCAAGTTGATTTTTTGGTGATTTCTATTTTGGTTATTATATTTTCTTGTTCAGTTAATAATCTAATTTCTGCCTCTCCCGTATTGTCTTCCTTGTAATATTTCTTAGCAATTTTTTCTATTACTGTTAACTTACTGTTTTTTAACTTATTACTTTTAACTTAATGTTTTTTTTTGTAGAATATTTATACAGTATACATTTTTTATCCCCTTTTAATCACTTCCCAAATCACTACCCGAACTTTTTAGATGTTGAATTTATTTTTATTTTGTATATTATACCCTCACCTTCCACTTTCCATTACAAAACTTTAGATAACATTTTTTCACTTTTTTCTGCTAATTTGCCAGGTGTATTATAGTATTTAACTAAACTCCCTTTAAAAATGATTGAAAGTTTTTATGACACAGCTGATAATTACCAACGTAATGTCATAAACCAGTGACGAAGAGTTTCAAAATGATTTGATTTTTTTTTGTCTCAAATGCTTCTTAGATGGATTAAAATTCATTAATATACAATCGACATAAAATTTCTCAGTGTCAATTATTTTAGTTAAAATTTAAATTTTTCTCTGTTTAGATCTTTAAACATCATCTTCTTACTTTTTTCTCGTCCTCTTGATAGTCATATCAGTAAGACAGAGTTCTATTTAATCGGATGCCGAGGTGTTTTGGCATCTCATTGTGTTAACAATGGTCTAACATTTGGCCGTGCCATTACAACACTAGCGTCCTTGGGGAGTATTTGCTTCTAAGAACGTAAATAAATTATTGTTTTGGTTTTCGGTTTATGGGTTGGTCGATGGTGAATATGTTATATAGAATCGGTGCGAAGACGCTCCCCTATGTGGATCCTGGCCTGCTCTAAGAATATGTGTCCGGCCCATCTAAGTCGCTGTGTTTTAATGAACGTTACGACATCTGGTTCATTAAAGAATTGGTATAATTCAAAATTAAATCTTTGCGCCACTGTCCTTGATCGTTTATAGTTCCAGATATTTTGCGGAGTATCTTACACTCAAATCTTCTCAAAAGTCTTTCATTCTTCTGCGTTAGAGTCTATGTTTCCGCCCCGTATGTGAGGACCAACCTCACCAGCCGTTTTGTATATAATACTTTTAGTTTTTCTTTGGATATTTCTTGAGTGGAATTGTTTTTGGAGTCAATAGTATGCCCTATTTGTAAGGTTTATTCGTGTCGTAATTTCTTAGCTTGTTTTATTGGTAATAAGAATAGACACTTTCAAAGTGTCTATTCTTATAAAGCCGTCTAGCCGTTGATGATTACTGTGCCATAGGCGGCAGTTAGGTCGATTAAAGCTACCTGAATTTTTTTCTTCCGTTCAAAATCATCTTTCAATGTGTTGGGTGAGGTTAAGACTTTAAGATTTGGCCGCAACAGAACTTTCCGAGTCTGAACCCTACTTCTGCTCCGAAATAATTTTGGTCTTCACAAAGTCAGTGATTCGGTGAAATATCATTATTCCGAACACCTTGCAAAGGTGACATAAAAGAGAGTCAGGTTTAAAATCTTTGTATCTGCCACATCTTCCCTAAGCGTCACAACTCTGGTATTCTTCCAGATTTTGGGGATTTGTAATATACGGATGGAGCAATTCATAATTTGTACGAGCCACTCTACGGATATTGGTACAAAGTTTTCATTTGTTCTACTTAGCCAGTAGCTTTATTATATTTCATTGGTGGCTCGTGACTCTCGTACCCTTCAACTAAAGGAGATACGTAGAACATCCTTTTCGTCGTCGATATTTCGTTGAAGTCTCACCCTGGTTATTCCTCCATCCCGACCTACCGTTCATCAGGAGGCGGTGAACTCCACCCGTCACCAGCTTTCACCACCTGTTCGATCTGTTGGCATCCTCCCGAGCATGTATTGCCCCTTTTTAGAAATGGTCATCCCTATATAGCTTCTCGCATTTTTTAAAAAGACCTTTACAAAACTTTTTACAAACTTGTATGATCCAGAGCACGGTTACAGGTAGGAAACTTCTGAATACTAGGATTCAGAAATTTTCGATTTTGCTTTTTTTTAAGTTAAATGTTTTCTTTATCAGAACAGTTTCGTATCTGATTTAAAGCAAGTTTTTGATGTTCTGTATTTTTTGAGGGGGAGGAGCTGTCAACTATTTTTGCGACTTGATCTCCAACCCTGTAGCAAACATGTTCCCTGGTTTGTAACATCTGTGCCATCTTCCGCTCTGATGAAGACTACGCTACTGTACCGATTGTGTGTCTCTCTCGTATAAACTATATACTCACATATCTACAGTCATTGCTCTGTGGCTTGCAATATCTCTAAGAGTTTCTTGGATCAGAAAAACATTGACACTGCGGTGTCTCCACAAATTAGATAACACTTTATTTATCAGTAGAGAGATAATGTAGGTAATATTAATTGAAGTAGTCATGGAAGATAGATACATAGCCTAAATACATATACTCTTATACCTTAAAAATATTTTCACATAAAACAATAAAAACATAAAAGTTTAAAACGCATTAAAATTGTATATGCAAAAAATCCGGAAATAACATTTAATTTGCCATAATATAAAACAAACGGTTTCTAAAGCATTGATCCATTTTAGGTATGTTTTATACCCGTGTTGTTAATCTATATAGGATACCCTCGACACCCACATAATATGTGCGTATCATAATTGTGTAATTTCAGTTTGCACCGTGAGGGAACAGAGTGGAACATAAAACATTGGTCGCACCAAATTAAACACAAGCGATTATAATAATGACGATTTACAGACGTTAACATCTTTAGTAATCTGGTCCAGAAAAACGTTTGTTCAACAACATAAACAATAAATAATATCAACACGGAAGGTGTAAGTTGTATAATTTATAATAAATATATAAAATATATACTACTCTCCAAAATTAATGCACCACCTAAAATGGACCATGATTTTAAAACTATATTTCTTCTGAACCCTTAACTGGATTTCCATTATTTATTTTCACATTGTATGTATATTTCTAATTAATAACTGTATTAATGTTTTTTTTTTAAATGTCAACGTTTAACTTATACACAGGGAGTAAAAATAAAGTTGTGTTTTTTCATCAAATTTTGCAACACCCTGTGGAATGTATTAGAAACAAACCCTACATGTTATTAATATTTTTAAATCGCTTCATTCTTTCTTCATTTTGTAAAATTTCACATTTTTGTAAAAAAATCATGACGCTGCCTCTAATATCAAAAAAGAAAAGTATGTTCAAAGCATTACGTGATTTTTTACTCTCCAAAAATAACGCCTTACCTCAACTTTACCATAATTTTTAAACTATTTTTCTTGTGTATCCTTGATTGGATTTCGATAATTTTTTCTGCTCATTACAGACCTATTTCTAAGTAATTACTATATTAATGTTTTCTGGGAAGTGTCAACGTTTCACCTATACACAGGGTGTAAAAATAAAGTTGTCTTTTCATCACATTTTGCAACACTCTGTGGAATGTATTAGAAACAAACCCTACATGTCATTAATATTTTTAAATCGCTTCATTCTTTCTTCATATTTTCGTAAAAAAATCATGACGATGCCTCTATTATCAAAAAAGGAAAGTATGTTCAAAGCATCACGTGATTTTTTACTCTCCAAAATTAACGCCTTGCCCCAACTCTACCATAATTTTTAAGCTATTTTTCTTTGTATCCTTGATTGGATTTCGATAAAAATTTTTGCTCATTACAGACCTATTTCTAAGTAATTACTATATAAATGTTTTTTGGGAAGTGTCGACGTTTCACCTATATACGGGTTGTAAAAATAAATTTGATTTTTCATCTTATTTTGAAACACCCATATTTCTGTGACGCTCTGACCCGTTCTTTCTTCATGTGACTGTATTTGAAGAAGTCTGAGGCGAGATGAATGTGTTCAGACAATTACTTTAGCTGATGTAGAGTTAAGTTATCGTGAAATAGGCTTGAGGTTAGGGGTATCTCTTACTACAATATCACGAGTCGTTCAACGTTTTCGAGAAACAAACGACCATACGAAACGGCGTGGGCAAGGAAGAGGAAGACTTACAACACCACGACAAGATCAGTTTATCAGGATTCGTGCTATAACAGAAGGTTTTCTCACAATGAGACATTTACAAATACAAGTGACAAATGTTCATACTATTTAAATTAGTAGCAACACTATACAAAGGCGTCTCGCTGAACAAGATCGCATATACGGATACCAGCAAGAGCCAGAGAGCACCTTGACTGAAATGTTAATGACTGGGAGTACATGTTGTTTACTGATAAATCGAGGTATTGCTTATATAGCTCAGATAGACGTGTAAGAGTTATTCGACGGCCAGGAGAACGCTACACACAGTGTAATATACGACCTATTACTTTATTCAATGGAGGATCTGTAATGGTTTGGGGATTAATATCTCTTACAGCAAGAACGGACCTTGTTGCTTTAATTAAGAAGTGAAAGGTATATTACAGACATTTTGTCTAACCATGTATTTAGTTCCATTTGCTCCTTACATAGGAAATAATTTTCTTTTAAACTTTGAAAAATAAGGCAATTATCGTGCACAAGTTTAATTAAATCTTTCCCAAGTACTTTCGCTTAAAATAGCATCTTCTAAAATAGCGAAAGTTCATTTATTCGAGCATTCAACATCATATCAATTAATTTTCTTTTAATGCATGATAACGCTCGACCACATGTTGCACGCGTGGTTCGCAAATATTTGGACGAGGTTGGAATACAAACCATGAACTGGCCACCCTGCAGCCCTGATTTCAATCCCATAGAAAATTTGTGGGATATTATTGATCGTCAACTCAGGAGCCGACAACCACCACCTGTCTCTCTTGACGACATAGAAGTTATCGTGAGAGAAGTTTGGGATGCAAGTGATCAAGACCAAACACGCCGCTTAATTTTAAGTATGCCTCGCCGTTGTGAAGAAGTAATTAGATGTAGAGGTGGAAACACTCGTTCTTAAGTATTTTTGGGAAAGGGGAATTGTTAAAATTATTTAGGTTATATTTTCTTAGGCTTTATTTGTATTAAATGGCAATAAAGTTTATGTAAGTAATGTTTTCTTTGCTTTTAATGTTGATAAAAACTTGTTATATTTAAAGTTCTGTATAAGGTTTAATAATAGAGATATCGAGATAATTTTTTTAAGAAAATCTTAAGAAAGAATAAATCAATCTCAAAATGTTAATAAGATGTAACGTTGATTTCTAATATAATAAATTCCAAAGGGAGTTGCAAAAAACGATGAAAAAAGACAATTTATTTTTACACCCCATATATGGATAAAATGTTGATATTTTTTAGAAACCATTAATTAATACATTAATTTACTAGAAATGGACCTATAATACCTATGAAAAAAACATCATCAAATTCCAATTACTCGTTCAAAAGAAAAATAGCTTACAACTTATGGTACATTTAAGGAGGTGCGTTAATTTTGGGAGTAGTGTATATAAAACATGTTAAACCAATATTGTACTGTTTGTTACACTGTCCAACATATGTATGTTTTAAACGATGTGTAGACATTAGATTCAACGGTAGGTAAACTCTTAATTGATGGCTCTAATAGGATTTACAAAAAGGAATTTAGACAGACACTTTTCCCCTTTTCACAGCGGCTTTTTCAAAACTCAAACAGGCAATGGATATAATGGTAATATACTATAACGGTAAAGACGGGGAACAGAAAATAAATTAAAATTAAATTTTTTTGCTATTTTAAAAAAATAACAAATACCGTACAATTTCGCCGACAAAGATACAAAATGATGTATAATTTTGGGGAAAGGGTATTTGTTCTTTCAGTAAGTAAAACAGTATAAATTTTGGTATACAGATTGTTTTGATTAAAAACTTAAAAGATAACAAAAAAAATTGTCGAAAATTATTTAATTGTAAATTAACCACGAGCTGGATGAACTGATGCAGAGCGCAGACATTGTTAGATTTGTAAAGTCACAAAGACTAAACTGGCTTGGTTACCTATAAAGAATGCCATATAATATAGCTGTAAAAGTAGTCCAGAAATGGAAGCCACAAGGAAACAAAACAAGATGAAGACCCCGTAATGGATGGATAGACGACGCAGGGAGGGATCTTAAAACCATGAACATCAGGCAGTGGCGAAGGAAAGTGTCAGGCCAAGACTCAAAAAGGGTTGTAGCGCCATTAGAAGAAGAAGATGAATGTACTTTTATCCTGAATGGTAATGTAATTAAACAAAACTATCGGTACTGGAGTGATGCGAACCGCATCGATTCAGAGAAGGTTACAATCGATATCCTGAAAAACTGAATGCGATGCTATAATTGGCCCCTTGTTCATACCAGGCAATTTAAGTGGCGACATTTATCCCAATACGCTGAAAAATACCATCGAACCTTTAATTGTGTATGAATTAGAGAACCAAAAGGACGATCAAGGCAACCTAGCTGTGGACGAAAATTTGCTGCACATCCAAACGAGTTGGAGCCCCTCCAGACTATGCAGCTCCAGTTAGGCACTGGTTGGATATTAATTATCCGAACAAATGGATTGGAAGGAGAGATCCTATTGAGTGGCCACCGAGGTCACCAAATTTACCGCCACCTGAATTTTTTCTATGGGATTACCTCAAGTCAGTTTTTTTTATAAAACTCAACCTGCGTCACTTGGGGAATTGCGAGAAAGAATTACGCAAACACGTCGCGCTATTACTAGAACAACATTTTCCAAAGTTCCACCAGAATTTAAAAATAGGCTGTATTATTGTTTACAAAACAACGGAACCCTCTTTGAACATTTACTAATTTGACATTTTTAACAAATTTGTAGTTGAACAAAAATCTCATTAAATTTTTCATTTAAGCCAAAGTTTCACAATTATTGCTTCATCCTGTGTAATTATTATTTATACCATTGGATAGAATTTTTTTAGTCTTTTCAATGATGTATCACAGGTAGGGGTTTACAATCTAAACCTTTTTGGTTGTGGTGGGTGGGGCCTAGGGGGTTGATGGGGTGAGTCCTCTTGTCAGTTTAGTTCCCCCTTACTATCCTAGAAACGGTTACAAGCATTTTTTGATATCAGCTTTTGTTCGTGAGATATAGCCCATTGTAAGTTTTAAAATTGACACACGTATAGATCAAAGAATCCTTGTTTATATTTATTCACTTGTTGTGGTCATTTGATATAAATTTATTATGATGTGAATTTGTACACTTCATATATTTTGTTTTCATTTTGTGAATATTAAGAAAAAGTTTCCGGTTCAGCTCCATCATTTTTTCGTCCTCTTGGCGTGGCCTCTTCTAGCTAAGTTTAGGCACTTAGCTTCCTCAAAAATAATAATTTACATGAGTTTTCAAGCTTCGAAAATGCGTATTTTTGCATTTTTCCGATTTTAAATGCTTTATAACTAGAAAACTATTAACTTTAGAGACAAATGACAATAGACCTTTCTTGTTTAAAATGACCCAAAAAAACATAAAAAACTGTTTTCTGGAGCAAAAAAATGATTTTCGGAATTTATTTAAAAAAAATTGTTTAAACAAAAAATTTTACCCGAAAACGTTCAAATTTGTTTAAAGAGGACATTTTTGAAAGAGAAGCCACAAAGAAATCGAATCAGAAACATATTTCCTAAACGAGCGGCCTCACAACCTGAACTATTGGGTTTGTTTGCATGGGTAACTTTTCATATTTTTATCTGTATTAAAGGACTTTTTTTTATTTTTATTAATTTTCTTTATAATAGTTAGAGGAACAATTTTATGGTGTGAAATTGGAAAATAGATCAGTTTTTTCTCAGTATATTTAATCCGTTTTTATTTTGTTTACATAAAAACACTTTTTCTTCGGAAACACTAAATCTGAATTTCGTAAGTTCTCAAGACAATGTCTATATGGCCTAGTATGTTGTCACGAGCCCTTCAACTGCTATAAGATCCCTTAAACATATTTGAAACTTGCTAAATTGATTGAGGTGAACATAGTATGCGGTTCTAACTAAAGATTAAAACTAAGAGACATATTTAATGTGATATATTATTACTACTGTGAAATTGTCATTGGGAAGATACAACCGAAACAAACAAATAACATCGATAAATAAGAGCTGGGAAACAATTACAAACAAAATTGAGAAGGCAGCAATCGAAGCTTTAGGAAAACATGGATATAGTCATAAAAAAGATACCACGACTTAGAAAAGAAATAAAATAGAAATGTAGTGAAAATCGAGAGCCCTAGCTGAAGTATAAAGAAATTTATTCGCCAGAATCCAGAAGTCTATTCAAAATAAGAAATGAAAGACAGGAGCTGATAAGAAGATAAATACAATGAATATTGGAAGCAATTTACAAAAAGAATGAAAAGCGACTTTTACGGTGCACAAAAACAAATATGGATATTTATAAGGAATCAACGGAAAGATATGGCAGAATTAAAGGAAAATAATAACATACCAATAAACTAATGCATAATATACTTAACAGCACTATTTAAAGGAATGCAAAAACAATAATCAACACAACAACGTGCATGAATTAACAAAGAAGACCCCAACAACTATAGACACTTAAATCTACTGAATACCACACTCAGGCTTACTACAAAAGTCAAAACAGAATTAATATTGATTGATAATTGATAACACTACCAGATGAACAACAGGGATTCTGCATACACTCACAAAATCATCAGTTGAACACCAAGAATTCGGATCGGGAAGATCGTACGTAGACGCCGTGTTTATACTAAGACAAATTACAGAAAACGCCATTAAATATAATAAACCGACATATTTATGCTTTCTCGACCTAACAGAAACCTTCGATGGCACCCAGGTCGTACATGTCTTACATCTATTACATCAAATAGATGTACCAATAATTATTATACAAACAATCAAAAACATCTACTCCCATAATTGAATGCAGGCAAAGATAAACGGAAAACTAACCGAGTCAATTTGAACCACTACAAAGTGGAGTTAGCAAGGTGATTCGTTAAGCCCAATGCTATTTAATGTAATAATGGACGACATATGTATCTACAGTCTCTATCTGCTGCTGTAACTCCAGTAAAATGGTCGGGTTCTGACACCCGTACCATAACCAATTATTTTTTTAATGTGTTTTTGCAGAGTCCATTGCAGTCCTTTTTATTTTTTAATAGATTAAAGAAAGAAAAGAAAAAATTAACAATAGAACCAGCATTTTTCTGTTTACCACATGATCTCTCCAAGTAAGTACTTAATATTTGACCATAGCTCCGAAGATGGCTTTGTAAGCCGAAATCACTCAGCTAGAAGTTAAAATCGTTTACAAACTTCAGAAATACTCTTTTCCATCTTTTGATTTGTCATAAGTGCCATTTACGCAAAATAGTCATGGACAATTTCGACAAAAAAGTGCTTATGTGCCAGCAAAGCCGCTATGTGCCTGATGTGCTATTCAATAAATACACCTATGCTATGTTCTCTTTATGATTCAATAAAAAATTACAACTTAAAGGAAAAAAACAGTGATTTCTATTATATTCAAATCTTTCATAAATTTTCATACATTAATTTCATTAATGATAACTGAGTACAAAATTATTATTAATTTAGTTGGACTATTTGAAAAGCAAAAAAGAAATTTAATTATTCATTTTTGGTAACGTTTATTTTCACAATAAGGTTTTCCAATAGGATTTCCGATATAAAAAAAAATCCAACACAATAATAATTAGAGTATGTATTTCAAATATTAATTACCCACTACTATAAATAAATGTTAGTTAAGTCTCTTTTTGTAAATAAATAATGTTCGATACATATGTTTACAATGTAGCTACAATAAAACATCAAATATGTAATCCATCTAGAAAATATAATATAAATATATAAACATAAACTACAATAAATAAACGATGCATATCGAAACACTGCTGTTATAAATACGCTGTTCAAAAAAGGATGTCTTAAAATGCATAAAAATAATTTAAACAGTAAATTCAAAATATTTAAAAAATAAAACTAGAACATACTTTCCGTAATGTTTATTTCAAATACGCTTTCATTAACTCATTAAATGTTTTTCATTTATTAGAACGACTCTCAATAACGTATACTTAACAACAATGAAATAAACAATATGGCCGTCAAGGGACGTCCGGTAGATTTGAAACATTGAAATTGTTGGTTAATGGGATTAATACAAAGTAAATAAAAAATTAAAACATAATATAGTGTATAGCCCTGTCGTCAGAGATTTGATCTCTAAAAACCCTACGAACAAGCTGAATTCTGTCGAAAATGTCAATTATGGGAACCCAAAAAAGATGGAAAAAATTTACCATTTTTACCCCTGACTACCCCCTAAAACGCCAATGGTACGGGGAACGAAAAAATCGATTTACCAAGAATCTGTAGAATCCGGCTGAGATAATTCTGAACAAAAATTCGTTAAAAATTCGGTAAAATTCAGTAAAAGAAAACGCGTTTTAAAGACCAAAAGTGCAGCTTTCGTACGCAATTTTGGTATTTTGCCTCATTTTAAGTCAGTTTTTATAAAGGTTTTAAAAAATAAACATTGCGCGATTTTTGCCATTTTTTACTATTCTCATGAGATCAATACACATGATCACACGTTACGGGAAAGGCCTTGACGAAGGCGTTAGTGGGTGGAAGGCTTAAAAAACGTACTTGTACAATCAAAAATAAGCAATTTTAAACGTTTTAGATCGTTTTTAATGTGAAAGTTTAAATTCAGCGTTTTTATTCATATCTCAATTGCATCTCATCAAAACTTAAAACCGAAATTTCATATTATAGGTTTTAAAGATTAATATCTAGCAATGGAAATTCCATAGTAACCGGTTAATAACAGTAATGCATTTTAATGATCTCATGAGAACCATAAAAAATGGCAAAAAACGCACACCTCTCATTTATTTAATAGCACCGTTATAAAAACTGGCTTTATTTTCGGCAAAATACAAAAATTGCATACGGAAACCGCTCTCTTCACATTTAAAACAAATTCTGATTTTTGCCGATAGGACACTCTGATCAGAACAGATTGAATTTTTACCGTAGAGTTGATACACTACAGGCCGATCAGATACCAGCATATTCTAC
Source organism: Diabrotica balteata (assembly GCA_918026665.1). Classification (NCBI taxonomy): domain Eukaryota; kingdom Metazoa; phylum Arthropoda; class Insecta; order Coleoptera; family Chrysomelidae; genus Diabrotica; species Diabrotica balteata. Next base: position 86,142,641 of record OU898282.1, on the reverse strand, counting down.
CCTAAGCCTAAGAGTTGATACAAATTTATTTAAAATTGATTTCGAAATTGATAAAATTTGAACTGACGTTCAAAATTGCCGGTTGATTCAAGCGTTGTTTCTGAGAGAACAGTTCATTCTACATAAAAAGTGCTAAGTGATTTTTTCCCAACATTGATATTCTTAGCAAAGTTCTTCAGATTGTTCATATTCTTTTCAGAGGTTCAGTGATATATTCAGGTCAGTGCAGTCTCTGACGACTGCAGTAGTACTGCATTATTATTATTATATACACGTAGCGATTCCGCCAAATATCAGCTTTAGTCAAATAAACACATACGCTGTGTACAATAGCAATGGACAATATTGTGGTTCAAATGCAATCAACCTGGAAACTTCCTAAGCCAATAACGCTTAGTTCATTAGTTTTATGAAAGTAACTTCACTCTTATACGTTAAAAGACATCTCTACTAAGATCTTTAAATCCCGACAGAATATGAAAATTTTTTAAATTTTATTTTTGTTAAATTTTTTGTTGATAATCTTTCAACCCTGCCCTGCCCAGCCCTGAAATTAGTATTTCCACCACCAGAGAAAAAACCCAGTACCTTCTGCTCGATTACATATACAGGCAAAATAAAAACAAAAATAGCCAAACACATAAAAAAGAAAGGAATAACACCAGCTTTCCGAACAAGTAACAACCTAGACAAATATATTAAAAATAACAAGAGCCAAAATAAAAAACACTTAAAAAGTGGTGTGTACAAACTTCAATGTGGCGACTGCCCAAAAACTTACGTCGGTCAAATTGGTAGAAACTTTAATAAACGAATAGCAGAACATAAAAGGGCTTAATAATAGGAAAACAGATTCAGCATACGCACTTCACCTTCTAGATCATAATCATTCTTTTAATGACAAATTTAAAATTTTTCACATTTCAAATAAAGGCCTTAAGCTATCTTTGTTAGAATCTATGGAAATCAACAAATTAAAAAACACAGATATAATTCTGAATGACCAACTTGAGACAAACAGTTCTCCCCTCCTCAACCTATTTCATTAGAGACTATAAATTGTAAACGAAAGCCAAAAATAGATCACTTGAGCCGAAACAGCTGTAGTGATAAAAGTTAAAATAAATTTTGTGGAAGTTTGAAAACAAAGTTTTCAGTGTTTTATTGTTACATAAACCTGGTTGAAACCTGGAAAGCGACAAAAACCCTTACAGACAAACTGCAGGTCTTTGTTAATAAATGTCTACGAAGAATTGTTCGTATTTTCTGGCCTAACATCATCAGAAACGAAGACTTACTACACCTGACCAAACAAAAGAGGGTAGTAAATGAAATAAAGTCCAGAAAGTGGGGTTGGATCGGTCACACACTCCGAAAAAATAACTCCAGTATTGCAAAGACTGCCCTAGAGTGGAATCCCCAAGGAAAACGAAAAAAAGGTCGCCCAGTACAAACTTGGAGAAGATCCATCATGGACGAGATAAGAAAACAAGGAAAGTCTTGGAATGAGGTGAAGGCCTTAGCGCAAAATAGAACCCGATGGCGCGTTTTCACTGAAGCTCTATGCTCCACTTAGGAGTTCAAGAACCTTATATATATTGTTACATAAAATGAATTTCCATCAAGTAACGGTCGAATCCATCAATTAGATAGATTTCTGTTACATCTCCTTTTTTATGCCTCCTCCTCTTCAGTCCTAATCCCTTTTGGGATGTGGTGACACCATCAGGCCTTTACAGTTTTTTCACGATTTCCCTCCATCCTTCTCTGTCCTGGGCTAGTTGTTCGGCTTCATGTAACCCTTTGTTAATCAATATTTTTGTTTGATCTATCCAACGGCTTGGAGATCTTCCCCTAGGTCTCTTTCCTTCAACTCTATCCTCGACTATCAGTTATTCCATCGTACCTATTCTTCTAGTAATGTGCTCAAAATACTGCAAATATCTCTATTGTATGTGTTTAAGGAATCTAACCTTTACTTTAAGTTGTTTTATCACTTCACTTACAATGAATTTTCTGCAGGTGTTTTGTTGTTTTTCATTCCTTTCATTCCTTCAACACTGATTTAATTTCCTCTTTGGTTATATCTGGAAGTTTCTCTGATCATTGATTTTGTAAATATTGCTCGGATTTATAACTCTGGAATTTGAGCATCTCGACTATATAATGTTCTATAGCACTCTTCAATTATATGTTCAAATAAAAGAAAAGACATATGAAACATGTAGGTGTGTAAAGTGTCCTTTTTCTAAATCAAAATATATTATTGTCTGAAGCTATTTTCTTGTGGCATTTTAAATTAATTACTATTTAACTGGGAATAAAGCCACAATTAAAGATAAAAATACGTTTATTGCCGTTTCAATTTCCACTTCGGAAATCGTTTCAGTAAAAAAAAATTAATTTACTGTTTGTATATTGAGAACGATTTCCGAAGTGGAAATTGAAACGTCAATAAACGTATTTTTATCTTTAATTGTGGCTTATTCCCAGTTAAACCGTATCCCAGTTAACCCAGTTAAACCGTAATTAATTCAAAATATATTATAAAATAAAAACGAAAATATAAACAAATTGATATAATAAGACATTACAACGACTTTCAAATACCAACAACAGATAGGAATAAAGGACATAAAATGGAACTGAAATCAGCAACAAAACGTTGAAGATTTTAATATCTTGTGAGACATGATCTATTGATATATAACATATAACCTTTACCATCTTTTCAAAATATTTTAAATGAAGTATCTATTTAGAAACCTGGTAAAAGTTAAAATCAACAACTCTGTACAACTATATAATATTTTACTAGCAACGAAGACGCCACGTGGAAATGAACTTTTTTGTATGTTAAGTACGTGAATTGCTTCAAGTAACCCGTTTTTGTAAATTTGTATAAAGTTATGCGATCAATAAAGTATGCGCTTTGCATATCAAAATTGTAAAAAAAATTATCAAAGTAAAAGTTTGAAATAAAGATGCTATATTTTAAACAAAACTGAAGCACTAACTGATGTATATAAACTAATAGTATTTCATAGACGTTGTTTTATAAATAAATATATTTTTGTCATCTCAAGAATAATTTGTATGGGTCACTTTTTTATAACGAAAATTCCACTTTCTTATTTCAAAATTTTTCATCACTTGCCAGTTCCGCAGTAAATCATTGGTGCAAAATGCAGCCAGAATCCCAGATTGGTCCTGCAAAATTATCTATCTGACAGAAACGTGGGATATACAGTGTGATGAACTCGTTCAGGTCAATAGGTCATGTATCGATTTTGAATCCAAAAAATATTGTTATTTGATTACAACATGTCAACGTTGTTGAAACAGCCGTTCATTAAGAACTACTTGTCAACAACTGTATTTTAAAATTTGGCACATACATACTGTCAACAAAAAAAAATAAGGTACACTTGACGTACTAACAGCGAAAATAACTACGCTATTTTAATGAACACGGATGCATATCGAGATAAAATAGAGAACCACACATATGGAGGGAATGTAGTAATTAATATTCAATATAAAATTGAGGTTAATTGATAAAAACGCTTACCTATTTTCAAAGATGTATCCTTAATAAGTTATGCTAATAATAGAAATATATAAAACGTCCCTAAAATATATCACAAACACTTTCTTGGTTTTTAAGGGATCAGGTATATCGTATACGAGATATAATTTCAGAATAAAACCGAGCAACAGTTTCTAACGCTCTTGTAGGAACTAAATCGATGTATAGAAACCGGCGTCGAGACGCAACGATTTCGGCGTCTGCGCGTACATGTTTTGCGGGGTTCCGAATTCTGACCGAACAGGCGGTCTGGTGAGTGTTCCGCAAGGGTAGAATGACGTAGCGCATAACAATCGAAGGAAAATGTTGGCAATGAATAAACGGTGTTACCGTTTGTGAGCACCGATGCCAAACGAATGAAAAACATACGGGATATTAAGTAGCATTCACTTTATAGTCTTTCTACAAATTCATATTTTCTTTCAACTTTAATAAATAAGTGTTCCAATCTTTGGTGCACATATTATACAAACTAAATTGAGCATGATAATGAAACAAGCAAACGATATACACTGAAGCAGATACCAGTTTATTGCTTAGTTTATTAAACATGTGGTGTGGCTTTTCCTGCAAAATTAAACAAACTACTTGTTTATGAAATCCGCATATAACTTTTAAGCTGTTATGTCTTAGAAGGTCTATCCGTAATATAAGAAGTTCTAAACACATTTCAGTCGTTTTCTTAATTGAAACTATATGGATGTTTCCACACTTTTATTTAAACATGGCAATATGGACTATACACTATATAAACTGGAACTAAAGCTGAACTATTGAACCATTAATAATAGGTAATAATTATAAACAGTGTACCGTGGATCATATTTTCTTTAACGGTTATGATAATATAAGTTTTGTTATTTACCTTTGAAAAAAATGCTACTGAATCTTGTCGGCTGAGTAAGTCATATCATCATTTAATGCACCTGTTGCACATGTTTTATATAATGTCATTTTCTAAGACTTAATGGTTTTATTATAATTTCGATAATGTATTTGTAAAAAGTTAGAATTAGAAATATGCTTTATTCTTACTGAAAATTGTATAATTTTATGGACAAAACTTACAAAACGTAAGAAAACAAAAATAAACAATCTCTAGCAAAATTTAAATAAATTGCAAATTGCATAATAAAAACTTACGAACTAATAGGTTGAAGTTGCTGCATCTCTTTGTCAACCATTTTCCATCCACTCCTGAACGTTGGTCTCTCCCAATTGCTTTCATTTTTCACTATCTTGCGCCTACCTAATCCACTGTTTGCCTGCCACTGCTTTTATGTCATCTACCCATCTTTTTTGAGGTTTTCCCATGCTTCTTGTTGTCGTCCTTGGTCTCCATTCTAGAATTCTCCGTGTCCACCTGTTGTCATTATATCGGGCTACGTGACCTGCCCAGGGCCATTTCATTTTTGTAATTTCTTCCACAATATCTCTAATCTTCGTTCTACGTCTTATCCCGGTGTTTCTAATCTTGTCTCTCAGTGATATTCCAAGCATGATTCGTTTCATTGCTCTTTGCGTTGTTTCTAATTTTTTAGCATTTTCAGCATCTTTATTTAGTTTTCCTAGTTTGATGACATGACCTAGATATACATAATGTTCAACATTTTCTATGGTATGATTTTGTATTGTTATATGTTGCTGCATATGATACCCAAATAGGTATAAATACTTTAAGCAGTCACTATACGACTCGCGAAGTTGATCGAAGTTCAATGAGTACGAGAGTGTAGACAGGTACTTCATGCGGCTTCGCTTCGTTCTACTTCCTTTCTGTGTCCGTCTTTTGCGTCGAAGTCAAAGGACCCGAAGTTCTAATACGAAGTGTCACACTACATTACTTGACTTCAAGTCAAGTAGAAAGTCACCTCGTCTCGATTAACTTCACTTTGACACTTCGTCCGAAGAACTTCGATCGAGAGTGTAGACGGCGTTTTAGTTACTTATACATAGAAGTACTGTAATTTCTTAGATATTCATTAAGAAACTCTTCTACTGAATAATATGGTATTTCAGATACATAGACTTTTGTCATTTAACAGAACTTAAGGAAAGATATTGCAGATTTAAATTATAAAGGGAGATGTTTGTATAGTTTTTTTTTGCACAGAATATAATATGACTCCTTTCTAACTCAGTGGACGGGATCGGTAAATAAATATCAAAGGTTGAATTTCTGATGGAGTAGTGATGATTAGGTTTTGCTGAAAAAACATGTAGGCACTTACGAAATAAGCAAACAGTTTCTAAAATATATAAAGAGAAAAGCGTTAAAATTCCGTGGTTTTTGAAGTAGCTTCTGCTATATGTTGTTCTTCTGGGGCCAAAAAGATACCGTATTGCTCTTTTTTGTAATTTAAAATTAACATCAGATTGGGAGATCTTATTGCATACATAGCAGGCTGATGCTAGTTTCTTATTTAACAAATCGATATGAAAGGACCATTTAAGGTTGCTGCCTATAAAAATCCCAAAAAAGTTTACAGAATCAACGATACTGATCTGCCTGTCATTAAGAAGCAAAGGTTAAAGGGCTCCTTTATAGGATAATGCTACTGTCTTATCCACGTTAAAAAAGAGTAAATTATAGTCGGACCAGGTTTTTATTGTAAGTTTATCAGAAGTTACAGTTGCATTAATAATTGCAATATTAGAGTTGCTCCAGGTGTATCATCAGCAAAAAGAAAAATTTTTTCATCGATTTTTAAATAGTGATGTCATTGATAAAGAAAAGGAAAAATACATGATCCAATACTGAACCTTGTGTCACTCCATATACAATTTTGTAACTAGAGTTAGTATCATTTGCTCTATCCAATTGTTTCCTATTCCCCAAGTAAGATTGGAACCAATTTAAAGAAATATCTCGAATTCTGTAGAAATTTAGTTTTATCAAAATGTCGTAATTTACACAATTAAAAGCATTGGCATAGTCACAAAAAACAGTGAAAGATTATTGTTTAGTGCTTGGTAAACCACATATAACACAAAAAATGTCACATCACTGGTACATTTATTACATAAAACACCGAACTGATTTTGTGATAAAATGTTCTTTTCAACGAGAAAGGACATAACTCGGACTTTTATAAGTCTCTCAATAATTTTAGATGGTACCGGTAGTAAGACAATATTTATATAGTTACATGTATTAGATTTTTCACCAACATTCTGAAAAGGATTAATATTGGCTGTCTTTGAGCACTCAGAAAATGTACTTTTCTCAAACGAATCATTAATTAGCAAGACCAGGACTTCAAACCCATTTTTTAGTAGATTTGAGAAAATTTTTATGGATATTACATTAGTACCACAGGAAGTTTTGCTTTTGATACTATCGACTGTTTGGATCGGTTCAGATTTATCATCTGGTATTATAAAGAATGACTTTGAAACTGAAACTGTTTTTAAACAGAAGAGATAGGAAATGGGAATTTCATGTGGCAAAATAATTGACGTTATATTTTTACTCACATTAACGAAGTATTCATCTAAGTTTTCAGGGTTTGAAAGGGGAAATGTTTGAGCCGTGTTAGTTTTATTTCGATGTTCGTTTATTATGGACCGAATTTCTTTTGCAACACTTTTAGAGCTTTCCAGACGATTTTGATAGTACGCTTTTTTAGCTGTTTTTATAAGTTTAAGATAGGTTACTTTGTACTTGGTAATATATTCAGTGACAGAGCATTGGCAGTAAATTTCTTGATGTACACTAGTGAACGTATATTTTTGGCTGATTTGTTAATACCTTTGGCAGTGCAGGTTTTGTGATGTTTTAGCTTAATAATTGTACTTAAAGGAAATGCTTTACTGAAAATACAGACAAGCGTATCTAAAAAATCACTAAAATTATAGTCCACGTCGACAAAAGAATAGGAGCAACCTGAAGTCAAGTATTAAATTAAGTTAAGCGTCAAATCGATACAGAGATTTTTAGTGACAAAATATCTACTTTGCACTTTTTAGCGTCAAGGTCGACTACTTTTTTTTATTAAATTTAAAAGATGAGAAAACAAAAATTCCATGAAACACAATGACGGTATTAGATTTTGATTCAATACAGAGCAGCTACAAGCCGCATGTAGCTGCTCTGTATCGAATCAAAATCTAATACCGCAATTGTGTTTTATTTCTTTACTTCGTTTGGAGTACCAGAAATCGAATTCACTACGAATATTGGCCATGATGTACGGCATTTGGAGTGTAATTTTAGATTACCTTGCCGATTTATTCATCAAGCTGTTTGCTTCGCAAGTTTTAGGAAGCACGGTGGCTTATATTTGAATTCGATTTCGCCAGGTAGAAATCATATGATTTCTCTTTTTGTTCTTAGATGGCGTAGTTACGTCTGTACATAGTTATTTTTAATAACTATGGTATACGACGGGAAAATATTCTGGTTCGATACGGAGTAGTTGCTACACCGTACTGAGGAGACCTAAAGAGGTCGAAATACGTATATGCGGCTTGTAGCTGCTCTGTATCGAATCAAAATCTAATACCGTCATTGTGTTTTATTTCTTTACTTCGTTTGGAGTACCAGAAATCGAACTCACTACGAATATTGGCCATGATGAACGGCATTTGGAGAGCAATTTTAGGTTCCCTTGCCGATTTATTCATCAAGCTGTTTGCTTCGCAAGTTTTCGGAAGCACGGCGGCTTATATTTGAATTCGATTTCGCCAGGTAGAAATCGTATGATTTCTCTTTTTGTTAAAAATTCGATGATTATTATTACTATTCAAACTTAAGCCTTACAGCCTTCATCCCCTCTTATTACATAATTTTAGTTAATCAACAACCAAATACAAACAACCAACAAACGGTAAAATAAACCACCACGCTTCTCAAAGCTAAGCTTGGAAATTATTATCACAGGTATTACTAGCATTAAACAAGAGATTGCGTCTGAACTTTTCAAAATCCATAAATGTGACATGTGATGGTATAAAAAATACTCACCGCGACATATAAGCACATGGATCAAACATTAAGAGAATGCATTTTATCATATAACACCCAAACGCAAAACGTGGAAGCGCCATTCTGATAAAAAGCGATGTCGCTGTAACATCAGCTAATCAAATATGTCATAATGCTTTCGAAATTTTTTAGTATATACACCTCCCGATCTATATACACCTCCCGATGTATATACTTTTTGTCTGTACACAAAGATTTTGTCTGTTCCCTCCGAAAAAACATAACATCTCAAAAAATCGATTCGTCCTCAGATCGGTAAACACATACCCAGAGGATACCCACACTACTAAATCTCTGGTTTCACCGAAGAGGCAAAAACATGGCACAATAAACCGAACAATATATCAAAGACACATTTAGCGACACCACAGTGGAGCTAGGCAGATATCGCTTCAAGACAAAAACGATGAAATGAGACAGTAAGTAAAATATATATGATGCGTAAGAGTAAGCAGGCTTAAATATGATTTAGAAACCGATGACAGACGTAAAGCAAACATCTTAACGTGCCCCCTTCCTAAGGACATTGGCGATCATCATGGCCCATTTGACTCTATCTGCAGCAGTTCTGAAAAGTTCTATTGAGGTTTTCCCACTCCATTGTCTCGGATTCTTCAACCAGGACGTGCTTCTTCTTCCCGGTCGTCTTTTGCCTTCCACCTTCCCTTAAATGACCAGCCGCATCGATTCGTATTTATCTCTTATGACTGGTGAGTTCCCTCCTTGCTGGAAGAACAGTTATATTGTACCCATTTTTAAGTCAGGTAAAAGAGAGGATATTGAAAAATACAGAGGAATTTGTATACAGTCAGCAATCCCAAAACTTCTCGACAAACTAGTGACTTCTCACTTATCAAAACTAACAGACAATATAATAATACCCCAACAGTATGGCTTTCAAAGGGGTAGGAGCACAGTGTCAAACTTGTTGGTCTACCAAGATGATATATTGGGTGCCTTTGAGAGGAAGTACCAGGTGGACAGCATCTATACTGACTTCTCAAAGGCATTCGATAAAGTAAATCATCGTTATTTAATCAGTAAATTAGGAGCCATTGGTATAGCTGGCAAATGGCTTGATTGGTATGATAGTTTTCTTGTGGGTAACACCCAGAGCATTAAGATAAATGGTGTGTTGTCGCAATCTGTTGACGTCCTCTCTGGAGTACCACAAGGGTCACATTGTGGTCCCCTGCTTTTTGTCCTCTTTATTAACGACATTGAAAAAGTCATTAAGAATTCAAAATTTCTGAAGTTTGCTGATGATAAAAAAATTTATAAAGTCATTACTTGTCAGTATGATCAAATTCAGTTACAAGAGGATCTCAGCAGATTTAGCGATTGGTGCAAACTAAATGAATTAAAATTGAACATTGATAAGTGTTGTGTTATTACTTTTCACAGAAAGCAAATAATTTTAAATTACGATTATAGCATTGATAACACTCAGCTGTCAAGGCAGGACTGTGTTAAGGATTTAGGTGTTTATTTTGATTGTAAATTAACATTTCGTAGTCATCTAGAGGTCACAGTAGACATTGCATTTAAACAATTAGGGTTTATAACTAGAAACACTTCTCAATTTTCATGTTTTGTTTTACCAATTCTTTTTAATAGTCTCATTCGTTCCAGACTAGAATATGCAATAGTTGTATGGGGACCTTACTATCAAACCTCTATAGATAAGCTTGATCGTGTTCAGCATAAATTTTGTAAACACTATCACTACCGTAGTGCTTTTCATGACCTTTCTGTCCCATACAGTTATAGTATGATAGCTGATCACTTAAAAATGGTTTCCATGAATCAGCGAAAAGATTATTTTTGCCTAATATTCCTTTACAAAATTGTTAATAATTTGATAAATTGCCCTGAACTTTTAAATCGATTAGGTCTTAACACTCTTCATGGAACTAGACATACTTCATTGTTTCATCTGCCATTTCATCAATTTAATTATGAATACTTCAAGCCTCTTACTAATATGTTGAGACTATTATAATAGGTACCAAAGTGATCTGGACTTATTTTTCCAGTCCTTAGAACAATTTAAAAATGTAATAAAGAGACTGCTATTTGTGTAATATTAGTTTGTATTGAAGTTAATTATTAGTTTTTGATATTAGTTTGTATTCAAGTTAATTATTAGTTTTTGTTAAACTGTTAAACTTTACTATTATTTTCCAATGTTGTGCTTACTTTGTAAAATTTTATATATATGTTGTTCCAATGTAAAAATGGTAAATAAATAAATATTTCTCGTTTTTTAGTATGTGACCAAAGTAGCTAATTTTTCTTTTCTTTATAGTGTTGAGTATTTCTTTATCTTTTTTCATTTTTTGTAGCGTTTCAACATTTGTTACGTGTTGTGTCCAAGATATTTTCCACATTCTTCGATAACACCACATTTCAAAATTAATGAGTCTTTTCTCTGTCGCCTCTGTAATTGTCCAGGCCTCACCTCCATACAACAGTACAGAGAACACGTAGCATCTCAATACTCTAGAACTAATTTCAATGTTGAGTTTTCCATTGCATAATATTGCTTTCATCTTATTAAAAGCAATTCTAGCTTTCCCAATACGCTGTTTTATTTCCGTATTTTTTCTTGATTTGATTCGCAAGTAAATAAGTTAGAAAGTACTAATATCTGTGCACCCTGACTAAAAGTTTTCCTGTAGCATAAACACTGTCTTCCCCAATCTTGTTCTTCTTTACCACCATGATTTTTGTTTTATTTGTATTCAGTGCATTCCATACCTTTGGCAGTATTGGGTAATGCGATCAACCAAGATCTGTACCTGTAATCCTTCTCTGCTGTCCACAAGGAGTATTGTGTCATCTGCTTATCTAAGATTATTCAGAAGTGTTCCGTTAATAAATATGCCTTCATTTACGTCTTCTAATGCCTCTTTAAACAATTCTTCTAAATACATATTAAAAAGTAAAGGGGAAAGCTCACATCCTAAACATGCGCAGTGACGCCAAATTACATAGTATACCAACTACTGGTGAATGATAACCAAAATTAGCAATTTAGAGAGTTCCAGAAAGGAATTTACGCCAAGGCCAATAATATAGCAAACTCAACAAAAATCCTGGCACATTTCATGCCTTATCCAAACTAACCTAACCTATCCTACTAAAAGATAATTTCACAAAATGGTAATAATTACTGCTATGGAACAGTTATCGTATTCTATCTATCTCTTTTCCGATATTCTTATGCTACTGCTGGGCACTGGAGTCATTATAATATAACCATATATAATATTTAAGGCTGTTTTCGCAGTTATAGCATACTGCGATTTGAAGTGGGCGTATCACTTACTTTTCTACACTGCTATGTCAGACCCTACGTGACTTTCTAATAGTTTGGATGTTTATTCAGTGGCGCCGGCCCACGGGTTGTTTAAAATAAATGTATTATTCTCCATTCAAATTAGTTTTGTCGGAATACTTTTTTTTAGATTAATTATCGTAGATAATGTTTTAAAAAGAATAAATCACATTTTTAATTTACATGTCTTAGCTAAACATAGTATTAAATAAAAATTTGTGAAACGTGACTGCAAAAAACACCATGGTGTTTGTTTATAATAAATTTAAATTTTGTTATATTAATATTAATATATAATTAATATTTTGTTAATATTTGTTAGAGAAAACTGATATTAGCGTAGTAAAAATTAAACAAAAAATATTTTTATTTATCTATAAAAAATTGGTACCTGCGAAACCATCATAATAGTAAATGTATTTATCTGGCAAGTATTTCGAGGCGACGCACTGCGAGGAAAATGTTCTCTGAATAGAATATACATTATTTTAATATATTTATAGGTTGCAGTTACATAAGAAAAGTATCCAATTGATGAATAAAACACAAATCGTGGATAGTTATTTCATCATATCAGTGGCATTACAGCTCGTCATGAGCCAAAGGCTTCTTCAGAACAATCTTCCATTCGCCCCTGCCTCTGGCAACTTTCTCCATGCTTTAACTCCGATGGATTTTAGATCATCCTCTATGTTATCTTGATACCTAAGTTTTGGTCTTCCTCTGGATCGTCTTCCCACTGGTCCTCTTCGGTCGAAAATTTTTCTGATGGTTTCATCTTCATCTCGCCTAATTAGATGTCCTATCCATCAAAGGCGTACTAATTTAATAAATTTTACAACGTCAGGTACTACACCTGAAGAAGCATCGTAGTTTACTTTATACGATCTTTTTGACCAAGCACCATCAGCTATAACGGTTATTAACTCATTTCCGTAGGAATCTACTTCACCAATTTCTTTGGCTAAAGCTAATTCCTCCCGTCCAGCCTCTTCTAAGGAATCACAAAGTGTTTGGCCGATGATATCTGCAACTGTTTCCATATGTTTTGCATACTGCCTGTAGGAAATCACAGGTATATTTAATGCAGCGTGCTGCTGCTGTATGTCTGAATAACCAGAACCATTGAAGTTCAGTGAATTGTTACCAGAATCCTATGTTGCTATCTCCTTTTCAATATTCCACATTTGACATTTAAAAGTCAATGTACTTATCAATCCGTCCATTTTTTCTTTGATAATCTCCATATTAGAAAAGTTGCATGAAAATGGAGAATGATTATTCAAACCTTGAATATATATATATATATATATATATATATATATATATATATATATATATATATATATATATATATATATAGATAATAATAATAATTATATAATAATAACAAGTTAAATAAAAGCTTTTAAAAACGGTTGTAATATAAATAATAAATACTAAAGCAGTGCAATTGCTCTCCTTTTCCTTGACATAGGACGTTTACTGGGACTCATTTTTTATCTTGTCTCTTATAACTTATATCAGTAACCTAATGTAATACTTAAAAATACGCGTAAACTAAAGAACTTTTAACTTATATCACTAAACTAATAATATATTACTTAACATACACGTAAACTAAATAATTTCAATGTTTTCAAAATAAATAAGAATACTGTAAACTGTAAAAACTAAGCAAGTTGAGAAAGAAAACACAAGAATGAAAGAACTAAAATGGATTCTAATTCAAGCGAACTAACTGACCGTACCCATAGAGAAATAAAAATAAGACCGTACCGTACGCTCATGAGATTTGACGTCACTAATGCGATAACGATCAAGCTCAGCGACAATGATGAGGAACACGTTTCACTATTAGATTTCAGTATTTTTTAGCAATTTTCTTCAAAGTTTGAATACGCTTTTCTCGATTATTACTGGACACAGAAAGGTGAAAAAAGAATCAACGATTACAGAAAAAAAAAACTCTTTCAACTGATGGGCGTGAAAAGTTTGGTTATAATAGAACGTTAAACAGTATAATCCAATTTTTCAACAGAAAATTCAAAAAAATAAAAAAAAGTAAAACCATCAGTTTAAAGGCAACATAATTTCGTATAACATGTCCAAATTTCGCGACATTTCGTCGGTAAATAACAGAGAAAAAATTTTGGTGCACCGATAAAACAGCCATAACCACAACAAAAATTAAGAAACTCAGATATTTTAAGTTTTGTAATATTTTTGCATATAAATTACCGCTTTTATTTTTTAAATTGCATTATGACATTATTTAAGGAAATAATTATTAACAGTAAAAACTTCCATAACCTTGATAAAAAGTTAGTGCAGCAACTAACATAAATTATAAATAATAATATGTGATTTTTAGTTTTAAATAAAACATAATTACAGTTGATAATTACGAATATAATAACACTAATTAGATAGATGATGAGTAATAAACATTTATTTATATATTCAAAATTGTCAGCATTTTATAAACAATCGTCTAATGAAATCATATAAAAGAAGAGAATCTTGCACCTGAAAAACAACCTTCAGTAAATTAATGCAATTTATTGTAATTTAGGAGGCAAATATACAATTCTAAGAAGTGTATTCAAATGGATTTATTCCCGGGTTTCTAAGAAATTGTACCTTGTTCCCTAAGTATCTTTTGTTTAGTGCAACATCATGCAATAATGACAATGCATTGAGACAAAATTTGACATTAACTGTATTTCTTAATATTGTTCTGAAGCTATTTTCTTGTGGCATTGTAAATTAATTACTATTAAACTGGGAATAAGCCACAATTAAAGATAAAAATACGTTTATTGACGTTTCAATTTCCACTTCGGAAATCGTTCGGAAGTGGTAATTGAAACGTCAATAAACGCATTTTTATCTTTAATTGTGGCGTATTCCCAGTTTAATAGTAATTAATTAACTGTATTTGAAATGAAAGGTATAAGCTAACTAAAAACTCAATCGGAAATGTTTATTATAATTTTATCGTCAGTACGATGAACCAAAAATACGTAAATATGGAAATATTCGAGTTCGTTTATTTAAAATATTTTTAAACAGTGTATCCGATAATTGGTTTGGAAAATAATTATATTTTACTATATCGTTTACCAACAAAACTTGGAAATAGCTAAAATTTTAAACAAGAAATGTGTTTAATTATATTCCATCCTGTTGCCATTTTTATGACATTTAATGAATTAAATAACTTAACTGAGAATTAAATAAAAACCCAAATCCAACAAACTGGATTATGTATATTATACAGTGTGTCAATTTTAAAACTTACAATGGGGTATATCTCACGAACAAAAGCTGATACTGAACTCCTACTTGTGATATATCATTGAAAAGACTATAAAAAATGCTA
Source organism: Diabrotica balteata (assembly GCA_918026665.1). Classification (NCBI taxonomy): domain Eukaryota; kingdom Metazoa; phylum Arthropoda; class Insecta; order Coleoptera; family Chrysomelidae; genus Diabrotica; species Diabrotica balteata. Next base: position 86,127,340 of record OU898282.1, on the reverse strand, counting down.
TCCAAGGGTATAAATAATAAGTATACAGGGTGAAGCAATAATTGTGAAACTTTGGCTTAAATGGAAAATTTAATGAGGTTTTTGCTGATTCTGTTGATGACCCTGTATAATTATTGTGTAATAATTACACAGGATGTTGTGATCAGCCGGCTTACTATGACTTTTGTATTTGTAATGCTATCTCTCGCACTATTATTTTTAATGATAAGTCCCGGCGGAATTTTTTTTTTGTTAAATAAAAACTTAATTTGCCGGTTTTGCAAAACAATTTGAAAACATCTGTTTTTTGGGTTTTGTTAGATTCAATAATTTTTGGTTTATTTGAGAATTTTAAATGAATTAGTTTTCACCATTTGTACGATGGGTACTGTTATTCAGGTGTAGTTGTCACCTGTACCTGAACGCGCGGAGATCATTTTCATATTTGCCTCCCAGAATCAGTGTTATTTACGGACAGGTCAAATCTCAAATATTTCATGAAAGGCATCCGGACAAAAATGTAAGTCACTTGTAATGATTAAGTTGTAATGTAAGATTGAGTTGAAAAGTTTAGAGAAACGGGATTAGTGCAAAATAAAAAAAGGGATGCTCCAAGATTACTGAATGAAGCATCCCAAATTGAGGTCCTTGGAAATTTTGCAATAGAGCCTACTGCATTAACACGTCAAGTATCTATAATGACAGGACTTTCACATGAGTAGGTTAGAAAGGCGTTGAAATTACATAAGTTTCACCCGTACAAAACATAAATTCTTCTACTCAACTAGGCGATGATGATCCAGACCGAAAAATTGAGTTTTGTGAACTCGCGAAAGAATTCGCGTTGAACCCAGAATGTTAAAAAATATTTTTTTGTTTCACAGATGAATGTACTTTTATGCTGAATGGTAATGTATATAAACAAAACTCGGTACTGGAGTGATACAAACCCGTATCGATTCAGAGGCCACACTTAATATCCTGAACAACTGAATGTTTGGGCAGGAATACTAGGCGATGCTATAATTGGCCCCTTGTTCATACCAGGCAATTTAAGTGGCGACGTTTATCTCGATATGCTGGAAAACACCATCGAATCTTTAATTGAGCATGAATTAGAGAACCAAAGGGATGATCAAGGCAATCTAGCTCTAGACGAAGATTTGCTGCACTTCCAACAAGATGGAGCATCTCCTAACTGCAGCTCCATTTAGGCACTGGTTGGTTACTAATTATCCAAACAAATGGATTGGAAGGAGAGGTCCTATTAAGCGGCCACCGAGGTCAACAGACTTACCTCCACCTGACTTTTTTCTATGGGCTTACCTCAAGTCAATTGTTTCTAAAACTCAACCTGCGTCACTTGGGAAATTGCGAGAAAGAATTACGCAAGCATGTCGCGCTATTACTAGAACAACATTTGCCAAAGTTCGTGCAGAATTTTAAAGTGGGCTATATTATTGTTTAGAAAACAACGGAACCCACTTTGAACATTTACTTAATTGACATTTTTAACAAATTTGTAGTCCAACAAAAACCTCATTAAATTTTCCATTTAAGCCAAAGTTTCACAATTATTGCTTCACCCTGTATAATTATTATTTTTAGCGTTGAATAGCATTTTTTATAGTCATTTCAATGATGTATCATAAGTAGGGGTTTGCAATTCAAACTTTTTGGTTATGGTGGGTGGGGCCTGGGAGGTTGATGGTGGTGAATTCTCCTTCATGTCATTTTAGTTTCCCCTCACTATCCTAGAAACGGTTTTAAGCATTTTTCGATATCAGCTTTTGTTCGTGAGATATAGCTCAATGTAAATTTTAAAATTGACATACTGCATATAACGAAGGAAAAATCTTGGTATAATTAGTATTACATTAGTTCAGTTTTTCGATAGATTCAAAATGTAGGGCAAATTATATCAAGCATACATCTATACAAATAGACTGACTGTTGCAATATAGGCCCGTTCCCCCAGTGCGACAAAGAAAACTGACGCACAAAGCAGTCCTGCATCTCTTCATATTGGGCCGGGTTTATCGACCTGGATACGTATTATGGAACTAATGCTCCTTCAGACTACACAGTCAAATTTTGGTTCTGTGAATTTACATTGGATGAACCACGTCCTGGGCCGTCTTCTGATGCAGTTACACCAGAAAATATGAAAAAAGTTTATGAAATCATTTTAGCTATAAAGTGACGCTGCGTGAATTGACAGAGGCCACAACAATTAATAACGCACGCACTAGTCATATTTTGATGCACCTGTTTTGAATTAAGTTTTGAACATAGAAAAATTATCCTGCCGTTTGGTGTCACTTTTGCTGACCATTGACCAAAAACAGGATCGCGTGACCATATTTCTCAACAGTGCTTGGACTTTATTATAAAGCGCAATCCGTCGGACTTTTGCATCGATTAGTAACTGTTGACTAAACCTAAACCGACTATTACACACCAGAGAACATAATGAACGCACGGTTGTGGACTGAAGTCGGTAAATGACCTCCGATGCCACCACGAGTGGCTCAATTGGTCAGAAAGGTTATGGCAAGATATGTTATGGTCAGATTATAAAGACATAATTTTATTTGACTATTTTGAAAAAGGGAATTTATCAAGAGCCAATATTATTGTGCCTCTTCTTCTTCTTCTTCAGCCTTAAGTAATCAAATCCTCCCTCAAATCAATCCAGTGTCCTATTTTGAGCCACTTGCACCCAGTTGTGTCCCCCGATCTTGTTAATGTCATCAGCCCATCTCATTTGTGGTCTTCCTCTGCTTCTCTTTCCTAACCATGGCCTCCACTGTTGTATTTCGTGATTCCATCTCTTATCCTTCAGTCGGGCATTGTGTCCTGCGAAGCTCCAGTTTAATTTGGCAGCATGATCTCCTGCGTATTTTACTTTAGTTTTGCTTTTAATCCATTTGTTTGTTTTTTTTTGTCTATAAGTCTCACCCCGAGCATTGATCTTTCCATCGCTCTTTGCGCTTTTAGTATTTTATCCATATTAGACTTGGTGAGTGTCCACGTCTGTGAACCATACGTGAGTATAGGGAGGATACACTGATCATAAATTCTGGTTTTCAAATAATGTTCTATTTTAGTGCTTTTCAACATCCAACTCAGTTTTCCAAATCCTGCCCACGCTAACCTTATTCTTCTGGTAATATCGGCAGTTTGATTTTCTTTCTTAATTTTCATTATTTGCCCCAGGTAAATGTATTCGCTTACTGTTTCTAAGTTTATGTCGTTCAACGTTATTTCTGTAATGTTCGGTGTATTTGTCATTATTTTTGTTTTTTCCAAGTTCATCTTAAGACCTACTTTTTCCGAAGCTTGAAATAGTTGCGTTATCATGGTCTGTAGTTCTTCGAAACTTGTAGCGAATATTGCAATGTCATCAGCGTATCTTAAATGACTCAGACCTTTATGACCTTTACTCCCTTATCTGCCCAATTAATGTCTTTGAACACGTCTTCAAGTCCAAGTGTGAATAGCTTTGGTGAGATAACATCTCCTTGGCGAACTCCTCTGTTGATTTGTATATCTTTGGTTTTCGTATCAATTTGTATTTTCATTGTAGCTTTCTTGTAAATATTGTGTATGAGCATTCTGTATCGGGAGTCTATCCTGCAGTTGTTCATAGCTCTCTCTATTGCCCAAAGTTCTCTATGGAGTCGAATGCCTTTTCATAATCAACGAAGCCAATATATAAGTTCAAGTAATATTCATTGGCTTTCTCTATTAGAGTTCTGACTGTAAGAAAATGATCTGCTGTACTGTAACCTTTTCTGAATCTTGCCTGCTCTACCGGTTGATAGCTATCGAGGTTCGACGTTAACCTGTTAGTTATTACTCTCATAAACAATTTGTACATTTGGGACAGCAGGGAGATTGGACTATAGTTCTTGAGATCTCCCCTGTCTCTCTTTTTGAAGAGAAGTATTGTCAAACTTTCATTCCAATCATCTGGGACTTCTCCTCTGTGAAGACATTCGTTGAAAAGTTTTTTCAATTCTGCGAGAATAATTTCATTCCCCTCCTTTAACATTTCTACGAGTATTCCATCTGGACCCGGAGCCTTATTGTTCTTTAGTTGTGCCATAACTTGTTTTATTTCGAAGGATTCTATGTTACGGAGTATTTCTGAGTTGACATTCGTTATCTTTCTCTTGAGGTCTTCCTTTGCAGTGTTATGTGGGTTCTTATTTGAAGTATATAAATCACGGTAAAATGTCTGAGTAACTTTTAGGATTTCGTTCTTTTCTATTATTTCTTTTCCATATTTATCCTTCAATGAGATTATTATAGGCTTTCCTAAGTTTGATCTTAAGAATTTCAGGCCTCGGTTCTTTTCTATTAATTTTCCTACCTTGTTTTCATTACAGATCCTTAAATCTTCCTTTACTCCCTTCTTTATTTGGTTATTCAATTCTTTGAAACCATTGATGTTTCGCTTTCCTTCGCTTAGAAATGTGCGTCTCTTTTCCATCAACCGTTTTGTTCCTTCACTAATTTGGTCTTATTTATTTTTCGTTTTTTTTTGCAATAGCCATTCCTGCTTTCAAGAGCTTAGAGCTTTCGTTGCATTTTTTTATTAATTGTGTTCATGTCGGAATATTCTTGTTGATAATGTTCTACAAGAATTGAGCTTGTCCTGATTTGGCTCCACCCATTATTATGTGTTTAAAATTTTAAAGAGATGGCTCGTAAATAAAATAATCAACTCAATCGATGAGATAATTGACGAAACAGAACTCTATTTTGCGGAGCTTCCAGAATTGTATTATTCGGACAACATAAAGAAGTTAGAGAATCACTGGAATCGTTGTTTTGAGTTAAAAGAAGACAGAAGTACTCAAAATAGAGTAAAATCAAAAAGTAAGTCAAATTCGACAAGGTTTTACAGCTATTTTGAGATAAGAGATATTTTATTAGCAGTTTTGAAGCAGTTTCATGCGAGATACGTCTGCTTCCTTAGTAAATTTGATGCGTATAAGTATAAAGACCCTACACAACATTTGACGAAAAATTGAATAAAAATTGAGTTACGTTAATTTGGGGGGGGGGGAGAAATTAATAGTAAAACTCTTAAACTACATTAATAGTAAAACTAGTAAATTACATAAAATTAGCATGATTTACTTTTGGTTATATTGTATAAACTACACAAAAAATGAAAATTTTCGCTCGAAAAAATTATCCGTCATAAGCTGTAAACTCCACACTAATACTGAAATAATTTGATTTTTTTGGAACATAAAAACTCAGACTGAGCTTGTCTCAGCCGGGACGGCTTAAGAAGTATTGCGCGACCGCGCGAAGTTTCTGATATTTTTCTTGATAACTTTACAGTTTATTTCTTTACATAACTTATTTCTATATTGCTTTTCTTCCTTCTGCTAATTTTTTTACGCATTTGCATTCTGTATTTTTTTTAATTATTGGTTATTTTAAAAATATAAACGCCCTAAACACAATGTTCTCATAATATATCAAACATTGTAAATATAATTATTATTGTTCATCGATACGTGATTCATTATCTAATTTTGCCCTGAAGTACTCGCGGTAATACAACCTTGTTTCAAAAACATAAAAAGGAAGAGGCTAAGTGGAAATGAGATCATTTTTATTCATCATTATTATCGTCTGTTTTATACTACAGCTTTGGAGGTCAAATACCGATTATTTAATATATGAATAATTCTAAAAGATAATGAATTCCGAAATAAAATAACTAGGAAGTTATAATAATAAACGATGTTTTATATGGAACATAGTTTAATAAAAATCAATTTTGTGTATAAGATATTTAACTAGTTCAACAAATTATAAAAATACTTATATCTATCTTACTATACTCCATTTGATAATAAAATAATGATAGCAGTGTTATGACACAGCTGATAATCCCCAACGTAATATCATAGCGACGAGAATTTCAAAATTACTTAAAATTTTCTTGTGTTAAATTTTACAGTAATTTTAATAAACCAATAATATGTAATGAAACGATTCTAGTCTAGTACGCTAATTAATAATTAATTGTAATAATATTTTTAAGGCAGAATTTATTATAAAATAATTTAAAGCTTTACGCTGAACTACTCACATCTGACATTTCATTCATATATTGTTCTTGAAATGATAAGTTCAATTAAAAATACTAACAATATTAATTACATAGATAATTAATAATACTAATATGTGTTATTATTTTTTTCGCAAAATTGACAAACATCTTGGTTGCTCTAATTTAAAGGTAAGATTTATTTTGCAAAATAATTTAAAACATTTTTTTAGTTTATAATTGTTTGGTTTATATGCAAGAAGGTACATGCTGGTTTTGTACATAGATCGACTTGGGTAATTTTGATTTAAAAAAATTTTGTACAAATATCTGTATAGAATATAATAAACTAAATTTAAGTAAAAGAAGAAGAAGATAAGAAAGATGTGCTTCCCTTCCCAGAATTCTTACAACATATTTATCTTTTAATTATAATTTAATTATATTTTATTACATAATATTATTATATATAATTTTAATTTATCTTAAAACTATTTTAATTAAATATAATGATAATCAAAATGAAGTAATTAAACATAAATACAAAATAATAATGAAAATGTAAATGATTAATAGATTCTATTTAATATTTAACAAATTTTGAAAATTACTAAAATAATTAAACAAAATTTTCAAAGGAAAAATTAAGATTTTTCCAACTTTAAAGAACTTAAATATGTGGTATTATTATAAAAACATATATTAACAATCTATCTATATAAAAGGCCATGATGACAGGTCACACTGTTTGTCCAGTTAACTAACGGCGACATCTATGAAACAAATATGAACTACCATATTTCTGAATGAAATATTTCTGAAACCATGGTTTCTAAATAAATCTGAATTAATTAATTTTTTCGAAAATTGCTAAAAATATAGCTTACTGTAATTATAAGTTAAGATCAATGCAGTATAATATATATTTATTATGTCACTGGGTAAGATAAGCATAAACTTATTATAAAAATAAAATGACGTTTAACAAACGTCAACGCTTTACCAAAATAAAATAAAATAAAATAACAGCTAAATAAGATTAAATAAAATTCTTCTCTTCTTATGGTGCCCTATCCAATTAGTGGATGTTGGCGACAATTCTGGCATACTCCTCTCGATCTTGTGTGGCTCTAAAGAGTGCATGGGCATCGAGGTTTGTCCAATCCCTTATGTTTTTAAGCCATGAGTATTTCTTTCTTCCGATGCCTCGTTTTCCTTCTATCTTCCCTTCCATAATAAGCTTTAAGAACTGGTACTAAATCTGGTCGAACACTGGTCGAAATATATGACCCAGATAAGCAGTTTTTCTTCTTTTTATTATTGTCAGCAATTCTGGTTCTCTGTCCATTCGATTTAATACTTCGACATTTGTCGTGTGATCTGTCCAGGGAATTTTAAGTAGTCTTCTAAATACCCACATTTCAAAGGCCTCCAATCGCCTCTAAGCGATATCGAAGCGTTAAGTTGAGGCTGCTGTTGCTTAGCAAGGTTCTCATATTAGTAAATGCTGTTCTGGCTTGCTCAATCTTGTACGTATCTCTATGTCTGGATCTAGATCTTCAGTTATCCAACTACCGAGATATCTGAACTTGGGAACCTTTTGGATGTTCTTTTTGTTTACTCTTATATTTAATTGCATATTTCGTGTTCTACTAAGCACCATTACCTTCGTCTTGTCTATATTAATCTTCAAGCCGAGTTGTTCTCCTTCAGTGTTTATTCTATCTATTAGTCGTAGCGCTTCTTGGCTATCAGCTATTCTGACTGTATCATCAGCATAGCGAAGATTACTAATAGCCTGTCCGTTGATTTTGATTCTATCTTCAGTCTCACTTAAGGCTCTATCGAAAATTGTTTCAGAGTAAAGATTAAAAAGGAGAGGTGACAGAACACAACCCTGTCGTACACCTTTTTCGATTGAGAAATATGATGTAGATTCCCGGCCTACTCTCACAGATACCACTTGATTCATATAAAGGTTCTTTATGATTTTAAGGTCATTCTCATCTATCGAACGTTCCTGGAGCAATCTTACTAATTCTGAATGATTAACACAATCAAATGCTATCTGGTAATCTATAAAGCATAGGAAGACATATTTTTACTGATCTCTGCATTTCTGAAGTTGGACAGTTAAGCTATAAAGTGCTTTTCTTGTGCCAAATCCTTGTCTGAAACCGAACTGTGTGGGGCTAATGTCTCTGTCACATGTTGTATATTCTTGTGTGAATTATCTTTAAGAAGAGTTTTAGGACCTGGCTCAATAAGCTGATCATTCGGAATTGGTTGCAACTGTTTGTAAAAAGTATTTGGCTTTTTTGGGATTGGTATAAAGGTTGATTGAAGCCAGTCCTGTGGTATTTGACCGGACCCATAAATGTCATTAAAAATATCTACCAAGGCGTCTAAATTGTCTTCACTCAACATTGTTAGAACCTCTATGTATATGTCGTCTGGGCCTGGTGCTTTTCCCCATTTGCTCTGTTTGATTGCCCTTAAAACTTCTGACTTCAATATTTTGGGGGAGAGTTCACTTTTATACTCACTTTCAGAGTTTCTTCTAGTTGTGTCTGGTAGTTTCTCCAATGTTGAAGTAGATCTTTGGGATCGGTAATTAATTTATTGTCCTTCACAATACTGTTAAAACTGCAAGGTTTTATGTGGCCTGCCACTTCTTTAATGAGTTTATGTATGTTAAGGTGGTCATAGTGGTCATGTTTTTCTTCCAATTCCTCCATTTCTGCACACTTGTCTAGCAGCCACTGTTCTTTAGCTTTGCGACACTCTTTTTGTATTTGTCGGTTGATCTGCTGATGATATGTAAATAAAATTAAATAACAGTAAATAGAATTAAATAAAATTAAATCGACTTAAATAGAATTATATAGAATTGAATAATTTTTTGAGCGTTTTGAGGTGGGGATAGAATACATTATTGGAAAGGAGAGACGGTAACGAATACATTGGGTTCAGTCCGATTGGGACGTGTGATACTTTGAATGAAAGAGAAGGATATCACGAATATATTAAGAGAGAAAAAACAAACAAAGCGACTACTAAAAAGGGCATTACACATTGTCTTCAATAATAATGATCGTATAATTACATACGAGATGTCATAGGGCACTAGGCATAAAGATAGTTGAACTAAAAGACTATTGACTTAAAGAAGGCTTCTGGCTAAATACAAAATAAACAACTAATCGAATAATAACATGACAAACAAGGCAACTACTAAAAGGGCGCTACACAGTATCTTCATTATTAATTAATGTATAGCGACATAGGAGATATCATAGGGCACTATGGATAAAAATAGATTTACCATAAGACAAATTTTGATTTATTGACTTACAGGCTTAGTAAAAAATAAATGACTGATCGAATCCTAACTTGAGACATGGCAAAGAATAGGGGAGGATATAACGAATATATTTAGATAGAAAAAACAAACAGAGACTACCAACAGGGCACTACACATAGTCTTCGTTATTATTGAACGTATAGCGACATATCACGTGGGACTATAGATGATAATAGACATATTTGCTTTATATACAAAGCATAAGGTAAATGCGCTTTATTAACCTGAAAAGAGCTGATTACAAAATAAACAACTAGCCTAATACTAGCACATGACACATCAAATCAAACGACGTGAGACGTATAGTACATATAATGTAGGTATATAGTGTGTAATGTATTATTACTTTGATAATATTAAAATTTTATGTAATGAAAGTAATAAATTTAAAAGAACTTTTTTGGAAATGGTTTGTATTAGCAAAAGCGATAATAATTTAAACAAAAGGTCAGAAATTCCAAATTTAAGCAAAATTTATAATTATATAATTTCTATTTAATTTATATATGCAGTCAGTAAAATATCATATTTTGAATTTTCCATGTATTTGTTACATTTTTTCGTGCATCTATCAATGGTGAATAAATCTTCTTCTTTTTTGTTACTAAACAAAGAAGAATTTTTTAAACAAAATTTTATTTTTGACAATATGTCAAAAATAAAAATGTTTAAGTTAGTATTTATGACATTTAGGCTGGTTTGTAGCTATTCTATTTTTGTTTACAAATTCAAATTTTTTTCTTAAGAAACTTCATCAAAATTTTTCAGAGAAACATTTATTAGAATAAGACATTTTTTTATTAATATTTTTTGTATTTAATATGTAAGCAGTAGTTTTATATAAAAAACTATTTTATTTGGTGAGTTAACAAAAAATTTTTTATTTCTAGTTCAACTTTGTAAGATATTTTGTATTTTTTAGAAGCTCTTGATAAAAATTGTAATCACAATTGAAAGCTCGAGTAAAAAATAGTCAACAAATAGATCTTTTATTAGAATAAAATCTTTTATTGACTCCAACCCATCAAAAACAGTTTCATATATATATATATATATATATATATATATATATATATATATATATATACATATATATTATATATACAGGGTATAGTAAAAAAACCATGATGTCAGGTCAGCATATTTTATATTTACTCGGATTATATGCAAAAAGTTTAATCTTTTAATTATATATATATATATATATATATATATATATATATATATATATATATATATACCCGGTATTTAGGCGGCACACGCCCTTCCGGTAGGGATCTATGGAGGAGTTAATCTTTTAATTTTTTAATATAATTACGACGACGTCGTTTGTAACTCTGCCCAACCAGTTTATTATAAGCATTCTTCTGTAAGCCCACATTTCGAAAGCCTCCAATATGTCGGCTATATGTTCCTTTATCGTCCATACCTCTATCTATAAAATCTCCATTACACACATATTTTATTTTGGTAAATGCGTAGCTTGCTTATTAAATTTTTGGCTTATTTTTTTTTGTATTATTTTATTTTTTATTATTTTATTTGTTTTCCGTGGTTCTTCGAGGCTGCCACCAATCAATGGTCATTATAATCAACACTTGCGCATATTAAAAATTTAACAGCATTGTTACGTATAACTGCCATCTTATTAAAAGAAAGGGTTCAAAAAGTAAATTTGAAATTTATCAGACCTGTGTTTTTCATAAACCGTATCTGAAGTAAGGTACTTAGCACTTCGCACAAGCTATATTATGAAGAACAGATACCCGTAATACATTGTATAGCTTTCTGTAAAAGCTACAAATATAGATTTCTGGAAAGCGTAGAAAGAGATTTTTACAGTCGAGATAATCAGTTCATTATTTTTGCGCCGTTACATAATTTCCTCTGACTTGTAAACTGTTTACTGCTTTGATGATAAACTGGCAAGATATTTCAGACTATCTGCTATAATTTTATAAAAACGCAGAGGCAACGAAAGATAAATAATACAGCATTATTTTTAATTTATCTAGATTTCTGCTGTGGAAGTGTTGTAATAGGTAGCACAGCTAATAATATGGCAAAATATACTGATTGAATCACATTTTGGTACCTTATAAAAATGTTGAAACAATAAGAGATCACATCATAGGTAGCAAATCGTTGCGGATGAAAGAAGTTTTTAGAACTGCTAAAGAAGCTATAGAAAACTACTTGTTTTTTTTGTGTTTTGGCTTGGACAATTGTCATTCAGTCAGTCTCAATCAAGATAAGTTTATTAATATAGTGTGTCTGTGTTTGTGTGTGTAGAGTAATTGTCTTGATACTTAGCAAAGTTGACGTCATTGTCTTTGCTAAGAGACGCTAATTGTAACCGAACGTCTGCGGTCCCTCCGGTGAGTATCGATCACACTAGGATAGAAATTATTTTCATTTATTAATTTTTTTTAATAAAAGAAAATTTCCACCCAGGTGGAATTCGAACTCACGACCTTTGGGTTTAAAGGTAGGCGCTCTTACCACTGAGCCACAGAGGGGGTTAAGTATAGGTACAGAAGTGCCCACAGATACATTGAATAGTTTCAGAAACAAAAGGTGTGAAATACCCTGAAGAGTAACCCTAAAGTATAAATTAGGATAGTTGGAAAACTCGTGGAAATAAAAATAGATTAAATTTGTTGATCCAAGATTTTACACCGGTGCAATTACTAATAGAATTTATTTCAAAAGCTTTGAAAATTTTCAGAGAGTTGCTTGTTTTCTAACACTCAATCCTAACTGCTACAGAGGATTGAGTGTCCTACCTACTTTCGGCAGATTGTTTGGAAAGATAATAAATAGAAAAATACAAGATGATGTAGGACATCTAATTAGCGAAGACCAAAGCGGATTTACGCCTGGTAGATCTTGCACTGATAACTTGTTTATACTCCAACAATTAATAGAAAAAAGAATAGCGGTTGGTAACGAAGTACATCTAGCATTAATCGATCTAGAAAAAGCGTATGATACAGTACCAAGGCCTAAATTGTGGCAAGCTTTACAACACCTCGGCATTAGTCCACACCTTTTAGGAATAATCACAGAAGTATACAGGGATAACACCACTTACCTAAAAATCGGAAATAGACTATCAGAGCCGATAAAAGTAACTAAAGGACTGAGACAAGGATGCAGTATGTCACCTTTACTGTTTAATTTATATATTGAGGCAGCCCTTCAAAAATTGGAAAAACCACTGCCAGGGAATGGGAATCCCAATAGGAAATGACGTAATGTTCTCCCTGAACTTTGCGGATGACCAAGTCGTTCTAGCTCAAGATTCTTATGATCTAGAATTTATGATAAAGCGTCTATACAGAGAATATGTAAAATGGGGGTTAAAAGTCAGCATGAAGAAAACGGAATATCTAGTTATCAATTCAGATGCAAGGTTTGAAGTGTTGATAGACGAGGACGTGGAAATCACACAAGTGGAAAAATTTAAATATTTAGGTGCATTCATTGATAAGAACGGCTTGGGTGAAACCGAAATTAAACACCGAATTAATCAGGGACGTAAAATTGTAGGATGTTTGAACTCCTTATGGTGGGATCGCAACATTTCCAAAAGGAACAAAAAAAGAATAAGGCAAACGATGGTTGAATCAGTTCTTTGTTATGGCTCTGAAGTATGGACAATTAATGCAGACCTGAAAAGAAGATTGTTGGCAGTTGAAATGGATTATTTGAGAAGAAGTGCTAGAACATCAAGGCTGGAAAGGAAAACCAACGAATCTATAAGAAATCAGATGAATGCTACAGATACGGTCATAGACAGAATAGAAAGAAGAGGTTTAAAATGGTTTGGACACCTGTTAAGAATGCCTGACGAACGTTGGCCCCAAAAACTTCACAGATGGAAGCCCCCTGGTAGAAGAAAAAGAGGTAGACCTCGACGCTCATGGAATGAAGGTATTAGAAGAGCAATGGAATCGAGAGGTTTGGAGGAGGAGCATGCCTTGGACCGAGAGGATTGGCAGAGGAGGACGGGAATACGGCGATAGCCGTCTCCAAGATGTATTCTATTTACAAATTGGATCCTGTAATATATATATATATATATATATATATATATATATATATATATATATATATATATATATGCTTGTTTTCTCCCGTTACCGTTTAGCCCAAAAGATTACTGGTCGAAGGAATAAGATTTTACGGTTACTTTAGTAAAAACATGTGTTGGAAAACAGTAGTTTTTGAAAATAAAAATAAGGCAGGATTCGGTCAATACGAATCAATCAATTCGTAGGAAATACGAACCACTCTTTCCATAGACGAAATTATTGTGATACTATGGTTGGTGATACTATGGTGAAAAATGATTGCATATAATTCTATTGATTGGAATTATGGGGTTTACAAATTGTACGCTTTATAAAGAAATGATATAGATCTATAACGCAATTTGGAAAAAACTGACTGTGGCTCATTTCCAAGTTTCGAGACGACGCGTAGTGCTATGAAATGCGCGTACTAAATTCCAGAAACGTGCGTCAGAAGGGTCTGTACCGTTCAGTTAAAAAAAATCGAATTTTGATGTGTCTGTTGAGTTGATTTCACACTTGGTTAATGTCATATAACTTGGTCATAATTGTTTACTTAACCATAACTCATAAACTAACAAATTTTTAGGTAACTAAGCTCAAATATAGTATGGAAAAGATTTAAAATGGCCAACGAGTGTCATTTGAAAAATTATGTTAAATGGGACCATATGGCAAGCAGTACCTTATTTCGAAGTTCTTGTATCACTCAGGATGTTCCTATATTTTTCTAAGATTCTGTCGCACCATTGCAAAATGACGAGACTTCAATATTCCATAGTGACTATGTAAAAAGTAGAGATTAACCCGTAACAATTTGGTAGGCTTTTATAAAAACGTTGGAACAAGACAATTCATTTTTCAGTACCCAATATACGGATAACATTTTATGTTACTCAGTATTCTAGAAACAAGAAAGAGATATTCTTTTACTGGAAATTTGATTAAGATCATTCTGTTTTTCGGAAGCCGCTTGTGGTCATTGAATAGTTTACACTCTTACATATCTAGTAGACGATTTTTTGAATTTTTACTTCGTTTAAAGGCAAATTTTACATCAAAGTGACGTTAGTTACCAGTGGAAGCCCCATAATAGGTTGATTCAAATTAAAAAATCAAAATAAAATAAATCTATTTTACAAAATGTAACAAACTAGAAATTATAGAAAAAAGTTTTATTGAATAAAATGGATTATGTTAATTCTTCTACATGTAGTGTGAATACTACCAGTAAACACTATCCCTTCGCTAGCTTTTCGAGCTGACATTTTTGACAAGCACATTGACATTTAACAAATCCGCGATTTAACGTTATTACAATGTAAAAATGAAAATGTAAACTATTCAGTGACCGCAGCTGTACATTTTCCATACATGTAACCTACAAGCTCAGGTGTTAACGACTACAAGAAACCGAGACGGACGGCTGTACGTGCCCGCCGAAGCACGGTGACAGCATGGTTAAATTGAAAATTGAAAAAAATTATCAAATGACGTATCCCATGCCACAGAATAATAAACAAACAGAATGCCCACTCTCCATGGAAAATTAGGTACGCGCATCTCCTTCGCGCAGACGTTCCGCCATGTTTTAGAGGGAACCAGTGTTGTTTAGGTATGAGTACAAGAGATGCTTTGTTCGGCTTGAATGTGCTGGCTCAGAGATGCATGGACATGAATCAGGATATGTACTTATGTTTTGTAGACTTTGAAAAGGCATTTGATAAAGTTCAACATAAAAAGCTTGTAGATATATTAAAAAGCAAAAATATTGACAGTCGTGATCTGAAAATTATATTATCTAATTTATATTGGAATCAAACTGCCAAGGTAAGAGTTGGCAGCCAGTACACCGAAAATATCAAAATACAGAGAGGAGTCCGCCAGGGTTGCGTGCTGTCCCCACTACTTTTCAATGTCTACAGTGAAGCGGTATTTCAAGAAGTGCTCTCAGACTCAATAGAAGGTATATCTATCAATGGAGAAGTTTTGAATAACTTTTTGCAGACGATACAGTAATAATTACGGATAACAACAATGATTTACAGAACCTAATGCAACGCCTTAATGAACGCTGTCATGAGTACGGACTGAAGATAAATTTAAAGAAAACTAAATGCATGATCATGACTAAATCTGCACATGCAAATATCCAATTGACTATTGAAGATACTGCAATTGAGAATGTTAATAACTATAAATATTTAGGAACATGGATAACATCAGATGTAGACCAAACCAAAGAAATTAAGACACGTATTGAAATAGCACGTACATCATTTATTATACTTAAAAAGTTTCTTTGTTGTCGAAATACAAGGTTAGAACTACGCCTGAGAATGCTTCGATGTTACGTGTTCTCTACTCTTCTTTATGGTCTGGAAGCTTGGACACTAAAACAAGTTCATCTGAATAAGCTGGCCGCCTTTCAATTTTGGTGTTACAGAAGAATCCTACGAATACCATGGATTCAAAGAATGTCAAACATGGAAGTAACTAGAAGGATAGGAAATGAGGCGGAAATAATATTAACTATTAAAAGACGAAAACTTGAGTACTTGGGACATGTGATGACAGGGCAAAAATACGCATTATTACAACTTATTATGCAGAGCAAAATCCGAGGAAAGCGAAATGTGGGAAGACGAAGAATATCCTGGCCTAAGAACTTAAGGGAATGGTTTGAATGCAGTAGTGCAGATCTTTTTAGAGCGGCAGTCAACAGAGTCCGCATAGCCATGATGATTTCCAACCTTCGATAGAAGATGGAACTTAAAGAAGAAGAAGTGTTGTTTATGTGGTGTGCATAGAAAAATTAACCCGCTTTAATTGACTTACGGCAATCATAGAGATACTATACAATTATATTAACATTGTTAAATATAATAACATAAATATAATATAATTAAACATAAATATAAACAATTACATAACCTCACAAATCATATGTCTGTGTTATGTGTTTCCTTCTAACTTCAACGGCGGCATCTGAGAGTGGGCATTCTGATTGTTTATTATTCTGTGCCCATGCTATATATTGTTATGTAATGATAAATGTCGATGACGCCATATATTTGACATTATTATGTAGATAGAGAAACAAATTAATTATATCATAACGTAAAAAATAAGAAAAATAAATTGCCTATACGGGCGCTTTTAATAAAATCTGAAGTATATTTTATTAAGATATTATTAGGAGTACGCAATATCTTTTTTACAGACAGTACATAAAAATAATTCACCTTTGGTTTAGCCCAGTCTTTCATTGAAATATTTGTTATTTAAAGTTTTATAGTTCGAAAAATAGTTGTAAGGAGGGAGGGTGGGGGCAGACTTTATTGTAATTTTCTAATGTTTTGGAAATTACTAAAACTTTTAATTTGTATTCTGATTAAACTCACGATGAAATTCAAGCATAAAATAGCTGTGAAGCAAATAACCGTGTGGTGTTCTTACTTCTTTAACAAAAGAGTATCTTCTAGAGTGCCTTCAGCTTACCTTATCTAATAAACTTTGATAAAAAGAGTGTACCATAATGTAGTCGGAACAAAAACATAAAAAGAAATGATAGGGTATTCATAACTTCTAGAGTTTCTACAAATGTTTTCTAGAAACTGAAAATTCTACGGATGAAAAGAGATGTATACATGAATACAAAAAACATCGATTCGAATATCGCCAGTATGTATTCAACAATAGAATAAAAGCTTTTTGGGGGAAATAATGTAAATTTTTTTTTTCAAATTAGCTATTAGTATGTTTTTACTTGTAATACAAAGGGATGCTATCGGTTAATAATTTCATAATTATTTCAATACTTAAATTGGATATTAAAATAGAAACCAATTTTCAGGATTAATGAGATTATAAAATAGCCGTAATTTTCTTAAACTTCTGTAACTGACTTGTGGTATTTATGGTTGACATGTTAATAAAGTAATCAAGTAAATGATGATTCTAACTGGTCGTAATTATCAACTGTTTACAGTTCCTATAAATTAAGTTTTCTTTACCAATTACATGGTTTTGCAGGATGGTGAAATGGAATTATATAGACACAATGGAATCAACGATAAATTCTCTCATTTTACGATGGGAGAACACTTAAGTGAATCGAAAGCATTTTAGAAGATTTTGGATTTACCATTGGTTGGTGAATAAACGGAAATGAACATAATCCATAAATTTCGTCATAAATTAGAACCGTATATTAGCCTATCGCATACCTAGTTCAATAGTGCCACAAGTCCAAAATACAATAATTTCGAGAAATGAGCAAAACGTTCTGTAGCAAACGAGTTATGCCTTGTAAATAATTTATTTTTAGAATGACTGGCTTCAAAATTACAATTTAGTTAGCAAATTATACAGTTATTCGCTGGATCTTATTACAATTTATTAAAAATAAAACGTTAATTGTATTTTGATAGTTATGGCGATATTGCATTGTGAAGAAAGTCATTTATAAAACGATAAATAGGAGATACGGCAGCAACATAATAAAAAAAATCAACTAGTTCTTACAAAAAATATTTTTATTATTATTATTACAAGTGTGTATGAACATTTTTTTTAATTACTATTATCCAAGTCCTTATAAAAATTGTGATGAACAGGTAATATTAAGTTTTTATTGCACAGTTCCAAAAGGTGTTGCTTGGTTTTTGCGGATATCGATGGAGGCTTTATGTACGCCTTTTTTAAATCGATTACTGCTTCCACAGTTGCTGAACGCCCCCTTGTCGCTGCTTTAAAATGGACCTCTTCGAACTCATCGGCATTATAATCTGTTTTATAGAAGAAAGATCCAGGATTGCTTTTGACAACTTTAATAACTTGGATATCATTCCAGACTACCTTTTCATCTTTTGTATTCTTTGTAAAATTTCCTCCAATTTTTGAATTGAGGTCTTTAAAGTCATAAAAGTGTTCTGTTGACATTTCCTTTACATTATAAAGATTTCCCTCTTTTTTTGCAGATCTTATAATGACAAGCCATTGTGCAGGAACATAAATGGAACCTGTTTAAGTATTTTCTTCTTTTGCGTCTCAATAGTTACGTGCATTGCGTCCCCTTTATTTTAAGTATGTCCCAGTATTAAAAATTTATGTGTGATTGATTTAATATTAATTTTTTTCAATTGCATAGAGATACATGGTAACTATAAATTTATTTTTATTTTGCCCAACACAATTGTCGCTATAAAATATAACGTCTTTATCATTACAATGATTTGAAAGATAATCAAACAGACACGTAGCTATTTCGTTTGAGCCGCGGTTAGCAATAGCCTTGTGCCAAAAGTAACAGTAACCAGTCTTTTGCAATATCTGAAAAATTGTAAAGTTGAAGCAGTTCAGGCGGCATTTATAGTAGAAGCTTGCAACATCTCCACAAGGTGTAGGAAGGATCGTCTGCAAATCAAAACAAGCTACCAATACTTGAGAATCATCTTTTGCTCTTGCTAGATCTTGTGCTTTTTCTTCGCTGCTTCTAATTTTATTATGGATATGTTTATTATAAGTTTGATGAAGAGTAGCTTGCTGTTCACCAGAAGAATTTTTATATGATTCACAAATTGCTCACTGATCTTTTTTTGGCTGAAAGAAAGTTATGTTAAACTCAATTTTGAAAATATGCTCGTAAGTGCATTTTTTAGCCACAGGCCTTCCTTCACTCTCTTCCTGTAGTTTGTAGTAGCGATACATTTGAGCTAAAGTAAGTGAACCATCTACGTATTCCTTTGTAGTTTGTGCTCTAAGATAATGTGATTCTACCATTTGGAAAGAATTTATGTGTTCTCTTATTTTATTTTTCACCGGTCCAGTAACCGTTTCTCGTTTCATAAAAATGTACCTGCTCTATGTAATCATCTTGGCGAGGGTCTGTATGTAGATTTTCTTGATCTTCAAATGTATTTGCGGTATGATTTGATTGCACGGGTAACGCAACCGGAGTAAGCTAAAAAATTACATACATTAAGTAAAACCTCACTGTGATTTTTGTTGAAATACAAACCTCCGTCAATACAAAGGAGATGTCATTCATAACCTCAGAAACCTCTGAATTGTCTCTCAGATTCTCATCATCTTTAATATAGCTTTGCAAAGCTAGTCCAAGTATTTTTCTTGTCATTGTTAATAATAATATCACTATAGAATGTTTTCAGACTTTAAATCAAATAGTTGTACACTAAAAACGTGGATACCTCGTGCATAAATAATTGACCACTGATAAAATCGTACCACTAATCTAACAATTTTTGCAGTTGTGGCTGTATTGAATTACATCGGTTGTATTGTGGCGGAGTGTATTATCGCCACATCTCCTAGTTATGGCCATATTGCGTTTCAAAACCCTACAGTGTAATACCGAAATATCTTACTTTATACTTATCCAAGACAATATTTCAGTTAAGGTTGTATTGCATTAGATGGGGTATCATATATGCAACCTTTTTAAAGCCTTAACTCAAAATTGGAATTTTTGGAGTTGTGGCAGTATTGAACTAGATGTACGCTATATTGGGAATAAATCAAGTGATTATATTACACTGAAAAAACTAACAACTAAAGGGTATATAATTCACCAAAGGTGTGTATTATTGCCAACATTCTAAATAGCAAATGTTTCAGTGACTTCCAAAAAGTATTAGCCCGAGGATTTTACCTGTAAGATTCATTAGGATTCTGCGGAAGGATATAATTTACATCATGCCATATAAATAAAAGACACATTATTAACAATAAATAATGTTGCACCAGAATGTAAGAGTACCCGTGTAGTAGAGTTGCCTATCTTTAATATTAAATACAAAAATAATATAAATAGTTTGTATCTAATATAAAATGTAAATGTAAATGTTTAATAGGTAAACATATGAATAACCTAAGGAAGAACTATATAGAGTTGAACTTGAACCTATGCACGTTGATAAACATACACTGAAAATGTCAATGCACAGTTTGTTATTGTCTTACTACATATAAATAAGGTGTAAAAATAAGATGAGCATTAAAAAAATTTCGCGCTAGCGGCTGTGAAGCAATATTCTACTTATGATTCTACAATGCTCATCATCCACAAGGAATTTAAGTTCCTGTAGTTGGCTGTATAATATGTATCACAAAAAATTTTATTAAAAATCCTTTATAAAAGGTATATAATTTAAAAACCCAATCGTGCTATATCACAAAACGTTTTCGGAATCCATATTCCATCATCAGTGTCTAGGTGTACATGTATTGAGTCACTAAATATCTGAATAAAAACCCGTTAAAAACGATCTGTTTAAATTTAGTTTACATTATACGGTATTAAATATTATGACGTTTAAAGTTACCAGTGGATTTGGGTTTATTAAATTATATACCTTTTATAAAGGATTTTTAATAAAAATTTTTGTGATACAACCAACTACAGAAACTTAGATTCCTTATGGATGATGAGCATTGTAGAATCATAAGTAGAATATTGTTTCACAGCCGCTAGCGCGGTTTAGTATTATGTTATTGTTTGTATTTATGTTCAATTAAACGGTCGTCACTATACACAATAAATAAACTAATATAGTACGATTAATAGTCACCAATGAAGAAGTACTACGGAGGATGAACACAACCGCGGATTTGGTCAACATCGTGAAGGGCCGTAATCTGCAGTACTTGGGACATATAATCCTAAATCAAGAAATGAGCTACTCCAATGCATCCAAGAAGGAAAAAGGGTCCTAGGACGAAAAAGAATATTCTGGCTTGCTAACCTGAGAGCATGGTATTAGCAGCCAAAAGTCATCATAGCCAGACTGATCGCCAATGTTTGGAACGTACAGGCATCCTAAGAAGAATTGAAATTAAATACATTTTATTATGGGGACCATTTACCTAAGCCCAAAATGCACCTCAATATAACACCACAATTAATTTAATACACGGCAATCTTCCTTTGCTGCTCAGCGCCCAAAAATAAACTGTCGTAAGAAAGGATAGAGTACTATTGTTACGCTATTGAGCAGACAAGTATGTAGCGAGTTTATCACTAGATATTACTGATAGTCAATTTGAAGCAGTATGTAAAAAATTTATTCCGACACACCCAAAAATTTCCGAAATATAAAAGTCACTGTTCACTTTCACAAACCGGCAATACACATTTTTAACAATGACTTTAATTTTCGTCCACTGTCCAAATTACGATGCCTGCAATACCTATAACAAGTTAAACAATACCATACAATGCAGCAAGTATTTATAGCAGTAATCCAACAGACAACCAATAAAGTAAACTACATACGACAGTTATGGACCTACAACCTGTGTAATCACGATCTAACAAATGATATACCTAACATGTATATTTGGAATGATAGTGTGGTAAATATGTACCATGTATTATTTTTAATTGCATACTTATTAGTTGCTTATTAATATTCATTTTGCAGTTTATGAAGAGTTTACCTTAAACAGTAATAAATATTATAGCATACGATGACTCATGCGGAGACCAAAATAATAACCAAAACCAGGCAAAATGATTTATGTACACTGAATACAACAAAACATACAAATAAGAAAACAGAAGAAGATACTTCAAGAAGAAGCCTCAAATGAATGATGATAAATCTCAATTGGACGACGAAAATGTGTTACTCTAATCTGGTAACCAATAAATATATCTTTATTAAAAAACTTACGTAATCCAGTCGTCAGATATTTGACCTCTAAAAATCATAAGAACAAGCTGAATTTTGCTGGGAATGTCAAATTTTGGACCTCGATTTTGAAAAAGAGTTTGTCACGCCTACCCCCAGACATTCCCCTAAAACTTTCCCCTTTTTTTAATAAAATTTTTATTAACTCGTATTTATTATAACTCCTTATTAACTATAAAAATTCCATATCTCTTGATCAGAGTGTCCTAACAATAAACATTAACGTGGGATTTAAAGTTGAAGAATGCAGCTGCCAGCTTTCGTATGCAATTTTTTACGATTCTCATGAGATCAGTACAATTTACCACTTCCATTGATCAGTCGCTGTGGAATTTCCATTGTTAGAGCCTAATTTTCAAAATGTATAACAAAATTTAAATTTTGAGTTTTGGCAACAAATATCAGGCATTTGAAATAAGCCTAAAAAAAGGCTAAACTTTCACATTACAAACGATCTCACGTCACATGTGGCATGTGATCACATGGCAGTGGGTGGTATAGTTAGTTGTGTAGTTTTAAAAAAACGTACTCATTTATTCGAAAAGAACGAGTGTTAACATTTTTAGATCGTTTGTAATATAAAAGTTTTTTAGGCGTGTTTCAAATGCCTCATATTTTGTTGCCAAAACTCATTAAGTCGAAATTTTATGTTTAGACTTTGAAGGTTAGGCTCTAACAATAAAATTGTACAGCGATCGGTCAATGGAAGCAATAAATAATATTGATATCATTAAAATCGTAAAAAATATAATAAAAACAAGCAAAGTTTATTTATTAAAAATATTTATAGAAACTATCTTTATTTTCGATAAAACACAAAAATTGCCTACGAAATCTGCGCTATTAAGTCTTCACCTTTAAAACGCATTTCGATTTTTGTCGATAGGATACTCTGATCAAATTTTTATTGTCGAGTTGATGCATTAAAGGCTTGAGTTCATGCGCGTAAGTGACATTGAAAATGGCAGGACGCTTCATTCAAACGTTGTTTCTGAGAACGGTCCATCTACACAAAAAGTGATACTAAACATTCTTATCAAAATTATTTGAGCTACATTTTTTATTTGAAAATTTTTTTTTCTACGGCGTATAGATTCTTGGTCAATCGAATTTTTAGACCCCACCACCTGGAATGGTGGATTTTATGGGGACGCCGGGGGTAGGCGCGGTAAATTTTTTGGGGTCAGCAAAATTCAGCTTGTTCGTCTCGCTTTTAGATATCAAATCGCTGACGATGACTATCAAAATAGTTATAAGAAGAGTTTAGCAACTATCCTAAATACTTAATATTTAATAATCACTACTGATACGAATACAACATAAACCTTTAAAAGTAAAATAAAACTTACATAATTATAGTAAAAATGATAGAAATAGGAAAGGTTATAATTACCATTAATTGTGTATTGTTGTTCACCGAATCTTACCTGTAAAACAAAAAATAATTATTGTGTTTATAAAATGTATGAGATCATCTATTGTCTATTACTAATATTTCAATAAAGATTTACATTTCTGTCTGTGTAGAATTGTTAGTTTTGCACCAAAGCGTCAAAAGCAATATAAAGTGAACTTGTGCAATAAAAATGGCACGTGTAGTGAAATTAGTCGTGTGAAATAAACGTCATGTAACATTGCATTTGAAGAGTGTAATTTAATGTTACATGATGATTTTGTATATGAACTCCACGCAGTACTATTCGCAGTATAGTTTCCAATTTTAAGAGAGCCGCTTCTTTAGCGCCGCTATTGCTTAATATATACCTGGAAGAAGTACTCAAAATATGGCGACGTAAAAGTGGTCAAATGGGAATAACTAGGTAATGACACAATAGACTTTCTTCTGTTCGCGTATGATCAAGTACTGATAGCTGCATACAGGGTGTCCCATAATTAATTGGACATTAGCTAATGGGTGATAGCTGACATCAAAATAAAGCGTTTGAGCTCAAATTGCTTAGGAAAAATGTTGTTAGTTTTCGTTCTACAGGAAGATTCATTATTATTTTTTTATATTATTTTTATGGATATATTGAAAACTATTCAACCGATTTAAGTGAAATTTGGTATCTTGCTATTATTTAGTATGCTTAATAAGAAAATGATATTAATTTTACCATTGACACTAGGTGGCGCCACCTACTGTAACATTGGTTCATTAATGGGGCCATAATTTTTTTTTTCCGACCTGTATAAACATTCTAGGAAAAAAAAACATGAAATAACATTCAATTCTACACAAAAAAGGTATTCTTGTTTCAAATCAAAAAAGTACACCGTTTTCGAAATAAACGTATTTTGTTTTTCGCAAAATAAGCAGGTACCTAGGTATGCCGTGAACTTAATGGCAAAGTCAAGGCGTAAGTACGAATTTATTTATTACTAGTTGTCAAAGGTAACTACGAACTTATTTATTATTATTTGTCAAAGTGCAGTGCAAGTCATTATTTGTCAAAGTGCTATTAAGTTTTTTATAAACCACTTAAGATAAAGGAAAAATGCCACGTCATAGTGAATTTTCTAATGTAGAAATGCGCGATATGATCTGTTTGTATGCCCAGGAAAATTTTTGTTCTCGTAAAGCAGCTAAACTCTATTTCGAACTTTATCCCAATAGAAGGCAAGCAAACCATAAAACTATTAGATCATTGTTTGACAGATTAGGCGAAACAGGGTCATTTCATCCTAAAAACAGGAATGCTGGAAGACCGAGAGTAATTGATGAGGATATGGAGGATGAAATTGTTGTGCGTGTTGCAGAAGATCCAGAAACCAGTACAAGGCTTGTTTCTGCGGCCACTGGTATAAGCAAATCTACGGTGTTAAGAATAATACGGACAGAAAATCTGTATCCGTATCGTTTTACTCCAGTACAGAATATTTTACCACAGGATTTTCCAGCAAGGCTCCGATATAGTCAGTTTATGATGGGGCGGCATTTAGACGATCCAATGTTTTATAATAAAATTTTATTAACCGATGAAGCCACATTTACTAGAAGGGGTTTTTTCACAAGTCACACGAGTTTTCCATAAATATATGGTGTGGCATATTTGGGGATTGTATTGTAGGACCATTCGAATTACCAACTAGACTTGACGGAGTAACGTATCTAAATTTTTTGAGAAAATATTTACCAACCCTTTTAGAAGACATACCTCTAAATTTGAGATGGAACTCTTGGTACATGCATGATGGTGCACCACCACATTATAGCCTAGAAGTTAGAAATTATCTAGATGAAATTTATCCTCAAAGGTGGATTGGTAGAGGTAGTGTATACCCATGGCCAGCACGCAGTCCCGAACTAAATCCCCTAGACTTTCACTTGTGGGGCTACCTAAAGTCACTTGTTTATAAAAAAAATAAATAACAGTCAAGAGTTATGGCAAAATATTGTAGAGAGAGTTAACGTAATTAAGGCCCAAAGAAACTCATTATTTAAAATAAGACAAAACTTACACAAAAGATTTAGATTATGTAGTTTATCTAATGGTGCACATTTTGAACATTTATTATAATTTTCTTTCGTTTCGTTTTGAATTATTCACTTTGTTAATTGTTTTATATTCACTTAATTGTTTAAATTAATTTCTGACTTTTTAAAAATTTGTTACTGAGTCAAAGGTTTAATAAAACTAATTTTTTCAATCATATGCATTTTGTTTGCAAAAATTATCTACTACTAATACATTTAATATTGACTTTTATTTAAGACCTTTTGAATAATGTTTGAATTTACAGTTTTTGTAATTTTTTTTTATTTTATGCACGTCTCTAAAAAATACGTTTATTTCGAAAACGGTGTACTTTTTTGATTTGAAACAAGAATACCTTTTTTGTGTAGAATTAAATGTTATTTCATGTTTTTTTCCTAGAATGTTTATGCAGGGCGGGAAAAAAATTATGGCCCCATTAATGAACCAATGTTATAGTAGGTGGCGCCACTTAGTGTCATCGGTAAAACTAATATCTTTTTCATATTAAGCATACTAAATAATAGCAAGATACCAAATTTTACTTAAATCGGTTGAATAGTTTTCAATATATCCCTAAAAATAATATAAAAAAATATTAATGAATCACCCTGTAGAACGAAAACTAGCAACATTTTGCCTAAGCAATTTGAGCTCAAACGCTTTATTTTGATGTCAGCTATCACCCATTAGCCAATGTCCAATTAATTATGGGACACCCTGTATATTGACGACTCGAGCTGTAGGCTAGGAAAACTGTTTGGGAAATACGAGAAATAGGGTTTAAAAATAACACTACACAATACCAAATATATGGTAATTGATTTAATTATATTATTGGCAGTTAATATTAAGCACTGCTCATCCTTCAAATATTTGGATGTAATATTAACATTTGACAGAAAAATCCAGCAAGACATTAGAAACAAAATTGAACAAGGAAGGTGTGCGAAGATGTCTATTGTTCTGAAGCTATTTTCTTGTGGCATCAATGCCCAATGGGAATAAGACATTTTAACTTTAAAATAAGTTTATTTTTGACATTTAAATTTTCACTTTGGAAAGGAAATCGTTCTTAAAATACAAAACATTGCCAATTAAAATTAATCCTCTGCCATAAAGCAACAAATAAAACAAAAAGTCTATTGTTCTGAAGCTATTTTCTTGTGGCATCAATGCCCAATGGGAATAAGACATTTTAACTTTAAAATAAGTTTATTTTTGACATTTAAATTTTCACTTTGGAAAGGAAATCGTTCTTAAAATACAAAACATTAATGCTAATAAAAATAAACTTAATAAACTTAAATTATGGCTTATTCCCATCAAAAATAGTGAAAAATGTTTATTTACAAAACCATTGTTGAAAGCACATGTACATATGGGTCAACAATATAAGAAGTTCGAAAGAAAAATACAGACAACCCTAGAAATGAAGTACTGAAGACAAAGCACCAAGAGTTCAAGGCAAGACCATGTCAAAAATGATGAAACCTGACAGATACATGAATGTAGATAGTATAATAGAAGCAATTGAAAAGAAAAGACTGATATGGTATGGCCATTCAGAACAAATGAATAACACTAGATGACCAAAAAAATATGGAGTTGGGTCCCAGAATAAAATAGGAAACGAGGTCAGTCAGCAAGAAGTTGGAAAACAGATGTCGAAGAGGCAATGAAGGTGACTGGCAAAACCGAAAATTATGGAAGTTCAGAAGCTAGTTTAGGCCGTAAAACATTCGCATAATATAAGTTATTTTCAATTTTTCTAAAAATTTCATTATAAATTATAAATTTCATTAGAATCATCTTATTTCATTAGAATAAGGCATTACATATTTTGAAGTATTATAGGTAAAAATGGTATTCAGTTTTTTTGGGTATATTTCTGGGACGAATTTATTGTTCATTTAACAGAGGCAGAGAAACAGAGATAGATACCCACTGTTCTGTTTTCGAGCTGCCCTTTAATTTATGTCACATTGACACTAAGCCAATTAATTACGACTGCAGTTTTGAATTGATAATCAAAATAGTTAATTTAATACAATTTGTGTTTTCTATAAACTTTTTTTAGATTATTTTTTGAAGTAAATCTTGTTACTCATAGTAATACAATATGCGGAGTACTCATTATACGAGTTATTTCCCCTTATTCTTGAGTTTATGGCATGTTTGGGTCTAGACGACGCGTTGTTGAAGATCTTGTCTCAAAGTTTATTGTATAAAATTATTGATAGTCACACGGATAGTATACCACGGTTTTTAATTCCGAATTCGATCAACTCACATCGATTTTCTTGAAATTTTAATAGAAAGTAGGGAATACCTAACAACCAAAATATACTCTAGGCGGAAATGTGCTTTTATCCAGGGTGTGGAACCCATCCCATCTCGGGGAGGTAACATTTATATTAAAAATAACCTGAATAATCAATAGAAAAATATATTCTAAGCAAAAAATGTTCTATAGAATTTTTTCGACAAATCAATACTTTTAGACTTATTCATAATCGAAAATTGTAATTTTTCTTACGTTTTCAATTGATTTTTACAAATAACTCAAAAAAGATTTTACAGAAAAAACTTTAAAATTATCAAATTAATGTAGCTTATAAAAAAAAACAAAGCGATTGCTTTTTAATTTTTGCTTTAAGGCTTCATACAAATAGAGTTACAACTTACTGTTGAAAGTTATGTACTTAACGCAAACTTTTAAAAATTCAAGATAACAGGATAACGGTCAATTTTACGGAAAAAATTCATAGTACCTTTTTTTAAAGTACTTGAAAAAAACGTTAGGAGACTTTGTAGAACTCTTGAGCATATGAACTAAGGAAGCTATAACGAAAATAATGTTCATTTCTATTTTTTTTGTAAAAAAAAACAACAAACCCTTACTATTTCTATCAGAATTGTACATAAACATTATAGATTTAAAATTCACTTTATTTAAGCACTAGTAACGGAATCCAAAACAATTTAAAAGTTTGAACAGTTTTAAATGACTAATTTTAAGAAACACTATGTTACGGAGAAAAAATATTTATGGCATTTTTAAGTACAGAACTGTTTAAGGTAGGTACATAAAATTTGCTTTAAAACAAAAATTATTTATTTACAGAAAATTTTGTTATTTAAATGGTGTTTAAATTGTTGTAGATTAAAAACTGAGACATGGTTTTTCAAACTTAACTTTCATAATTATGTAGATTATAAAATTCACTTTAAAATGGTTTTTTTATTGACTGCTTAGCTCGAAAATTAAGCGAGATATAGTTAAAAAACCAAACAACCCGGTATGACTACTTTATCCTAGGTTTGACCAAAGCTTTTAGGCAAACCCCGAAATAAATTCCATTTTCGGCCTTTGACTGAACTGTTTTAGTCAAGCCTAGAAGTTCCTAACTTTTCAGACAAACGTCGCGTCGAAAGAAAAATAAACTGTACATGTTCTCTTAAGGTGTTTCGATTCGATAAATTATTTCGTCAGTTATTTGGTGTTTGTACGTTGAGCTTACGGGTATGTAAAATTAAAGTTAAGTGTTCCAAAGAGTGTCGGCACTGAAAACGTTACCGAAAAGGCGATTGTAGGTCTTCATGCTCAGGCTAATGTTATGAAACAATAAACTGAAAAAAAAATCCGCAAATTGCGATTGGAAAAACAGTAACCATACCTATTTCAAAGTATTTTTATTATTATAAAAAAGGGTGATTTGTTACTATGGCAATTCCGATACATACTACTATTTATGCATATAAATAATACAATAAAAATATTTCTACCTTAATTCTAATTTTAATTATTCCTATTTCAATTTTACTATACATTATTACTAATCCGAAATTTTGCGACCTATTGGTCGCTGGTCCTTCGAGGTTTATATTTTTTTATCTACCAAATGTAGGAAGGTGAGACTATAATTTTTCAAATATTTACTTTTAACTTATCGAACCAGCTACCTCATGCTTTCCCTTAAATTAGGCAAATAAAATGTACCTTCTTTGGTATATTCATTGCAAAGCTTCGAAGTAGTGTCCAAGCAGTGCAAAATTTATAGCTGTTTCTCATACATTTTACCTCACTTGCTGTGATACAACGTCAGCATTTATCAATGAAAGTAAAACGAAATCTTTTGAACTTTGGAAAAAAGCCGAATTTAATAGAACAGGCACATATATTTTACAGTAGTATGTCCAAAGCAGAGAAAATTCTAAAAGCCGACAGGCATCAATCATTTTATACGGAACTTCTAAATATACACAAGAAAAAAATACTAATATTGAAGACTTGCAAGTATTTCTTGAACAAATCTGTCGTTGAGTACTTCTTTAAGGCAACCACTAAAACCAATGCCAGTCCATGTCAAATTATTATTTCTTATTCCTACAGTGGATGCTCTAAATGAGCATATTAAAAGACGCTACTATCTAAAAGATTCTAGTTTGCCTTGTGCATCAGACTGCAACAAAGTCCGACACCACAAGAACCCTTGCAAATGACATTTTGCAACTAAAATGAAGGAGGCAGTGCATCATGCAGCGGTTTAAAAGTTGGACCTGATGTTCTGGTCAAGATTGCCAAAATATTGCTCCAAAAACACAAGAAGCAGAGGGAGATGACAAAAATACCGATAGTGATGATCAACCTTAATTTATTTATTTATTAATTGACTTTTTTTATTCTTTTATGTGACATACAATATTGTCATTAATTATTTATTACACTGAATACATAAAAAAACATAATATTTTTTTCTATTATATTTTGCCAATTTCAATTTTTTTTACATTTAGTTTTTAAGCGATAAAAATGTGTAAACAAATTATATAAATTTAAATCGGTAAAAAAATAATGGGTTAATATAAAGGTATATAATCTTGTAAATATGTCCAAAAATGATTTATTCAACTTTTTGGTAACAAGGGATGATTTTGAAGTGTTGAAAATTTGAAGTTTAAAAATATTTCAGTTGCACACAATAAAAAATTGCCAATTTAATATAAATTTAATAAAGTATAACAAATATTTTTTCCAATGTTTAAATTAAGAGGTAAAAGTTTACAGTTAAAATAAATCAAAAAAGGTTGACAAATCATAAATAGTATTTTACAGTATCATGTACCTTTTAATTCAAACCCTATAAACATTAACACTTCATTATTT
The DNA here is from genome assembly GCA_918026665.1 of Diabrotica balteata. Lineage (NCBI taxonomy): Eukaryota > Metazoa > Arthropoda > Insecta > Coleoptera > Chrysomelidae > Diabrotica > Diabrotica balteata. The sequence continues at coordinate 86,096,482 of OU898282.1, read as the reverse complement.
ATTAACAGTTAACGTTTTTTAACTTATTAACATGCTGCAAGTTAAATTATGTTGTTGGGAAATCTTATAGCTTATTATGGAAGGGAAGATAGAAGGAAAACGGGTATCGGAAGAAAGAAATACTCATGGCTTAAAAACATAAGGGATTGGACAAACCTCGATGCCCATGCACTCTTTAGAGTCCACACAAGATCGAGAGGAGTATGCCAGAATTGTCGTCAACATCCACTAATTGGACAGGGCACCGTAAGAAGAAGAGAAGTTGGGAAATAAGTCACAATTTTACTTTAAAATTAAGTTTATTTGAAGTTTTGATTTCCACTTCGAAAATCGTTCCCAAAATATAAAACATTACTAAATCTTTATCTCTCGGTAATTTTTCGTAATATGCTTCCTAAAATTGATACGCCTAAAAAATTTTACTTAAAGCGATTCGGGAAATTGTTTTCTGTTATCAGTTATTTGTTAATAACTATTTCCGGCCCACTTGGAAAAATTTAAAAAATACATTTGAACTTAAAAAAATATATAGAATCGAAAAAAAAAAGTTTGGTGCGGTAGAAATTAAAAAGAAATAGTCGTTATATTTCGGTTCTAAGCGTCTTTTTAGGGGTAATCCGCTGGTATATATAGACAAGGAATATGTAAAGAATTAATTCAAATGGTACTACATTTTCTATATTATTAAATACAAACAAAGATCCTAATAAACAATAATCATTCTAAGCTAAAATGATATAAGAAATAAAATAGACAGAACAATCCCAATATTGTATTTTGTCCTCCTGCTAATGATCCTTAGTGATTGATGTGATTAGTAAAATAAAATAAAAATGTAAAATATTTTGACGGTCATTTTCTAAACTGAAATCTGTTCCCTTGACACACACATTAGATTGCAGCCATCGTATAAATCACGAGTTCACAGAAAATATTTTCTATTTTCTACAAAATATTACCTTAAAGTTATCGTAAAATCCAGAGCACAATTCAAATCACCTAAAACACTAAATCACAGCACTGTCAACTGGCGAATGAGTTTTTTTCCTGTCGTCGAAAGCGAAAATTCAACTGAATAAAACTCGCTGGCTCGTATCTTCCCAGGCCCAGGCAAACTTTCTGTTTCGAATAGAATGAGTATGTATACCGTTTGTATACACAAAGCCTACTAAATAATTTATTTTTAATAAGTTATTAGGTATAGAGAAACAAATGAAGGTGAGTGAATTTCCGCGAAGTGTTTAGCACGCGTTTGTGATGCCTCAGTGTCTGTGATTATGTAGACAGGTACGGATTGACTCATCAAGTCAAGAGTAAAAACAAATGCCAGGTTACGTAATGCACAATAGGTGTAAAATAAAACACTGCTAATACAGTTTGAATTGGAATCATATACACTTAATAAGAAAAATACTTTCAACAGTTGATTAATACAGCGAAAGAAATAATCGTGATCTATAACGTTGAATGAATCAAATTTAATAAATATCTATAATAGCAATGTAATACAAAAGTATTAAGTTAAGTTTTCCTTTATTTACTAAATGATCAATAGATGTTTAATAAAAGTAAATGTTTGTTAGACTAAAATGAGACAATACAACTGAATATTTTCAGTCAAGGTATCGGACACATCTGCTTCTTCGGGTAAGTAGATACCGAATCACCGAAACGTATATAATTTTGTTTCATCATAATAGTAGCATGAAATAGAGAAATAATACCAGTTTTTCGTAAGAATAACAATCAATAAACAAATAAAAAATAATACAACAAAATTAACAGCTGTTCATAAACGTAATTTACAGATTAATCTGCAGGGAAAGTGATAATTGATTACATAACCTCCAAAACATGACATAGTAACATAAGAAAGCCCTTACAAAAAAGATAGAATGATATTTTAATAATTAAACATTTTAGTTATAACTAGAACTAAGGGTGGGCCGACAAAATTTTTTCTGGAAAATAACAACGCCTGTGGTCAAAAAAGTTGAGTTATACTAAAACACAAATTTTAAGTCCAAAATGAGTAGCTAAAAATATTTTTTTCCACTGCCACAAAGACTCTATATTTTTTTAATATAAAAGGTCATTGTGGCAGTGGAAAAAATAAAAAATAATAATTATTTCAAACGCAGATCTTTATATTTTTTTATTATATAATTTTTGAAACATCAGGGTTATTTATTTTGTAACTTAAAAAAATTTTTAATAAAATCTGTATTGTTCTGGCGGTTTGATGCATACTTTATAACGTATAGTAAACTTTATTTGCGTATTTTTTCACTAACTAATAAGTAGAGAAAAATTTATTTTAGGGACCTACTTCAAAGAGTGTGCCGAAATTCCCCAATAACAATAAAGTAGACGTTAGTATAAACAAAGTTAATATTACCGATTATAATATATTATCATTCTTAAAATAACGTGACATTGGAGGTTAACGCTTCGCTTATGCTGCAGATTTTGCAGTGGTGTAAGTGTAAACCAATATTTCAATCAATTAAACCGCCTAGCGACACTTAAATTATTTTTAGTGTTTTACCGACAGTTGAGTAAAATACCTGTACGATATTTGTCAAGCAGTGAAAAGTGGTGCTTGTTCAGAAAAACTTTCTAAGAGACAGCCTGGAAAAATGGTTCATTCTCGGTGGCTTACCACTGCTTTCCGTATCCTTCGGTTATACGTAGCAACCAGAAACCCATCGGAAAATTTACAAATACTAAGCCATTTTGTAATGAAAGTGTATGCGCCCATGTGATTTTGTATTAAGACTCACCCGTCATGCATTTATGGTGCAAGGCATCTATTCAAGACAATAAGACTCTGCGACTATTTACTACCAGAATTGAAAGACATAGTCTATAAATGTATTCAAAGAAATGGATACTTTGGGAGCCCAGAAAATATTATTTTGGCTATGTTGTTTGATAAACGTAAACACATAAGACAATTGGGGTTCCAAAGAATTTTGAAGAGCAGACAGTTAAATTACAATGATCAGCGACATTTCGTAGTACCAAAATTATTTTTTGGCAGTAAGGATTACTTTGAGATTATCGAATGCCAGAAAGTTTTATGGACAGAGCCTCCTGTAACTATGAAGCTATCAAAAGACCAACTAAGGGAAGTTGTTGAAAATCCTGAAACCAGTCTTTTGGCATACATAAAATCATACCCTTGTCACACACAAGTGGCTGAGAGGGCCGTCAAAATAGTAACAGAAGGTTCAACTTCTGTCTGTGGAAGTGAAAAAGGAGACGGTTATATAAGGAACAGGCTGAAATCAAGGGAAAATATGCCGAAATATGAATTAAAGAAAGACTTTTTTTTTAAATAATGTGATTGTTACTTTTGAAAGACATTCTGTTTTGTATCGTTATATATTTATAGATAAACTATTTTTGTATTTGTATTGTTGTATTATATGTTCAAAACAAATTTAGCTTTAATATAAATTATTTTTTTGTACGCAAAAAATAAATCTACCATACAATACATTTTTTTTTTAAATTAATAATTTTATACATCGCTGTGGCAGTAGAAAAAAAAATTAGTTGTCAAAAAAAAATAATATGATCAAATTTATCGTATAAAACACTTTTTTGACTCAGGCAACCATAATAAATTAAAAAAAAAAACGAATTTGACATAATATTAAATGATTGAATTTTTTCGTAAAAATCTCGTTCTTATATATCTCTGTGGCAGTGGAAAAAAATTAAATTAATTATAAAAAAAAACACTGTGAAATAAGTTATCTTATCATACATCTTTTCTGGGGTCAGGCAACTCAATTAAAAAAATAAAATAAAAACACATTACTCAACGGCCCACCCTACGTAACCATAGCTAACATACCATAACTAAATTTATAATTTTAAATTTTTAACAAAAAACTCCATACTACATACATATATGGCTTGGTCATATACAGGGTAGAAATAAATATTCCCATAATTGAGTAAATGGGTCCTTGAGGGTGGTGATGAGCTATAGAATTATCCATACTAGAAAAGCCTTCTTCTGTCTGATATCTTATAGTTTTTGTTTGAACAAAGCCCTTTCTACTGCGGCCTGGTACCTGAGGCCTAATAATTCTACAACGATATAAAAACTACTTGAGATTGTGAGAATTGACTCATCTCCTATACATTAGTATCTATTCCGTTCTTTGGAATAAACCTTGTGAGCTATTAAAATTAAGCTGTGGAAACTTGAGAAGTGTTAACTACTGACAGAGGTAAAAACATGAGGTGCCAAAACAAAGGTGTTGTAGGGAGAAATTACCAAACAGAAAGATTCGGGATCGGTTGCACCCTTGATATTCCAAGTATTGTTCATCAAGGCGCGGTGTCAAGGTTTTATCTTGGAAAGGAATAATGGCCAGTGTCATATCTACTATCAATTTTATAAGAAAAAATTGGCCCACACATCGTCTGTTCCAAAAGTTCCTGGAAAATCTGGAAACTGACTATGGTGATGTGGTTTATTACTGTGAAGTTAGGTGACTCAGTCGAGGTGCCATTCTAAAAAGATTTTTTGATGTGAGGAAAGAGATTCGAGCTTTTATGGAGACCAAACAAATGCCAGTTGAAACGCTTTGCAACAACCAGTGGATTTTAGAATTTGCTTTTCTGACTAATTTAAACTGTGAACTAAATCAGCTCAACAAACTCTTGCAGGGAAAAACAAGTTGATATGTGAGATATATTTAGATGTAAAGTAATTTAAAACAAAACTAAAAATATTTATTAAACATATTGATGAAAGAAAGCTCAATAATTTTCCCAACTGCAATATAGCCCTTCACGAAGTTGACGAGAGTTTTGAATGCCTAAAATAAAAAATGTGTTGATACAACTTCAAAATGACTTTGAAAATCGATTTGCTGATTTTAAAAAGATCTCACTTGACAAAAAGACTTTTGCGGTTTATATTGATGTGGTACCAGCAACCAGGAATTTAAGGAAAGCGCCAACTTGGTACACTTTTACAAAAGTTTGGATTCTAACTTGAAGAAATTAAAAAATTTTGCTCAGCATATGATTACAATATTGGTAGTACATATCTGTGTGGGGAAGCTCTTTAAATCCTTAACTATCGTACAAACTAGCATTATTCTCGATTGACTGATGAACATTCAGATGCGATAAGCCACGTTTCTGTCTAAAATTGAAGTGTTTACACGGAAGCAGGAATTAAAAAACACTCAAGTCAAGTAAAACCTTAAAAATCGCATTAGCTGTATAAGTCTTACTTAATTTAGTACCCCATTACTTTAAAATGAGAGTAACAATAAATGCAGTTAAAGATGCAAACATTAGTTTTATCTAAAAAATTGTGTTTTATGAGATGAAATGTGGCCTGCACAAATATCCTCATAATGTTTGTGGCTCTTATATACGAAATGATTGAAATAGGTTCTGCTATTTGGATATAGATAAAAATAATAAGAGAGTAGGTGCAGTATTAATATATGCAATGGACTATACGCAATAACCGATATAAAAACGAAGGATTCATCACATATAAATAAAGTTAATTTTTCGATATGAAATTAATACGTTAAACATTTACATTTACGATTTACATTTTAAAATTATTGTTTCAACTAATAAATATAATTCTCTAAAGTCGACTAAAGCAAACATTACTGCGTTACTGCAAATAATTTGTATTGTTAAATTTTGCTACAAAGGTTAAACACGTCTCTGTATTCTTTCACTGGTCACATGATCTTCGTTTTTAAATGTAGGTTAAAAATTACCAGGTAGCTATAAGTGTTATTATATGAATATGGTGTCCTTTTTTGTGGCGCCTGACAAGAAAGTTTTATTGGTGATTTATATACCTACACTAAAGGAAATATTTTGTAATAATAAAAATTCTAAAAGAAATCCGTAATACGTCAATTCTTGATTACAGTGCGTGGTACCTTAATTAAACAATGGTTTAGGAAAAAAGTTGTAATTTTTTATGCTTCAGTTTCGAGTGAACAATAATGTAAAAATTGTATAAATATTATTTATACAATCATGTCATATTTGTTTGCGTTCTACTATTTCGGGAACAAACATTTGAATGAACATAAAAAAATTGATATATTTGTGTATATAAATTTAAACCTTAAAATAAATTATGTGATACATTGTTCCCGTTTTATTCCTAGGTCGTAATCGTATTATTACATAACAAATGTACATGGTTTCCCAAAATGGTATGTTTTGCAGGGTACACCAAAAAATAAAGCTGAGAAAAAAGTAGTTAAGATGTCATGACTTCTTTTTTCGTTTAAGTAACGATTGTCTAATTAAATCATCAATAGCTCCCAACATTAGCGAGATACAGAGCGATTATTGAAAAATGTTGAAAACAACAAAACAGGGTTATACATCTTCTTTATTAGGAAAAATTGTAAAAAACTTCATTAGAACTTTCGATAGATATATTACGGAAAGGTTCAGTGGCTAATAAAGAAGTATATAACCGTGTCGTTTTTGACATTTATCAATAATCGCCCTGTATCTCGCTAATGTTGGGAGCTATAATATAGCCTATGTTGGCATTGTAAAAATTATATCCTTTATGTAATAAATTAAGGTTTATTTCACCGAGACTCTTTTATTTCAGATGTAAGCATAAGTGTACAGACCGCTTTCACAATCAAGCTGAAGAGATATTCGTTCATTTGAGAACACTAGAAACTACGAATGAACAGGATATTTTTTTACAATCATTGATTATCTGCAACAATGTAAAAGCCCAGAGACCCAGAAAAAAAGGTACAGAAGCGAGAGCTGTTCATAATGTTTATTTTACATACGAGGTACTTGTGGGTGAAACCAGAGAAAAGGTATGTTAAGAAGCATTTTAGTCGCTATATCGCATTAAAATAAGTCATATTAGAAGGCTTCGTTCATTATTATTAATGGGTAAAACTCCCAAGAATATTCGAGAAAAAAAATGGGCACTAATGCAATCAGTGGTCATACCAGGTTACTAATAAGACGACATATTGAAATGTATCCATTAAAAGAAGGTAAATATGCATATAAAATATTTGGACGCAAGACTGAATGTTACAATTTTATACAATATGTTTGAAGAGAAATACCCTGAATCAAAATGCGGCTATGTCACCCCCAGATTGATTCATACTGCACTTGAAAAGAATTAAATTTAAAATTGTCCTCATCTTAGTGATGCAACAAAAAGAAACGTTGCTGCTGAATTAATGATTCACAAACGTAGATCAAAAAATTCTACAATAAATTAAAAATAGAAAATGTGCTAGCAAAGAACCATACATTAAACAGAATGTTTTTAGCCCTTATCGACAGTGGTCGGTTCAATCGAATTGAGCAGTATTATCCCATCAGAGGACACTCCTACCTTCCTTGCGATAGGGATTTTCCAATCATCAAGAAAAAACAAAAAGACATGATAGGGTATACACCAAATAACCGAAATTATATTACTTCAAGTATTAGCACAGATAAGTTTACAGTCACAGAAGTTAGCACAGAAAATATACTAGATTTTCAACAATGATGGTCAACCTTCTATAAAAAGACGTGCATTTCTGACGAAACAAGAAGAAAAAGTGTTCCTGCTAAGGATGACATATCTTTTGGCATAAGTTCCTTAATGCACTTTACTTATGGAACAGGTGAAGGTGTGATTTTTTGTAGGTCTTTATTGATGGGTTATCGAAACAAACCTATAAACTTTAAGTCAGAAATCAATCACTTGAATTTCCCACAATACTTTGTTATCCATCCAATAAAGTAGGACTTAAAACACTGAAGCTCCAAGATATTGGTAAGCTGTTACCCTATATGCCTGATAGTCTCAAGACATTTTTATTACGAATTAATGGAGTGGCCAACAACGGATACGCGAGCATGACATCCAATAGGAAGAAACATGGTATTCTGAAGCATTCAAAAAATTACGGAATGTTTGTATTTAAATTTTTTACTTAAAATTGTATTTAGGTTAAATATTTTTTTTATTTAAATTAATGTGTCTCGGCTGCAATGGCCATTGACACAAACAATATTGTGTACAATAATTACAATAAGCACATGTGACTACTTGCACAGTTAATCTATAAGCTTAGAACTTATGACTAAATAATACAACAGTTTTATCACTAAGTTATAAGTTAACGGTAAAGGACATGCAATTTTTTATTATTATTATATTATCTTTAATATATATTTTTTTAATTTAAATAACTAAAACAGAATTATACAGTTTTTTCCAGTTTTCCGCAAAAATGGTTTTTATGACTTTTTTGTTTACACGTATTTGTTTACACCGATTCTATTGATGATTCGAGTGGACAATCGTTATTTTAACGAAAAAAGAAGTCATGACATCTTAACTAGGAACTTTTTTATCTCATCTAGCTTTCAGTATACCCTGCAAAACATAGCAATTTGGGACACCCTGTACATGTACCCGAAATGATTGTGTTTCATTGTCTTACATATACATAACAGTCATCTTTAGGATATATCCGAAAAGAAGCGGGACGGTTGAATATTTTACGAAATAAACATCGGATCGAAGTACTGAAAAACAGGTGTTCAATGTTTTTCAAAAATCTATCGATTGTCAACAAACACGACCTCCACCCACACCCCCTAGAGCGGGATGTGAGGCAACGTTGAAATCTTAAATGGGAACCTCCATTTTTTATTGCAGATTTGAATCCCATATGCAAAATCAAGTAAGTTTTATGCGAGAAATTGTTTTGAATAATTCAAACAATTACTGTTAACAATAATACCTTGTCCCTAGGAAAATTATGGAAAAAAAAAACTGAAAAATACGTGTTGAATATTTTTCAAAAATCTATAGAATGACACAAAATATGATCCCCACCCTACCCCCTTGGGGTTGGGAAGGTGGGAGGGAGCAACTTTGAAATCGTTACTAGGAACCCCCATTATTTATTGCAAATTTTGATTCTACAAAACAATCTGAAAAAACTGTATTCAGTATCTATCATAAAAATTAGTTTACAGACTTCTGTCCTGTATGTTTTTCTATGATTACAGCGCCATCTATCGCTAATCTAAAAAACAAGATATTTCAGATATTTACTTTTTCACCTAAAATGCTACTCAATAAAAACGCAATAAAAAATGTGGTTTTCCATTTAAGATTTTAAAGTTTACTCCACTCCACCTCCAAGGGGAGGGAGTGCGGATTCGTGTTTGGTCCCATTCGATAGATTTTAAAAAAATATTAAGTAAGTACTTAGTTTTTCATTTGGAAGCGAATTTCTCGAGATTATTAGGCACTTACTATAATTTTTCTACGGTGTTGTAATAAAATCTTTTGTTTCTCTTTATGCTCTTTATAATAGTTACCTATTTTTTTTGAGGAATCCAAATCGAAAATAAAAAACCTCGCTCTAGGGGGTGTGGCTGGGGGATCGTGTTTGGTGTCATTCGATAGATTATTGAAAAATATTAAATACCTATTTCTGATTTTCGATCCGACGCGACGTTCATTTCGTGAAATATTTTATCGTCCCGCTTCTTTTCTCACACCCGGTATATTAATAATACATGAACGGATGTTTTTTCTGTAAGAATCTTTAAGATGACTCATTTGGATATATGCCCAATGAAACTTTTTTGATTAGATTAAGGGTGCTGTGAGATACAATTTGGAAAAAGATTATATTTTCTTATTTCTTACTTAAGCGTAAGATTCTCTTATTTCTTCTTGTCTATATATGTATACTTTTAGGCATATACAAGTTACAGTTCCAACCATTTTTTTCTCACCGAATACTTTCTCTCTCTATTCTCTGCACAGATGGTAACATTTCGAAACTCGTTCCTAGCCTGGACAAATAATATCTTTTTTTTTTCAAAAAGTTTGCTAACTTGTCCGTTGAGGCTTATTTGTATATTTTTTAAAGTATCCTAATATTTTCCGTGCTATTTTCTTGTGGTTAACCACAATTTTAGTTTATAATACATTTTATTTTGACGTTTAAATTTCCAATTTGGAAACCCTTCACACAATTCAATACCATTACGTATTGTAAGAATGATTTCCAAAGTGGCAATCGATATGTCAAAATTTAACGTATTTTAAATGACCCCAAATATTATGCTCTTTCTAAATATGACAATTCCACCAGTATAATTATTTTATAAAATCATGCCACTTGGTGAATAGTAATGTATCTATAGATTTTTGAATTTATATTGTAAAATTAATCTTAACTTTTATTATACTAACACAATTATTAGACATTGTAGTATTCGCCTATTGACTGTATTCAACCAAAAAGCAAAGCGTAAAACTGCATAAACAGTTTTTTCAGATGTGGGTGGCAGGTAGGCCATCTGCATTCGAAGAAATAACATTTATATTATGTACATTTTGCACAAAACCTTGTTTTCAACGAATAAGTCAATTATGTGGGTGAAACCTTTTTATATTTGAATTTTTATTAAAATAACCAAGGCTTGACAGAATATGTTCTTTGTTTGGAAGTGCCCCATTAAATGTAATTTATTACGTTGAATAAAAAAGTAGGCACAAGGCAAATTGGATCGACAGTGAGTTTTTAATTATTCCCATAATACATACACAAGGCAAATTTATTAATAGAATATTTATTAAGCTAAAGACCAAGTACAGTGTAAATAATAAATAATCTATTTAATTCAAATTAAATATATAATGGAACTAACTGAAAAACCATTTAGGTACCAGAAAACGTTAATAATTTTAGCAAATAATAGCAATTTCCTATAGAGTCAATTTACTAGAATCCCGATATCTATTAATACGTCTTAAAACTTCTTCATTTTTTTTCTAACATGGCCAGTCCATGGAATTTTTTAATTTGGTGAAATATCCACATCTGAAAGTTTACCAGGCGTCGTAACGAGCTAATTTGACAACTTTTAGACTTCCATACCAGGTAGTAGGATACTGTGTATAAAGCATTCTATCATACGGTATCGTAAAGTTAGATCAAGATCTCAGATGGAGAAAAATTATCTCATTTTTAGAAATACGTTTCTGGTCTATGTTAAGCCTATTTTTTTTTTCGTGATAACCATTGTTTTGTTTTCTATGGATTAATTTTTGTAATTAAGGCCATACTTTTTACGCTCCCTCACTAACTTGTTAAGCAGAATTTGTAGTTCCTGCAATTAATACCGTATCGTCGGCATATCGGATGTTATTAACATTACGTTGACTTCTAATACCTTATTTAATGCCTAATCCAGAGCTTGAGCAAAGATTTCCTCTGAGTATAGGTTGAATAAAAATGGCGAGAGTATACAACCCTGTTTAACTCTTATTTAGATTTTAGTGGTTTCACTCTTTGTTTTAACAAATGCATTTTGTTTTCAATAGAGTTTACATATTATGTTTATATAATTGGAATTTATGTTCTTTTCTACAAACATAATTGTTAGCCACTCTTGAGGAATTTCGCAAGTTTCGTATATATTATTGAATATCTTATAGACTAGATATATATGGATAGTAATATATGTAATATTTAGAAAAGTAATAAATGAACATCTAATAGAAAAGAAAGAGAGAGAAACAGTTGGATAAATGAAAATGTACTGCACTGGAAAATCATGGAAAATCATGGAAGAAAGAAGAAAATCAAAGAACAACACAATAATGTACAAAAATATTCACAGACAAATAAGAACCTAAATTCGAAAGGACAAAGAAAATTGGTTAAAACACAATGTGAATAGATAGAGTTGTTGGAAGAAAAACACGAGACACATAATAACTATGTGTAAGAAGGTAAAAGAAATAGCTGCTCTTCAAAAATCCAACACAGCTAGCAAACTTTCAGATTAACAGGGAAACATCATCACAGATAAAAATCAAGAAATATGCATGTGGACAAAATACATACATGAACTTTAATCATAATAGGTCGGAACAACCGTCATTCTACATCTGTAATGCCCACTTACCAATTACATCAGAAGTGGAAAAAGCAATATCGCAACTAAAAGATGGCAAAGCTCGTGGACCTGAAAATTCATATGCTGAACTCATAAACCCATTTAACACCACCCAATTCATTGGTACCATAAAGCGTTCGATACAGTAAAGCACGACAAGCTGATGGAGATATTAACAAATATTGGAATAAACACCTGTGATCACATCGTGTATTTGTACAGATGCAGAAGAATCCAATGATATCAGAATCAAACGTACGAAATTTTTTGAAACAAAATTTTGACCAGAAGGCACAATGGCTGATTCTAATTATAAGAATTCTACAAACATGGTTAGTTTAACTAATTTGAATAGTATAAATGTAGATAGATGACAATGGTTAACAGTCTGCCTAATATTAGCAAACAGTTGAAAATCGTTTCTGTTAGATATAGTGCAAACACTCCTGACCATGGAGCTGCGCGGAGTCAAAATTCCCGTAAAGGCAGAAAGATTCTATTGTAAGTCGAATTAAACAGTGCATAGTACAATGCATTTCGCATGTAAGTGGGGACTAAACCAAATTTCGTCTACTGCGCCGTGGTCAGGAGTGCTTGCACTATCTCTAACTCCCAATCGAGTATAAATAAAACAAGCAGTATCGAATTAATGTTTATAAGTAAAACTCTTGATATGGATTTATGTAAATGATTGTGTAATGACAAAAACAAAAATTTTTTGTATTTTGTTAATTACTACTTATTCTCGTAACTATTCTTATCATTATAAAAAGTGAATATATTCACCGTGACCTACTAATATTGTTTAAAGATACTTTTAGATTTAATATTTCAATAATGCCTCTGAACATTTAAATTTTAAAGGATCTTTTATTAGTTTCAGTTACGAATCAAATCAATATTGTTTACTAAATACATATCGTATCCCAATGGGGATGCAAGCAGGAATTAAATTTAAAATACAAGAACATAAAATTAATATAAGAATGCTGAAAAATAAAATAAAAACAAATTTAAAAAATATCATAAATTTAAACAAGCAAAAACACTAACTGATATAAAAAAATATTGAAACCAGTAAACTAAAGATTGACTCAAAACAGACAAGAGGCTTAAAAATAGTGGGTGACCCGACAAAATATTACCAAGAATAGAGAAAAGAAGAAAATATAAAGGAAAATATGTACAGATACAACGAATAAATAAGGAAGAAATTTAAAGCAACTAAGCAAATGTATCTGATGAAACAATGTAAAGGGACAGAAGAACTAGAAATATTCATAAATTAATAAGTGACGGCGATATGTATAAAAAATTAAAAACAGGGACACGACAACAACGAAATAGTTTTGATATATTTATCCAATAAATTAAGAATGGTTAAGGTTGTGGGAGGAGTATGTTAGGAAACTGTTCCAAGACGGAAGACGTGAAATGTGAGAGACACAAGAATTAAAGCTTTCAAAGGGACAGAAGATCACGATAGATGAAATCAAATATGCTATCAAAAACTCTAAAGATTAGAAAGCAACTGGATTAGACAAAGTACCTGTAGAATTAGTAAAACTATTGGAATAGAATACCTTATATTGAATGGCATTGAATTGCATAGAATTGAATTGAATAGCAATATTGACGTCGAGTATTGAAGTTTATTTCTACATACAGTAGTCTGTTTCCCTATCGAATAACGATTCCCTATATATCGATAATTCCTCTATAACGATGAAAATAGTAAAGGTTAGTTGGTTTGTCATAAGGATAATGTATTAATTCTTTCTCTATACCGATATCGTTCTCTCTTTATAGCTTTGATTTTCAGCGTTCAATAGTCGATGATAAATGTGTTTTTTTTTAAGTTCAGACTACCTGAGTCACGAGTGGCAAGGTCATTGTCCAGCGATTGTTTAGTTTTGCGAGTTATGTCTTAGTATGTTAACAGTCAATATGTTTTCGAAAAAACCTAAAGTGCTCTCGGTGGAGGAAAAGTTATTGATAGCTCGAACAATACAAAAAGGTGAAAGCAATTGGATGTCGTTCGCCGTATCTGTCAACCGTGGTTCCGATATGAAAGGACAGAAAAAAGTGGCTTGAAGCGGAGATGGAGAGGGGTAGCAGGAAGAAGTTGCGGAAACCTCAGCAGCAGTGTATGAACCATATTCCACTTTCTGGGCTTGTGTTCAGGACAGAAGATGAGTTCTTTTCAACTCAACTTAGAATTAAGAATTTCAAGGTATCTGAGGGTTGGCTGAGCAAGTGGAAGCTAAGGGACAAGATCTACAACTACGGGTAAATCAGCGGAGAGGCTCGCGATGTTAACAAAAACATAACGGATGATTGGCTAGAAAACGTGTGGCCTGGACTAAAGGCACAATATGCGTCAGACGACATTTTCAATGCTGATGAGACTGGATTCTTTTTTAAAATGATATAAAGCACACACATACACACACACACACACACACACACACACACACACACACACACACACACACACACACACACACACACACACACACACACACACACACACACACACACACACACACACACACACACACACACACACACACACACACACACACACACACACACACACACACACACACACACACACACACACACACACACACACACACACACACACACACACACACACACCACACACACACACACACACACACACACACACACACACACACACACACACACACACACACACACACACACACACACACACACACACACACACACACACACACACACCACACACACACACACACACACACACACACACACACACACACACACACACACACACACACACACACACACACACACACACACACACACACACACACACACACACACACACACACACACACACACACACACACACACACCACACACACACACACACACACACACACACACACACACACACACACACACACACACACACACACACACACACCACACACACACACACACACACACACACACACACACACACACACACACACACACACACACACACACACACACACACACACACACACACACACACACACACACACACACACACACACACACACACACACACACACACACACACACACACACACACACACACACAAAACCCACGTTGCTTTAAAAACATAAAAAATCTACGGGTGACTTATAAAGCAAACAAGAGTGCGTGGATGACTGCGGAAATTTTTAAAGGAGCGATAATAAAGTAAGATATCGAGCTTAAAGAGAAAAAGTTTTTCTGCTTGTAGACAATTGTCCTGCTCATCCTGTACTGTGCGACCTTCAAAACATTGAACTTTGTTTTCTGCCAGCAAACACAACGACTGTCCTTCAGCCCATGGACCAAAGTGTCATCAAGAGTTTGAAAAGCCATTACAGGAGAAGACTTTTGATGGAATTGGTTGAGAACAATGGCGATCTTAAACAAAACATTCTTGACGCCATCCTAATGATTAGTAAATCTTGTGACGAGGTGACGAACAATACAATAAAACATTCCTCCAAGCACGCAGGTTAGCTGGAAGATCAAGGATTGACTGATGATGAAGATGACCTGCCATTAGATGTTTGGGCCAGGCAGTTTGAATTTGCTACTATCTACGGACAGGAAGAGCTAAACAGATTTTGAAGAAGTTGATGAAAATGTAGCTACAACATCTGGTCTTTCTGGCGAGGACATCCTATAAGAAATTAGTGTAGAAGAAGAAGAAAACAGTGACCCGGAAGTGAAAGCAGAACCGGAACCAGCTCCGAGCCCTCAGCACGAAACCAACGTCACTCTCAAATCTATATAAAGTAGCGGGTTTTGCAGAACCCTCAACACGCAGAGGCGTGGCAGAGCACGTAGAGAAAATTAAACAGATCGCAAGCCATACAAGGCTCAAACACCACGAAAGCGACCAAAATCCAGGAAACGATTCCTTGGAACAGTGCAGGGTGAATCGCCTGAGTTTATTTCTCTTCCCCAGGTTCAATGGACCGGCCAGTCCCTAGACTTTAAAACTTGGAAAACTATAAATCGGGTAAGAACGGGGGTCGCTCTAGTAAAATCAAACATGGCAAAATGGGAACAAATAGACCAAGATGATGTGACCCGTGACTGTGGAGAAACACAGAATATGGAACATGCTCTTGCAACATGCAGAAACTGTCCTCATCGATGTACCCTCGAAGATTTATGGCTCGCCAACAAAGATGGAACCGACGTAGACCGATACTGGTCCGAAATTTTATAAATTAAAGGAATGTCCGGACACGATTAAAAAGCAGACATTGAATGCGGCAGCAGTACTGCATCTATTTTTCATCCACCAGGAAGACGATAAGTGCCAGGAAGCACCACGAGTGCTGTGGAAGATTCTATGTGTCTTCAGATCATGGTCAGGTCAGTTCTGTGGAAAGGAAAAAGGAGACAGACCAAGGTGACAGTCTTTTTTGGTAATGCAGGCTAAATATATTTTACAGTAGCATATTTTGTTATCGTAAAGTACACATGTTTTATTTGTACAGTCATTTATTTTATACTGTATTGCTTATATTATTCTTTAATAAATCTATGTGGTGTACAATACAGTGTGAATTCATTTATATTCGTTTTGATAATTTTTTTAAATTAAAATAGGTTATTTAGTACAATATTATTAATATTACGGTAGGTACCAACTATAACGATGAAAATTCCCGGTCCCTTGCATATCGTTATAGAGAGAGAGGACTGTATTTCAAAACAATCACTAAAATCAAATCTCTCACTATATAACACTGAGCTTTATGAGTCACATTTTCAAAGTACTGCTTAAAGTGATAAATAAGAGAATTTATAAAAAAACTTACAAGAACAAGACCACAAAATATGGAACACATATTCACAATAAATGGTAACGTGATAGACTAAGGAGAAAATTATCAGAACTTGGAAATTTTGACCAATAAAATAAATGATAATACTTCAAAAATATACAGACGAATAGAGATTGCTAGAGCAGTATAGCAGAATAAACAACATTCGACTATTTTCAATATCATTTGGTATATGGAACTGAGGTATGGACGTTAAAAAAATATCGTACAGTAGGAGGCAGTACAGTAGACTAGAGCGTAGCTTCATAGTATGTTTTTTGTAAATTTAAAATTTAAATATTATTTGTAAAATTGAATAAAGTAATTTTATTATTTATTTACTCATTAAAAAATATTTTAAACAAAATATATTAAAATAATTAAATTATTATTTTTGCTTCAAACGCCACCTGATAAATTCAGGCAAAATATTAAATTAATAATAAAATATAAATAAATATCATTTGATAGTAAATTTAATTATTATATAAACTAAATAAGATATTTAAAAATAATAATTATATTTATTAACAATTATTTTAAAACAAGAAGGGTCATTAAAATTTAAACAGATGATTCAATATTGTTATTAATTGGATGACATTGTATCATCATGATTAGTGGTGTTGCAACCAGTCGTTTTGCATTTCGTCTGGACGCTAAAGAAACAGGAACGATAAATTGGAGGCTTTCGAAATGTAGGATTACAGAAGAATGCTTGGAGTAACCTAGGTGGACAGAATTATAACTGACCGTGGTATTGGAAAGAATGAGAAAACAAAAAGAAGTCCTAAACACTAAGAAAATTAGAAAGGGCGAAGAAGCTAAGGTAGAAAACGCGTTTCCTGACTAAAAAATCTATAAAGTGACTCAACTGTAGTTCTACAGAACTGTTCTGAGCAGCGGCATCGAAGATTTAAATGGCTATGTTGGTTGCTAACCTTCTGATAGGAGACAGCATGTAACTTGTAAAAGTATTTCTTTTCGTTTTTGTGCGGCCCACTAATCTTTTATATTATTTGTAATTTCAGGAAGTACTATACTACGAAATTAACTAAAATTAGATATAGGAAAACTGACTTACCCGTAACAATATTTTAATAAATAATTTAAATCCAGTGGAAACTTTACATTACTCACTAGATTTATTTTAAAAACAAAAATTATCATTTTCCCACTGAATTCCAGTCAACCGCACCAAGTTCTGTACAATCAATTACGATCATTTTATTACTGAATCAAAATCCTATTAGATTTCTCGGAATGATTCATTTCTCAGAACATTGTCTGTAATTTAAACAATTAAAGACTGTTATTAACACGTTCATAGCCAGGTTAATTGTTAAATATTATTTACATATCCGAAAAATATTTTGACTACTCATCATAATTTTAAATTCTTGTTACCTATATGTAAAAAATAAGATCCCCAAACAAAGCAAAAGAATGTTAAAAGCCAGCAAAATTAGTTAAAGCAAATAATACCAAGGAGAGGATGCGAGAAAGAAAAATAAATAAAATAACCAAACACCAACCAACCAAATGGGATTCATATGAGACAAAAATTATAAAACAGCGGATAAAATGTTAGGATACGGAAAAGGATATAAAAATGTACTAGAAGAAACACTCTAATAACTTCATTCGGCATTAGCCGGTTTGAGTCCACTGCTGAACATAGGCCTGCTGTAAATAATTTAATTGCATCCGATTTTGAGCACTTTTAATCCAGTTGTACTAGATGCGCTTGATATCGCTTGACTACCTAATTGGAGGCTTGTTCTATTACGATAAGCATCTTGTCTAGGTCTTCATTCTTAAATTTTCTTCCATCTCTGACTCTGGCAACATGTCCTGTCCAGTTCCATTTCAGCGTTGTAATTCTTTTAATTGCGTCCGGAACACAAGTTTTTCACTGTTTAAGTTGAAACTCTGTCTCCGAGGGATATATTCAACACTGACCTCTCCATTGCTCTCGGTGAGACTTGTATCTTATTAATTTTTTTTTTTGGTAAGAGTCAATGTTTTTGCTCCATATGTAAGAACAGGAAGTATGCATTGATCAAAGACTTTCCTTTTTAAGCACATGGGAATATGTGATCTAAAGACTTCCCTTCAGTTTTCCGTTGCCCATGTTAGTGCTATTCTCCTGTTTAACTATGTGTTTGATTGTCTCTTCCTAATTTAATCTCGTGGATCAGAATCTTATATGTATAAACTTAAACTAAAAAACACCAACTCGTGTACACGAGATCAGAAGGTCTTAAAGTGAGTTGGCAGACATGGATCTACCAACATCTACCTGCAATAAGGACTATGTCGCCTGCAAACCTCAAGTTGTCCAGAAACATCCCATTTATGTTGACTCCAATATTTTAATTATTGTTTCTCATAGTACTCTGTAATAAAGCGGAGATGGTGTCTCCTTGCCTAATACCCTTCTCCAAGAGAAATGTGTTTGTGTCGCCATAGTACATTCTCAGTGCAGCTGTTGCTATATTGTGTATATTTTGAAGAAGAGTTGTGTACCTATGATCAATACTGCACTCCCTGTAAGAGCTCTAAACATAGAACTTTGCTGGAGTAAAATACTTTCTGAATGTCTATAAATATTAATATCAGTGACTCTATAACTTTCTTTATCAAGGATTTTATTACTTGTAGCTGGTCATTCGTTGCAAAGCCACTACTAAATCCGGTTTGCTCTAGTGTTTGGTGAAAATGTAGTTTAGGTTCCAATCTGTTGATAATTATTCTCATAAAGAACACCCTCTAATAACTTAGTAAATGAAGAAATTAAAATTAAGAGAACCATCGAAACAAGTAAGTGTAGTAAGTGCACTGATGTTCAAAATAACAAATGAGAAATTCCCTAAGTATTAGTTCAAACAAAGTAAAGAAAAGTAGTTGAGCTAGAAGATATCCTTGAAGAAGTCTTCTTCTTCTTCTTGTACCACTCCTATCGGAGATTGGAAATTATCAAGGCTATCATGATCTTGTTTACAGCTGACCTAAAGAGTTCATTAGTGGAACAGCTAAACCACTCTATCAAATTACGCAACCATGACATTCTTCTACAACCTGGATTCCGTTTTCCTTCTATTTTTCCTTGCATTATATTTTGAAGTAATGCGTATTTATGTCCTCTCATCAGGTGACAAAAATATTCGAGTTTTATTCGTTTGATCGTTGACAAAATTTCTGGGTCTTTCCCTATCCTTCGTATTATCCTATTCAAAGTTTGTGACTCTGTTTGAGAGTCCAGGCCTCTACATCGTATAATAGCATGTTAAATACGTAGCCCCTTAGCATTCTTAATCGTAGAGGGATGCTTATATCTCTGTTGCAGAAGGAATTTTCTCATCTTTATGAAAGTGGCCCTGGCAATTTCGATACGTCTTTTTATTTCATTGTTTTGGTCTCCAGTTTCGTTTATTATAGTCCCCAAGTATTTGTAACTTGATACTTTTGCAATTTGAATGCCGTTTATACAATATGTGCTGGTTGAGTCATGTTTTTACTGAAGACCATACACTTAGTGTTTTTGATATTGATATTTAAGCCATAATTGTTGCATGACATGTGCAGAGATAAAACGATGCAAAAACAACAAAGAAAATGTTACAATGGAAGCCCATAGGAAGGCGAAAAAAAGGAAGGCTCACAACGAGATGGTTGGATGACGTGGAAGACGACTTGAAAACAATGAACATAAGACAATGGAGAAGAAGGGCGCAAGAGAGATCTGAATGGAAGGACATAGCCAGACAGGCAAAGACCCATCCAGGGTTATCAAAAGAAGAATTGTTGCATGCAATATTTATATTTGTAAGTAATCGTTGTAATTCTTCTACTGTTCTTGCAACTAGTACAATGTCGTCTGCGTATCGAATATTATTTACAACCTCTCCATTGATTATGATTCCTTCGTTTGCTTGCACTATAAAAATTAGCTCTTAGCAAAAAAGGGATAACTGGAATAACTAGCAGGAAAAATCTATACATAAACTCCACAACTCCTTAACTGAAAATCTGGGTTTGTAGATGTAAGTTTAAAAACTCTCAATTACGTGAAATAATTTATGTGAACTAAAATTCATTAATTTTTTAACTTAAATCGCATGGAAAATTTGTGACTTTAAAACAAAAAAAAATAGATATTCTTCGTCAATTGACTGCTATAAACAGTTTTTGTCCATGATGTAACATTTGAAGATTTTCAGTTGAGAGGTTTTGGAGTTTAAGTATCGAAATGCCAAATAAACTAATAAAGGATGTACAAAAACAAATGGGATGTTTAACAATATGCCAATTATAGAGATACCTTACTACTTAACTTAAACAGAAAATGAAAATATATAATTGAATATATTGTAAATGGAAAAAGAATTCGAGGTGATTATGTAAAAACTGTAACCAAAATAGATGTATGTATAATGGAATAACAGCTAAGGCAAGTCAGGTATCGGAAAAATTGATAAATTTTAAGTATTTTCACACTTAATCATCTTATATACCTTTTATACAGAAATTTTTAAATAAATTGGTTATGATACATGGTATACAGCCAGCTACAGGAATTTAGTTTCCTTGTGGAAAAGAGAAAAACGTATGGAGAATTGTAATTAAAAAAGCCGACTTTACATACGGATAAAGACAAATGGAAAGATGATGAATACATTAAGTAAAAATTCAGTAAAAATTTACATAGACGAAAAAGTGGAGAAACTTATAAAATGTTCAGAATAACAAAAAGTTAAGGAAAACTGATGTTCTGTTTATTATTTTGCTATGTTGAGGTGGAAATATGATAAAATAGTTTAGTAGTACATCGTAGGAACAGGATAACTCTTCTCAGATATGAGAAAAATAGCAGAAGTTGATATTATCACAAAATGACAACAGATACAGCAACCAGACGGTGAAAAAATATGTTTATTGTTAATATATCCTACTGTAACATAAATATCACATTGATTTAAAGCATTTTCTAGATTGTCAAGGACATTTAACTATTTTTGGTCAATTATTTCTTTGAAAATGGATTAAAATCATATAATTAAGTCTTGATCTGACTTTTAGCCTCGAAATCGGTAGTGTATCCAAACACAGAGATCATACAAGAAGAGCGTTTAAAACCAGATCTAACTCTTACTAGGACATTTTTACTAAAATCGGTACACACAGTTATAATACGCCTAAATATAATATTTAGTATCCTAGCACCAATTACACGTTGTAATTGTAATAATTTTTAAAAAGGTCTGACATTGAGTACATTAAGTGTTGGGAAAATGGAATTCACAGTAGATATTTTATCAAAACAACGAATTACTTGACACGAAATAATAGAATATCTAATTATTGCTATTTAGGTTATCAGATAATGTCAAGCAAACTACAATTAGCTAGTTTATTTTATTATTAAAAATGTTTTTATACATAAATATACGTCTATTATTATTTGTGTTAAATTACAACGTATATTATCAAAAAATTACTACGGTTGTACGATTATAGGAAATAATAGCTTAATATTAAAATTTTCCAAGTTATTTGAAAATTAAATCTGTATTTTTAAAACACTTTATTTTTACTACCGGTAAATCTTATTTTTATTGGTATGTTGTTCATGTAAAAATTTAAAAGTTATGGTGGACTTTCTGTAATTAAATATCGCACAGGTACATATGAAATTATTTTTCCATTGAAAGAACTAGCTCTATGTTCAGTTATCTGTTTTTTGAAACTTCTTCCTGTCTGATCTATGTCCACTTTTGGGTATGTACCCCAAGTAAATACACCTGAAGTTTGGCTGCTATCATCGCTATATTTATTATTTTTAGTAATTATCCAGCTAATTGTAAGGTTGAATTGTTAGAGCCGTGTTGTCGCGTTACGAGATGTCATGGAATCATAATAATTATATTGTGGCATAAGAATATTTATCAACTTGTTTATATGTTGTATCAACTTGTTTATATGTTCTATAGCTATTTTCTTGTGGCATCCTTAAAGAAATTACTATTTTAATGGGAATAAGCCAAAATTGAAGTTTAAAATAAGTTTATTGACGTTTTAATTTCCACCTTCGCAAATTGTTCCCAAAATACAAACATTGTATATATGTATAATGCAATTTTTTTGTTTCAATAAATTGCAAACAATTTATGTAAAAAAACTGTTGCATACAAAAATATATAGTTTAATATTAGCATTTTTCCGAGGAAACGGATAGTTCAGCTTCTGAATGAGATTTCAGCGATACAAATAAAATTGAATATATTTTATGGAAGTTACAAACGGTGTTGTGTCTTATATTATACAGACCCACTCAAAAAAAATTGTAATTAGAGCAGACTTTGCAATTCTTTTTCTTACTCAGCTTTTCCATTTTCAGGGGTCGCTGTTGCTTGACTCAATCTTCGTTGCCACTCATTTCGGTGCATTGCGTCTTCTTCACCTAAACCTTTCTCTCAAGTCTTTTGCCACACAGTCCTTTCCTCTTCTCGGTTTTCCTTTACCTCTCCTTTCATCTACCTTTAACAGCTATATCCTTCGTACCACGTAGTTTTCATTTCTACGTCTGACATGACCCAACCATTGCAATGATTTTTCTTGAATCTTTTTTCAGATGTAGCTACCCCGTCTTTTTATCTAATCAAGTCGTTTCTGATCCTATCCCTTCTAGGCTTACCTAACATCCACTGTAACATTTTTGTATATCTTTCCTTTCAACACTTCCCCGATTTTTCGATCACAAAGTACCCCGCTTATTCGCTTCCAGTTACACCAACCAGCCTGTATTCTGGTAGAGCAGACCATAGAATATGCCTGCCTTATTTTGGATGGTTAATCATTCCCATAAAAGGAATTCAAAATTAATATTACATACCTAAACTAACTTTTGTATAAAATTATCTAATTTATTTAAAACACAGTTTTAAAGAAAATAAGATAGCCTAAAATATGTTAGTATAAAATATGGTTAAGCTCTTTTCAGAAAGAAACGATATTTGTCAACAATTTAATAAAATTCATAAACAAGGTCGTTCAAGTTAAACCTCCTTTGAATGTATGCTGTCTATTTTAAGTATTTTTAAAAGTTCTGAAGAGCATGAAAAAGAACTAAAATAAGAATCTAACTGCTTAAAAATCAAGGATTTCAGTGATGTCATTGGTGTTTGTAAAAGCACTGCTAAAGCAATGAAATAGGGTTACTCAAATGTTTTATGCTTATCTGGAAAAACATTATGGATAATAGTAATAATAAAAATAAAAAATCTGTGTAAGTGTTGCCTTTATATAAATCCACTAATATTTAGTTTAGTGTATAAAAGTTTACACACTGAAAACAGACAATTTGGAAATAATAATATTGGAACAAGAATCATCAAGTGAACATGCATATATTGATATATAATAATTGCTGCATTGAATACCATTTTTACTTATTTTCTCAAAAAAATGTTAAAAAATATAAGCCTATCAAACTTTATACAATCGTTTTCAAGACAGAAAAGTCGACATTCCATATCACGCGGCCGCTACCCTACAACAAACCGTAGAAAGTGTACTACAAACTCTATATTATTAAAGTAAACACAAGTTTCCGACCAGTTCCGTATACAATGTTAAAAAGTCAATATGTAGAAAAGTATTGAAATTTCTGGCTAGATTGCGAAAAAGGGGCGAAACTATGTTATTGTTAATCAATGGTAACAAGAACTCTTCTGAACACAAGAATGGTAACAATAAGTGTGTAACTAGCACAGTCGGGTTATACTATAAAATGTACTATACGAGATCAAACAAACTATATTGAAATGTCAGAAAGATCAAAAATTAAATAAAGGTGATAAATTACGAAAAGGCTTTAAAATATAATTTTTATTAAATATATAGAATTATCTAGATTAACCTATACAGATACATATTTCCGCTGACCATCACCTTGAGTCATTACACATATTATACCTAACATAGCTTTAATAGGAAAAGCCACAAGAGGTCCCATAAAATATAATTCAGGGAACTACAGATGCAACTTATACAATTTAAAATTGTTTACGATGATAAGTTTTATACTATAATTCAGTGTGGTTAGTACTAAGCAATATAATTATCAAATTATTAACGTTCCTTACCCTCAAATAATCAACTCATTAATTTAGTTTACTCCTTAATCAACCTCGATGTTGCACGTTTTACGCGAATATGGATAAAACTTAAAATCCCGCTAAGGAAGCAATTTTATCGTTTTTTAACAGATAAAGAGAGCAGCACTGCACTGTTGATTATGATGTATTGATAGAAGAGCGCATTAGAGCTTCCAGGAAAATAAAAATAGACACTGACCTGACCTCTAACTACAAAGCTATCAGGCGAAGGAGTTCCCTGAAAACCTTGACTTAAAACGAAGTTTAAAAAAATTTCATTGCTTTTCGTGATTATTGTGAATCCATTACATAAACGGTATCGGGCGTTCGTCTTGGAAGTCATTTTAGGCCAGTAAAATGTGGGATGAGGAAAAATAAAATAACATTAAATATTAAAGCAACACTGATCACGAAAACAAATATAATATGTTAAAAAATCATAAAATGCTGCAATAAAAAAGCCCTAAAACTATTATGATAATAGAAAATCGGAATTTGGATAGAGGCAAATTGAGGCAATAGAGTTGTCCATTCGTTTGAGTAGTTCTGCTTGTATATTATGAGGGCCTGCCGCTTTGCCGTCCTTTAACTGTGTTATTGCGGAATAAACTTCCTGCTGTAATATTCTTGGTCCATCATTTACCTCTTCTTCTAGCTCACAGGTGTTATATCAGAATCAGTTATATTTCAGTTATATTTCCTTTCTGCTTTCGTCTTAGGCCTCCTGTGAGTTCTTTAAGTTTCCTATGTACATTGTGACTATCTTACTTTGACTGCAGAGTCTCAATTTCTTCGCATCTTTCCCTTGGTTCTCGTTCTTATTAATTATTCATGGCTTTATATTTGTCTGGGTCATTTTTGGCTTATCTTCTCTCGTCCATTAGTTTCAGGATCTCATCTGTCATCCACGGTTTTTTCTTCATTAATCTATCTGTCTTAAAGTGTTTATCCTTTACATTTTGCACTATTTCTGTAATTTTTTTGATCGTTTGTTCTTCGTTCGATTCGTCTCTAATTGCAGTTACTTGCTCTAGTATATACCTAACTGATAAAAAAATGTTAAACATTATGTTTATCTGGGGTTAAGCCACAATGGACTGTAATGAAAATTATATTTACTATATAGTGCATACATAGTTATTAAATTTTTGATGTTCTAATATCCCCCGTATCTTCATAAGAGGATCTGGTCATCCTAGTGTTACGCATCCAGCTAAGTTAACGGATCGAAACTGACTCAATAATGTTTCCGATTTCCAGTCCAGAATCATTCAGGATAACTAGACCGTTTAATAGGCACATCTCCGCATGTGCACGAGCAGAGAAAGTTAGTAAGTGGTGTCTTCCTCAGTAACAAACTGTTCATAAATTAAACAGGATTTGTTCTAGTTAATGACATTAACATCCAAGGCCTATCCGAGGACTAGGACAGGGTGGCTTTCGTTAGAAAAGTCTTCCCTTATCAAGATGGAATTATAATGTTTTGGAGTATAAATTGTTTGGCTGTCGTCGTGTAAATGTTCTTCTTGAGAAGATAGGAGGAAACACTGATTCAACAATTGTTTTGCTGAATTGGTAAAGCTTGGCCATAAAACAATATAACGTATTAAAACAAAATGAAAGTAGATATAAATAAGCCAGTAGGAACCAGGAAGAGAGGCAGGTCAAGATCTAGATTCAAAACTCAAGTCGAAGATGACTTGAGGAATCTAGGGGTCAGAAATTGGAAAGCCAGGGCGAAAGATAGGGGGGAATGGAGACTAATTCTTGAACAGGCCAAGATCCACCCAGGGTTGTAGAGCCAAAGATGATGATGATAAATAATTATCAATATAGAACATACGAGAAATGATTCTGATGAATAAAACTTAATAAGAGTATTTGCAATATGAAATAATTTTTAAATCCTGGCCTACTAAACTAGTAAAAATAAATTTTTCCAGGAATTTGCCGGGAGCGGCTAAGTTTGTAGATCGCGTGTCTTAAATAGTAAAAACACTCACAACTCGTAAAATGGAGTAATGAACTAATGAATAAATTTACCCTGATTATTTATTGTAGGGGTTAATTTTATCTTTATGCCCCTGAAACTCGATTTGCATGTTGCGGGTATGTACACTAAGTAAATACGCAGAAAACCTTGTTTAATTTTCACTAGAAAGTCGTTATTTATCGAAATGTAGCTTTTACCTAGATTAGGGACCAAAGTGTACAAAGTTAAGTATTTACGTCAATACTGAATGAAGTGAGAAGAAAGCTAAATCGATTTTCGTTTGAAGTTTAACAAGTAGTTACTTAATATTAGACTAGTCATGTGTTGGTATGTTGGGTACAACCCAGTAATTAATTAATAAATAAAAATAAGCCTGAACGAAAAGTGATTTTTGAAAGTGGCACTAAAGGTACCTGGAACAAAAAGTAAAGGAACGTAGGCGTGAACGCATGGGATTAAAAGGGCTATTCCAACATACCAAATTATAAGCACATATTAAATATTGTGTTGCAGTAACTGTTTACTACAAAGTAATAGTCAGACATATTGTAAGTCAATGATATAAGTTGCTTTTGCTGAGCACAATAAACGGCAAACAAAAAGATAGTAAAAAAATAAGCTGGAACATTAAAGCAATATACGATTTGGAGGAATATGACTAGTATTATTGGAGATAATGTAATTGACATAGCAACGGTTGTCGAGAAAAATAAAAGTTTAAAGGTGCTGAAGAGATGTCAAGCTCTAGGTAAGAAGAACATTGTTAAGCTCGCAGATCGAAATGGAAAAGTGGTAACAGATAAAGATAAGATAATTAAGGTAGTTGAAGAATTTTACACAGAATTATATAGAGAAAGGGGGAAGAAAGACGGCACCAAGTTGAGAAAAGTCCAGAATGTGGGTTCAGAGGATATCCCAGAAATAACAACCGAAGAAGTTTTAAAGTCATTAAATAGAATGAAAAACAATAAAGCAGCTGGTGATGATCAAATCGTTATTGAGGCAGTTAAAGCAGGAGGAAAGACAGTATTGAAAGCATTGACGCAATTATATAACTTATGCCTTTCAAACGAGGTTACACCATCTCAGTGGAATAAAGCTGTTATAGTAGTCATGCACAAAAAGGGAGATATAACAGAGCTAAAGAACTATAGACCTATTAGCTTGTTATCTCACGTTTATAAGTTGTTTATGAAGATAATAACTAATAGGTTGACATCAAAACTAGACTTCTATCATCCTTGCGAGCAAGCAGGATTTAGAGCGGGATACGGAACAAATGATCATTTGCAAACCATTAAGTCGTTGATTGAAAAAACCATTGAATATAATAGACCCCTGATACTTATCTTTGTCGACTTTGAAAAAGCATTTGATACGGTCAATCAAAGTGAAATGCTCCAAGCTCTAACACAATTTAGAATAGATCACCGATACATATCTCTCATCAGATACATCTATCAACATGCTACAGCCTGTGTAAGACTTAATGAAGATACTGGGACTTTTCGTATTGAAAGAGGCGTTCGGCAAGGAGACAACATGTCTCCTAAATTATTTACAACTTTGCTAGAATACGCTTGTAAAACAATAGATTGGAACGAAAAGGGCATCAATGTAGATGGAAAATTTTTAAATAACCTTAAATTTGCAGATGATATCGTTCTTATTGCAGACAGCTTTGATCAGGCACAGATAATGCTCCAAGAACTCCATACTGCCACAAAAAGAGTTGGTCTTAAAATAAATTTTTCAAAAACACAATTTATGACAAATTCAGTCCACAACAAAAACATCTCAGTAGAAGACAAAGATATTGAGCCAGTTGACTCCTATAAATACTTAGGCCATGAGATCAGAATAAGTCGAGACAACCAAACAATCGAGCTGAAAAGAAGAATAAACCTCGCTTGGGCTGCATTTGGAAGGATGAAGGATATTTTTAGGTCTAAGATTCCAATGTGTCTGAAAAGAAAAGTATTTAATCAATGTATTTTGCCAGTGATGACCTACGGCGCAGAAACCCTAACGCTCACAAGAACAACAGTGAGTAAACTACAAGTTGCGGAAAGAGCAATGGAGAGAATTATGTTAGGGATTTCTCTACGTGATAGAATACCCAATGCTACTATACGCAAAAGATCAGGAGTAGCAGACGTTATTGAAAGGATAACAACACTAAAGTGGAACTGGGCAGGTCATGTAGCAAGATCAGTTGATGATCGGTGGACAAAAAGAATTTTGGAATGGAGACCCCGAATACAAGCATACAGAAATAGAGGTCGACCCCCAACGAGATGGACAGATGACATAAAAAGAGTGACTACAAATTGGATTCAGATGGCGCAAAATCGGACTAAGTGAAAGAGCATGCGAGAGGCCTATGTTCAGCAGTGGACGTTAGAGGCTAGTTGATGATGATGATGATAGCTAAAAACACTTAACTAAGGAAGTTTGAGAATAAAGAGACCTGGATTTGGAAAAGGAACATATTCAAAACTATAATGTAGCAAAAAAAAGCGAAAGTAGGTAGCAGCAGTAAAAAAAACAGCGTATAAAAATCGTTGGTTATATGACCAACTTGTTACCAGAGAGGGTAAAAAGTGGATATAAAATAACCAAACCTTCAGCAATGAAAGCAAAGGATTTTAATCAGATTAGACATATTATTAAAAATACCAAAATACCAATTCACGAAAAAGGTGTCAGAAATCGATGGAAAAAATCTTTCGACAGTGTATTAAACAAAGCATTTGGCAGAAAATCAGTTGAATTAATAGAGGCAGTAAGAGCACTGATCACCACAGTAATAAACGATAAAGTTGGTCAAGAACTTTTAAAGATAAAGTAATTACATACCTACTTCAAATAAGCTGATATTTTTAGATGGTGGAATGATTGTGAAAAGTAATCGTTATTAAGTACCTAGAATCGATATTACAGAGAATGTGTAAATTACAGTACAGAGGAAGTGCTAATGGGGAAATAGATGAAGACGCAAGTAGTAGAGTTAGGGCGCTAGGGATAAACTGGAAAGAGGCGAGTGGTGTGTTGTATAACATAAAGATTCCAGTGAAATTAAAAACAATACCAATAATTACAATGTAAGTTCTGGAAGGAGTAGAAGGGGAAGACCAAACGAGACCCAAGTGTGAGACGCTTCAAATAAAAATTAAAGAACATTTCAGCCATTGTTACATAATAGAAAACACCGAAGAAATATAAAAACAAGTATTTGGGATGCTTTTTACAAAGAACAAAAATTAAACAAGATTTTGAAGGAAAAACCTTATTTTGATTTCTAAACGTTGTTGGATATTTTAAAAAATATAAAAATATATTAGTACCGTGCTAAGAAATAGTACAACGATAGACACGAGTGGATTTAGATTTAAATTGAAATTGGTCTCATTAACCCGAAAGTAATTATAAAAAGGCAGTAGCGGTTAGCACTCCTCTAGGATCCCGGTAGGGGACAGGGTGCTACAGGGAGTGGCGTCCCTGTCGTACGCTAGCTACTGACTTTCTCCTATGTCCAAGCCTTTAGGAGAGGCCAGGTCCCCAACCTATCTTCATACCTATTTTCCAATCCTTACCACATCCCGATATATCCCGCTACCAACCCGCACTGGCCAGCGTGGTAGTGAAATGGCTAATTTTCCCCGTAGGTGACATGACACAAACTAGAAAAAGGCCCTTAGTCCCCGGTGGCCCAACAGTTCCTGGTGACGGTAGCCACCAGATTGGGCCAAGGGCAGAGGGTGAAAAGAATCACCGGGATAGACACGGCTACCATGGACAACGAACATTGCATATTGCCACTTATAACGTAAGAACGCTTGCAACGGAAGATTATCTCATTAAATATCAAGAAGAACTTAACTGCATAAAATGGGATGTATTGGGACCTTCCGAAATATGAAGAAAGGGAGAAAACCAATTAGTTTTAAAATCAGGGCGTCTGCTACATTCCATTGGAGAAAACGATAAGGCAGTTGGCGACGTAGGCTTTCTCGTGCACAAGAAACAAGGCTAGATAAAATTATAAAAATAGAGAGTGTAAGCTCAAGAGTTGTGTACCTCATATTAAAATTAAACGAGAGACGCTTTATTAAAATTATCCAAGTATATGCACCCACAACGAGCCATAGCGATGAAGAAATCGAAAACTTTTATGAAGATATAAATAGAGCTATAGAAAAAGATAAAACCCACCACCTAATCTTAATGGGTGATTTTAACGCTAAACTTGGATTTATCGAAGATAACGCAGAAGTGGCTATGGGTACATTTGGATACGGTGAGCGAAATGATAGAGGAGGTGTGCTTCTACATTTTGTGTTGCATCATTGTCTTTATGTGATGGAACACATTTTTCAAAAAGGACCAACAACGAAAGTGGACGTGGGCTAGTCCAGATGGCATAACAAAAAACGAAATTGATTTCATCATCACAAACAGAAAAATTATTGTCCAATATGTTACAGTAATTAATAAAATCACTGTTGGGAGTGACCATCGGTTGGTTAGAGCAAAAATAATGATCAACATTAGACGAGAGAGGACAGCAATGATAACAGAGAGGCATTCTAATAAATGGAAATCGATAGCAGATAGAGTAGCTTATCAGAATCTCATAACTTTAGAACTGAAAGAAGTAGAACATCTAAATGAAAATGCATTAGATATAGAGGTGACAAACATGCGAATAAATAGTGCGATTCGAAACGCTCATAGAAAATATAAGGAAAAAACAAGATGAATAAACTCACTCAAGCTACTAAAGATCTTACAAACAAAAGAAGAGAATTGAAATACAAATACACGGATAATTTTGTAACACTTAGACAGTTAAACAAAGATATCACAAAATCCATTCGAAAAGATGTCAGAAATTACAACACTGAATACATAACTTAAGCCATTGATAAAAATAAAAGTTTAAAGGTTCTGCACCGACAAATGACTGAAGGATCGAAAAATATTTGTAAACTAGTAAATAAAAAAGGAGAAACTACAACAAATAAGGAAAATATTTTAAAAGCTGCTCAAGATTATTACTTAGAATTGTATAAGCGAGAAGAACTTCCAGATCCTGATCAAAATCAAATACCAAAAGTTCAAAATGTAGGCTCAGAAGACATCCCAGATATCACAACAGAGGAAATACAATCAGCTCTCTCGGAGATGAAACACAATAAATCACCTGGAGAAGATGGGATAGTCATTGAAAAATCAAAGAAGGAGGATGAACGTTAGTAAATGTATTGAAAAAGATGTTCAATGCTTGTTTGGCAAGAGGCGTAACCCCCTCCCAGTGGCATAATGCAATAATAACCATAATGCACAAAAGACATTTCAGACTTAAAGAACTACAGACCTATTAGGTTGTTCTCCCATACATACAAACTATTCATGAAGATAATAACAACGTATTGGGAACAAACTGGACAGTTACCAACCTTGTGAACAGGTTGGGTTCCGCTCCAGATACGGAACAAATGATGATCTACAAGTTATAAAAACGCTAATAGAAAAGTGTACAGAGTATAACAAGTATATCTTTCTTATATTCGTAGATAATGAAAAGGCGTTAGATACTATAGATCATCATAAAATGCTTCGAGCATTGGCTGACTGCCGCATTGATTACCGATATATCGCCTTGATTAAAAGTATTTACGAAACTGGTACAGCTTGTGTCCGCCTTCATGAAGATACCAAGAAGTTTCGAATAGAACGTGGAATTAGACAGGGTGATACTATCTCCCCTAAATTCTTTACAGCTGTTCTTGAATATATGTTCAAGCAAATGGAATGAGAGGATAATATGGGAATTATATTGAACATATGTTTAAGCAAATGGAATGAGAGAATGATAACCACCTAAGATTTGCCGATGACATCGTTTTAATATTTGATGGACTTGATAAAGCTACAAAAATGCTACACACCCTCTATAAAGTGTCAAAAACAATTGGTCTTAAAATTAACACCGCAAAGACAAAATGTATGACTAACCTTGTAGTCAGCGGTAAAATTCTGATTGGAAACCATAGCATCGACCAAGTAATAGCTTACAAATATCTAGGGCATGAGATTCTCTTAGGCCGAGATAATCAGACAACTGAAATACAAAGAAGGATAGGTTTCACATGGGCTGCCTTTGGTAGATTGAATAACATTTTCAAGTCTATTATCCCAGTTTGTTTTAAAAGAAAGGTTTTCAACCAGTGCGTTTTACCGGTTCTTACATATGGTGCAAAAACACTGACTTTGACAAAATGAACAATAGATAAAATAAGAGTTACACAACGCGCTATGGAAAGATCAATATTAGGTATTACCATCAGAGATAAAGTACCAAACGTAGAAATAAGAAGAAGAACATGAGTCACAGATGCAGTTGAAAAAATAGCCATGGCTAAATGGGCTTGGGCCGGATATGTTGCCAGATTAACGGATAATAGATGGACCAGAAAGATTCTGGAATGGCGACCAAGGCAAGAGGCATATCGAAGCAGAGGACTACCACCGACTAGATGGACGGATGATATCAAGCGCATCACTACAAACTGGATTCAAGAAGCTCAAGATAGAAATAGGTGGAAAATATAGGCTAATTGATGATGAATTGTAAAAAATATTTACAATTCCTAAACCTAGATCCGTAACCTAGAATACAGCAGCTGCTCAAGAGCAAAAACAGATTGTGATTGTTGAAAGAATCTAGCACTTGGACTGCTTGAATGTAAAGAATCAACAAAATTATTCGAATTGCTTTGGGTTTAGTATGAAATCAGAGAATAGTAGAATTTAGTGTCGCATGTTACACTACTACGTTATTTAATAGATAAAATAAGAAGATTCCTTAGGATGACTTATTAGTTTTAGATAACAATCGGTATATTAAGTTATGAGATTCATTTATAGTCGTAGAATAGAATGTTTATCTTAACATTGCATGATCACGCAACCTAAGAAAAATATGCTTTGTTTGGTCACGTATTAAGGAGGGCTCTTATGTTATCCATTAGACGCCTGTGCTTGTATTGTTTCATTAACACTGTTTCCCTTTTTTCTATAGTTCTAAGTTCTCATTTTTTTTTGTATAAACTTATCAATATGAAAAACTACATAAGAGTCTTACCTATTGTTTTCTATAAATTTTGCAATAAATTTAAGTTCGTATTAAACAATCTAAATCTCCATCTTGGATTTTTTTATTTGTCGAAATATTAAAACTCATTTATTTACCTGAATAAAGTAATTTCTAAGAAGGCATCTGGCGATTTAGAATCTAATAACATCTTACAACTTCTCTTAATAAACCGTGTTCTTGACAAATAAATTCATAAGAATTTTTATCTGCCTAATAGCTTTCAAGAAAAATAACGAACTTTTGTTGCTTGGAATTTCCCAAACAAAATTACGTTTATTGCTTACCGTTATCAACAAAAACAATGTATTACAATTATGTATATGCATGATGTCTATTTGAGGGAGGAGCTGGGAGAGTCTGCGAGTTTATGCAATTTTCGAAAAACTGGTTATTTTTAAACAGCTGTATCTTCGAGTATACTAAATGGATTTTAATTTACAAATGCTCGTTTGAGAGATGTTAAAAAATCTTATAATTTACCTCTTTCTTCAATTTTTTCTTTGGTTAATTATAGTACAGGGAATGGAGGTAAAAATCAACTATTACCTCCGATTTCGGTGAACCTAGATCGATTTGCATGAAAATTTGGGATTAAGTATATTTTACCCTCAACTTCAAAAGTGACATATGCTCAACTTGCGCTTTTTGCATTTTAGGGGTGAGATCCACCCCTTTTGTTAAAAATAGTAAAAAATGCAGATTTAAGCATTCTGGCATAAGTAATCTCGATTAATTAAATACAATAAATATTTTGCAACATTTATAAGCATAATTTATGATTTTAATTAATTTTTCAACCCTTTTAGCAACTATCCCTTAAATCTAAAATCATGAAAAAATCATTTTTTATATTTCTGAAATATCAAATCGCATATTAATATTACCTAACTAGTTTCTTTAATGTTTATGATATAATTTTTTATTGACTGTGAAATTTCAACCCTTAAAAACCACCCCCTTAAAGCAGAATCAATGAAAAAAATAATTTTAAGAAACCTTAAATATTTGAATAATACATTAGTGAATTGAAATCTTATTTACTGAGTATTAAAGTATTTATTTATTTATTGCGTAAGTTTGCATCCTTAAAAACTACCCCATGTCAAAAATAATGAAAAATATTTTTTTATTAGCTTTAATAGCTTTAATCATTTAGAAACTTTTTATTAGTTATGATAAATTTTATTAATATATTCCAAATATTAATACTATTCTTTCCACATTTCCTGAACAATTTTTTCAGTGCTTATGTGACTTATAAAAATTTAATTTGTTAGTTAAGAGGAAAACGTATTAAAATATATGAAATGTTTCAAAAATTAATCAAATATTAATAGTACCTTAATTGTCAATTTTTCACTCTTCATCAGAGGTCTTTTCACCAATTACTCCTTTTTCATTAATTGGAGGGCTATTTTGGCAATTGTCCCCACTGCATGATTCGCAGACAGTTCCAAAAAATAATTTTTAACAATTCTTCTGGAGCAGGTGGATTGGGATTTTTAGTTAGAAACAAAGACTCTTCAATTTTGCACCATCCCCAGTCAACTGGACGAATATCTTGGTTTCCAAGCCATATCTGGGCTTGTAAATAAACTCTTTTGATGTGTTCATCCAATTCAGAAACCGTTGGGACCTGAGATGACAACTTTACTGCACTATTTTTATTAGTAGCCTTAATAAAGGGCTCGTTACTATCTGTTCCAGATAAGCTGATAGGTCTTCGATGCATTGTAGTTTACTCATATTCACATCTTTTGCACTTCCGTACAATAGTATTGTGCAGTACCTGCCAGTTTCTAAAATGGCATCTATATCAGCGGCTTTATTATAAAATATATCGATCTTCTCTCTCAAATTAGGTCTTTTGTCTAGAAGATCGACAATTTTTTTCTCCCCTTTATTATAAAAAGCAGACGTCGAGTCACATCCAGAGAAACAATGAGAAAATAGAATATATACTCCCATGCATGGATAATTTAGTTCTAAGGTTTTTGAGGAATATATCACTCAGTTAACATGTTGTTTTCCAAGTTTCAAAAAATAAACCTCTTCCTATTAAACGGGCAGCTAAAATAACTAAAACATCAATGATTTCTGCTACTATAACTTTTGGCAAACTTAGCCCTTATCCTCAATTTTTATCTCTACTATTGATTCGTCAGCTTCTCCGTTTTCTTGCTTGCATTTAATGGATTTTTTTCTAGTTCCTCCATAAGACATGATATAAAAAGGGTTTTATTTTTATAATTACTCAAAAATTTGTCTTACTAACAGCTACTTGCATATCTTTTTTAAACTTAAATTCTTTACAAGTAACCTTTTTTTACCGACGATTCCTTTCTGCAGCCATATTACTATCTTCATAGTAAGAATCAAAAATAACAGTTACATTACTGCCGAAATTTCTTTTCAAATAGAAAATACATTCCTCAAAAATGTTATTGATTGTTTTACAATAACTCCGTCAATTTTTATGATATCAGGTTCATTCAAAAAACATTTCAAAGGTAATTTCAAGGGCTATAAAGTCGTATTAAATTTAATCTTTTAAATCCCTTATTTCTTAAACAATAAAAGGTTAAATGACCCCGGTTACATGGTTCTCACAGTAAAATTTAGGTTTTAAACGTTTTTATCTCAGTTATTTTTATCCTACAAAGATATAACAAAGTAAAATCTTTGTAAAAAAAACCTCAAATTTTGTTTTCTATCATTTTTTAAGTATATTGAAAAAAATGAAATTTATGAAAATTTTAAAAATTTTGATTTTTTTAAATCAATTTTTTTTTTTCGAAAATATGCATTCTAAACCGGTAAAAATGTTTGAGGTCATTACTTATGCTAAAATAAAGAAAGTCTTGTAGGGATTGCTATACATTTTAATTTTTGTGGAAATGGCGTATGTTTTATTTTTCACATTTTCCAAAAAAATTCGAAATGGTCCCCTTATTTCATCATAACTCACTTTGAATTAATATTAAAAGATCTTTCAAGCAAGAAGTTTTTTCAATTTTTTATTAGCTTCAATTTTAGTAATGACAACTTTTTTATAAAAACTTATAGTTTTTGAGTTATTTATGAAAAACTGCTTTAAAACATGCATTTTTTTTCACGAAAAATCAAAATCTTTGATCTTCAATAACTCAAAAATATTTATTTTAATAACTTTATAAGTTAAGTTTTATGTAACAATAAAACACTGAAAACTTTGTTTTCAAACTTCCACAAAATTTATTTGAAATATTATCACTACAGCTGTTTCGGCTGATTGCCTTTCTCAAGTGATCTATTTTGGCTTGGGTTTACAAATTTATAGTCTCTAATGAAATAGGTTGAGGAGGGGAGAACTGTTTGTCTCAAGTTGGTCATTCAGAATTATATCTGTGTTTTTTAATTTGTTGATTTCCATAGATTCTAACAAAGATAGCTTAAGGCCTTTATTTTGAATGTGAAGAATTTTAAATTTGTCATTAAAAGAATGATTATAATCTAGAAGGTGAAGTGCGTATGTCGAATCTGTTTTTCTATTCTTGAAAGCCCTTTTATGTTCTCCTATTCGTTTATCAAAGTTTCTACCAGTTTGACCGATGTAAGTTTTTGGGCAGTCGCCACATTCAAGTTTGTACACACCACTATTTAAGTGTTTTTTATTTTGGCTCTTGTTATTTTTAATATATTTGCCTAGGTTGTTATTTGTTCGGAAAGCTGGTGTTATTCCTTTCTTTTTTATGTGTTTGGCAATTTTTGTTGTTATTTTGCCTGTATATGTAATCGAGCAGAAGGTACTGAGTTTTTTCTCTGGTGGTGGAAATACTAATTTCAGGGCTTTCTTGTGTAGTTTTTGATTTAACATTTTATTAATTGTTTGTTCGTTGTATCCGTTGTTTACTGCTATCTGCTTAATTATATTTAATTCTGTCTCAAAGTTGTATTTTGACATAGGAATTTCTGTTAATCTATGTAACATACTATGATAAGCTGCCAGTTTATGTTGTGTTGGATGGGATGACGAATTATGTATAGTCGTGTCAGTATGGGTAGGTTTATGAAATATGGAGAAGTTATGTTTGTTTTGAAGTCTGCTAATTTTTAAATCTAAAAAATTTATGGATTGATTTTGTTCTGTTTCTATTGTAAATTCAATATGACTATGAAGTGAATTAATATATGATAAAAATTGGTCCAGTTGCCTGTTAGTTCCTGTGAAACATACCAGTACGTCGTCTACGTAAATAAATTTTGTGGAAGTTTGAAAACAAAGTTTTCAGTGTTTTATTGTTACATAAAATGAATTTCCATCAAGTAACGGTCGAATCCATCATTTAAGTTAAGTTTTGTTTAGATTTGGTCCCTCTATCGATTCCTGGGGTTGTTTTTATAAAATAATTTCCACCTCGGAAAACGGGTGGCATCCACCCCAGGGTAAAAGCGCAACATGACACCATGTCACTTTTGTTTCTTAAGGTATCTTCTAACTACTCACCAATTTTCATGAAAATCGATGGAGGTTCAATGAAATCGGAGTGAAAACCTTTAGTGACTGTACTATTAAATTTCTTTAATACTTTTCTTCTTGGCATTTGATTTAGTTTTAAATGATATATCCTATACAAATATTATTTAGTGAAAAGTATTAAATGAAAAAATCTATTGTTTTGTTAATAATTTTTTTAATTAACGTCGTTTTTATGTTGATTATTCCTTAAGTTTCCTCTCTTTTCATTAAAACTTTAATTTGCTACGCTACTTTAGTTGATTATAACAAAATCAAATAATATGAGTATGCGACCATTTAATTTTCGTAGAAAGGCAAAAACGATTCTGCAATATTAAAGATATTACTGTTTACAATTGACGTGATTACATTGTTTCATCGAATGGTAATTTAATTCCGATAACTGAACCACTTCCCGAAGTCATCAACAATACATGAAAGACCTTACACATTCATACAATGTGTGGTAAATGTGTCATTGTTTACCATATGTATTAATTATTTTATGTTCAGTTTATTAAACAATAACTCTTTTATCTATTCATACTTTGTATTGGTTAAATGGGACGGTTTACACAAAGGCTTCAAGATTGTTTTTTAATTTATTTATACGGGGGCTGCCCAAAGCTTTTACAAAACTTGCGTACAGTACAGGCATAATGCAATAATGGAATATTTTTCACCTTCAAACAGCCACGTATTTTATTGTGCAAAGTGTTCAAAGAAGCTATTTAGAACTATAGTCGGACAATTTTCAATTAAAGGTGACTAACCTACAAATTGAACTAAACGGTAGCGGCAACCATGTAAAATTTCAGTAGTAAATTCTTGTCATTTTTATTATGTATGACTGCTCATGTATGTATGCCCATGTAAATAAGTAAAAAAGTAAGATAAATTTGCCCCCGTAAGAACATAAAATGGTGCGATTCACGAGTATATATTGAGACAAGTTCATTGAATAGTTTGAAACATCGGTAAACTTATTAATATTTTGCTGGTCTATATATATTTACGTTCTTAGAAAGAATGGTAATGAGAGAAATTTGATATTTTAGTTTATTCCTACCACAATGTGCATAGGCGTAGTGTGTTCTTGGGAATAATTTAATAGACTTTATTAGTAACTTTAAAATAGTTTTGAGGCAGGTAAAGTAAATTTAATCCACAATTTAAAATTAACCCACTAACAGCCGCTCAATATACAAAGAGAAATTTGACAATTAATTTATTAGATTGAATTAAAAACACATAAATTAAGCCTAATTTACAACCAAAAAGATTTTTTTTCTCATTTTCATTCGGAGTATAGATGCATTCTACACTACTCTTTTACATAAATAAATAGTATTACTTTTGCTCATCCTATATTTTTGCACTATCGTCTCTTTTTGTAATATCCAAATTATAATAGTTCATAGTATATATAGTCAATAGTATAAATAACTTATAATCTCGTGGCCAATATTGTCGAGTTTGGTTTCAACTGGTAAAGCAAATTTAGATTGACGTCCATGTACTAAGTTTGATAAGGATGTAGCGATTTATTCACTATTACAAATTATAAATATAAATATATGTCGGCTCATGCTTTCTCTTATAATATGCAGTTCTTTAGCCTCATCCTTTGACCAATGGATATCAACTTGAAGCAGAATGTAAACCAGATAATATACATACATATGCTAATATTTTTTTTTTTTTAATTTATGTTATTCATTTCAACATTGTGACGGTTATTCTGGGATGCATAAATATTTGTAAAATATAGAATGCTCTCAATTACTTTTTTATAAAAAAAAGTGAAAAAACTTCAATATATGACTTGCCTCCATATTAGTACTGAGCACAAATCTGTTGTTACAACTTGAGACAAATTTGTATTTACTATTTTTGCCTGGTTTTTTATTTTGACGTTTTATCTGTGGTTCAGAGGAATATCATAATTAGAATCGTCAGAATTTCCAATTACTTGTATTTCATATGTACCTGCAATATCCGATTTTATTGATTCTTCACAAATAATATTATCATCAATGTCTTCTACATCAGAAATTTCTAATCTATTCTCGGCGGCAAATAAACCACATTAAGTGAGTCAGCATTTACACAATCTGAGTCTTCTTCTAACAAAGCTATTAACTCTTTAGTAGTTAGTGCTATCTTCATTTCATGTTTCGAGAATTTACTGAAATAAACAGATGCACTACTATATAAACGCATTACATCATAAATCATAATAGTTTAGCTTACTTCATTTTAATTTATATGAACTTCAGAATATATATATATATATATATATATATATATATATATATATATATATATATATATATATATATAAACAAATAAACACAAGGAAACTTTCAAATTAAGTTAAAAAAAAAACAAATATAATGTTTACTTACAGCACACAGCAATTCTATAAATAGAGAATGATGTGTAATGACGAGATCGTATGCTAAAATTTCAGATTGTTTTTACTCTAACGAAAAAATAAGTATTTTCCAAAGTTTTCTGTTTTTTTGAAGTTCTGTATTAGGTACTCTTTAATAATAATACAATTTTACTTTATTTTGTTAGACAACTATAAGATATCTGTTAAAAGAGACATGATAATTTAATAATTATATCGGTCTTAGATTTAATTTTTACGTAATTACTTACTTACGTAATTACGTAATTACTTATGTGTTTAGCTTACTCTTTAGCTGAACTGCCTCCTTAAATAATTCACTATTACTGGCTATTTTTCAATTTATACCAAGAGTCTCAATCTTTTAAGAGAGATAGGAAACATTGTTTAAGGAAAAAATAA
Source organism: Diabrotica balteata (assembly GCA_918026665.1). Classification (NCBI taxonomy): domain Eukaryota; kingdom Metazoa; phylum Arthropoda; class Insecta; order Coleoptera; family Chrysomelidae; genus Diabrotica; species Diabrotica balteata. The sequence continues at coordinate 86,054,992 of OU898282.1, read as the reverse complement.
CAGATTCCTTTACAATCATAACACCAAAAATCTTTTATAACAAATTTTGACTATTTGCAACACTTTTGTACGAAATATGGATCCTATTACTAATATATATATATATATATATATATATATATATATATATATATATATATATATATATATATACAACCGAACATATGGTTCAAGAAACTAATATAACATAATAATAATAACTAATATAAATCTTTTAAATATATAATGTAAGAAAATAAATATCTAATATAATCTTTCATCTCTGTTTGATCTTAATAATCAAAAGAATAATGATTATCAATTACGTCAACAACAAAGTGAAAAAGATGAAGTAGTCACTTCATCACAGTCACATCATAGTCAGTCACAAGTAGACTTATTAGTATACCGTGACAAAAACAATCAAAAACATCACATTAGTATGGTTAAAAATCAAAAAAAATCTACGTAATTTAACAAATCTCAGATATCCTGTCAAGGACGCATTGATGAGATCCTTCTAATTATCAAGGGAAGTGTAAAAAATATCTTCTGTAACCTAATTAAGAGGGGACTGAATTATACAAATACATAAACCAAAAGGATGCCACTTATGATGAACCCAGTTACAAATAAAGAGAAACATTATATGGGACCACAATTGAGTGGAAAATAGAGGGTAACATTCAGGTCTCATTTTAGTTAATAAACTCATCTAGAACAAGTATTAAAAATGGTAGGTAATCGACACGGCCACAAACGTCCAATATCAAGTGGGTATATACAACAATGGTGAGACCAATCGTTACTTACGGAGTAGTAGGCTGGGAAGTAGAGCTAGTAGAAGCAACATGAGTAACAATGTTGCGAAGCTAAAGACTGTAAATTGTATTCATAACATGTGCAATGAGATCATGCTCAACAGCTACTATGAAAGTAATCCTTGATATCACACATCTACACCTTATAATGAAGAGTGTCAAAAGATCATACATGGTGTAACCGATAAAGAAATCATTAAATCAAATTCTTGATTAAACTTTGAAGAGAATAAAGGATTGGTCTATGTTTCAAGACAACTTGGTAAAGAACTATAACTTTGTGAATGAATATACTACTATATTCAATTGAAAAAATAAGTGTAACAAAGGCCCCTTGTCTAAACTGAATATTATGAATGCCGTCAACCAGTGGTAGACCAGCGGCTCTAAAAGAGCAAGGGTAACTGGTAAGGAGTAGACAGATTAGAACCAAACACTCGGAAAGCTTGGATAAAACGCCAAGCATCTTTCAACAGTAAATTAACGGATTCTCATACTGACCAGTAGTGAATGACCAATCAAGGCACTGAAATTACTTACGATCGCTTCCAAAGTTATATGGAAATACTTATAAAAATTATAAGAACAAAGCAATGAACATTTAGTTACCTTCCTATGGATCTTAAGAAATACTTCCTCTGATTATCCTGATACCCTTTTGCAGAATTCGTAACATCTTAAAAGCTGGAAGAAATCGACAGAGAAGCAGATCTCACAAAATCGAAATATTAGGAAGATTGACAAACAATCAAAAATTCTTCTAGGAACTATAACAATAGAAGATTTAAACAAAGCATTAGTGTGTTTTCTTCTTCTTTTAGCAGCAGTGAAGCACATAATAGAATTAAGTCTAAAAGAGGCAAAAGTGTTTTTGTTTCGCAACGATATGCAAATGCTATTACAGTTCGCGATAAAATATTAGTCAAACTGGACAAGGGCTTGAATATTAGAATATAAGATAAAAACAAAGCTAAATTATGTTCCCTTGTTCCTACAGTGGGTGCACTGCATAAGCATCTTAAAAGATGCTACTACCAGATTCAAGTTTAGCTTGCATCAGACTGCAACAAAGTCCGGCATCACAAAAACTCTTGCAAATCATATTTTAAAACCGTAAAAAAAGATGCGGTACATCATGGGGTTGCCTAAAAGTTGTCATAGTTTGCAACTTAACTTGTGATGGATATTCTGGTCAACATTGCCAAAAACAGTGCTTCGATATCAATATTAGATGAAGCAGAGTAAGAAGACGAAAATATAGATAGTGATAATGCCGATTATCAAACTTAATTGTATATATTAACTGATTTTGTTTATATTGTATGTGACATAAAATATTTTACATTACACATAATACACGGAAAAATAACATTATAATATTCCTTTCTAATTTTGCAATTTCAATTGTTTTATAATTTTTATCTATGAGGGGTAGTTTTAAAGTAGAGGTAAAAATATAGTGGATTAACATAAGTGATATATAAATTGTATAGATATGCCCGTAGACTCAATTTTTTAATTCAATGCCAAGATAAAAAGTATGAAAAATGCACTAAATTGTTTAAACTAACGGGGAAGCTTTACAAAGGTTAAAATAAATCAAAAAGGGTTTAAAAATCAAAAATAATATCTTACAGTATTATATAATCTTAATGCAAACACTATAAATGTTTTTCAACTTTCGGCATGGAGTAGATTTTTGAAGTTAAGTGTAAATAGAGGTTAATTCAAAATATCATCAAAATCTATGCGTATTGATGAAAATCGGAGGTCATACCATTTTTTTACCGTGATACATTGAACTATACTCTTCTTCAAGTGCCACCTCCGCCGCGGAGGTCGGTAATCATCATAGCTATTCGGACTTTTGAGACAGCTGCTCTGAAAAGTTCATTTTATGTACATCCGTACCACTCTCTCAGGTTGCGCAGCCATGACATTCTACGCCTCCCTATGCTTCTCTTTCTTTGGATCTTTCACTGCATAATCAGTTGGAGTAAGGTGTATTTTTCTCCACGTTTAATATGTCCGAGATATTCTAATTTTCTTGTTTTTATTGTATTTAAAATTTCCATTTTTTTATTCATCCTTCCCAAAACCTTCCATTTGTTTGTGACGCGTTCTGTCCACGATATTTTCAGAATTCTTCTATACACCCACAGCTCGGATGATTTAGTTCCAGTTTTAAATCCCTGGTACATAGCACTCTTGCAAACCATATTTTAAAACTGTAAAAAAAGATGCGGTTGCATGCGAAAAAAAAGCTCCGCATATCTAATGTTGTTATGGGAACTACATTTACCTTTATTCCAGCTGTTTCACCCTCAAGAGCGTTTTTCAGAATCTCTTCGGAGTAGGCATTAAAAATAATTGGCGACAATACACATCCATGTTTCACTCCACATCTAATTTCAATTTCTTCTGACAGCTGTTCGTTAACACGTACTTTTGCTCGCTGTTTATAGTATAGATATGATCCTGAGGTCGTTGTAGTCAATCTTCTTTGATTTCAGGATATTCATTAATTGTTTATGTCGTACTTTATCGAATGCTTTATTATAGTCAATAAAACATGCGTATATATCTTGATTGACGTCCAGGCATCTTTGTATCAGTATATTAAGTCAAAAAAGAGCTTCGCGCGTTTCTAGGCCTTTGCAAAAACCAAATTGTGTATCATTAATGTCTATGTCTAGTTTGTGATATATTCTATTATGGATGACTTTAAGTAGTAACTTTAGCATATGAGACATCAAGCTAACGGTGCGGTAATCGCTGCATTTTCTTGCGTTTTTCCTTTGAGGCAGATAAATAAAAATCGAACCCCTCTTTGGGTAATACGCTTGAACTATAAATTTGGTTCAAGAGTGTCACTAAAACATCAATGTGCTTCTCATCTAGAATTTTTAGGATTTCTATAGGAAACATGTCAGGTCCAAGGCTTTTCCCACTCTTCATTGTTTACTATATCAGTAATCACTGTATCAGTAATCACTATATCAGTACTATTACTATATCAGTACTTCACTATATTAGTAATTATATAATTGCAATATATGTATATAGGTACTAGCGGTGACTCAAAAAATCTAGTGGTTTATATAAAAAATGGCACAAGAAAATAGTTTAAGACCTCAAAAAAATTGCTATATATGTCCGAGAAGAATCTTATAAAATTTTGAGAATATAATTTAGTGAATATAGTAAAATGAATTTAAAAAACGAATCATTTTAATGATAATCAAATGTAATATCCGTGTTTTGTATCATAAAAATAGACAATTATTTATCAAATTGCGAATTACGACAAGGATTGCACAATAAAAGAAACAAATTTACTTTTAACTGAAAATTATTACTGTTAAATTATCCTTATGTAGGTACAAAGCAATATTTTTTTACATAATATACTTTCTTTCCTCAAAATATACGAAAGAAATGATTTGTTGTTTGTATGGAATAATAGTAATTACCAAGACTTTAATGCGGTTTATATAACAGAACAAGAGAAATTATTTTCGACAAATACTGTAGTAACGATTTAAAATTATTTACTAAATATTTGCAAAATCTATTAATTAAAGTTGGCCGTTTCGAAATGTACTTTGAACATTCTCTAGCTATAGAATGGATTTCCAATATAGGCTTTAATATAAGCCCCCAAAAGTCCAAAATAATGAAATTTATCAGAAGGATGAATTTAGAGCGATTGGCTCCTTTAAGTGTACATCGTACACATTTAAATCTGGTGAGTGAAGTAAAGTATCTTATAATACTAGACTCGACGCTTACTTGAAATCAGCAGATAGAATAATAACCAAGAGAGCGGTGACTACGATAATGGTAGCCAGACGTGCTCATGAAAAATCTGGGATTTAAAACCAGACATGTTATATTGGATTTATAACATGGTGTTAAAACCAACAATTACAAATGCATCAGTGGTATGGTATCTAAAGCTGAAGTAAAAAAGTACCATCCTCACAGTATACAAAGTGCAAAGACTTGGTTCCCACCGAATCATAGGGGCTATGAGGGGCACACCAACGGCAGCTATAGAAACCCTATTGGACCTCCTTCCTTTACACATAGTGATAGGGGAAAGACGAGAATATAATAATATAGACTGAGAAAAAATCTGACCAACGTTAACATACCGATTAAATCAGGACATAGTACAGTACGACCAGGATAGCAATAGACGTGAACTGCGCGTTAACCGTTGTAGGGCTGCAGAATTCATTTGTGGGTGTAAAGCAAAATACCGAATTATGTCCTACGTCACAACATAACCAGCTTGGGTTTATTTTGCTTTACACCCACAAATGAATTCTGCAGCCCTACAACGGTTAACGTGCAGTTCACGTCTATTGCTATCCTGGTCGTACTGTAACATCATAAATGAAATTGGTGATACCTAACAGATGACCATTTCTAACCATATGGTACCCAAGGCCTAATGTACCTTTCAAAGTGAAAATTTGCCACGAGAAGAATATGGCAGAGGAAACACTCGATCTAGACTGCAGGGTTATACACGGTACACAGACGGGTCTAAAACAGCAAAAGGATCGGATGCAGGAATAATCAGTAGTGGTGAAAATTTAAACGTTTTTATTCCAGTAGGAGTACTTTACGCAGGTATTTTTGCAATATTGCAGTGCACAAAAGAAATTAATATGAATGCTTTCAAACTGAAGCCGATCAATATGCACATTAATATATAAGCAGCCACGGATTGCTAAGATAGACTAAGGCCTAAAGTAGACTCTAGGCTAGTGTGGAAATGCCGAGCGGAACTGACAGACCGATCCAAATGCAATATACTCACCTGGAAAACATACCCGGTCACACTACGTAAGTACAGCGGAAAATAAGGAGTCAGCTCAGTCATGACAAGCTTGCTTAGTGGACATGCGCCAGTCAAGGGAAACCTACATATAATGAGGCTTAATCAACAGACTTGGTAGCAGAAAACCTGAAACAGTTAGCCTTATCTTGCATGACTGCGATAAGTCAGATCGCAGTACGAGAGTATCAAGTGACTCCAAAAATATGTATTAAATATAAATAGAGATATGAGGAAAAACTTGATAATATCAGGATTAAAAATTGCGTTATTGAAACAGAAACAATGAAAGAAAAAACAGAGATATTGAAAAACAAAAACAAGTTAGAAGACTACAACGATCGCATTTATATAAACAATGACCTACTAACGAAAGAAAAAGACCATACAGAAACAAATCAGCATAGTGGTGAAATACGAAAAGGAAACATGGCAAGAATAGGATAGAAGGGTTAACAGTAGAATGTAGGGAATGGAGATATGATGAAGAAAAGGAATAGCTATATGAAATAAAAATGGAAAACAGCACATCGGGCGATATAAATACTAAGCAACAAAGGAAACATGGTACCGACATGGCTACGATAAGGACGATGATTTTGGAAAAAGGTAAACAAAATGGCAAATAAGAAAACAAACAAAATGAAAATAGAAAGAGGAACTTACGAGGAAGAAGCATTGAGAAATTTATATGAAATACGTGTGAAATATAGATTCGAAATAATGGCCTTACAAGAAAACAAGCAGCTGGGAAGTGAGATAGTAAAAGTTGGAAAAAATACTCTTTTTAAAAGCCCAAATAGATGCCTGAGGATGGGTTTTAGGGTGTCAGAGAGAATAAGCCGAAGCGTAACTGAATTTTAAGTAATATCAGAAAGACTGTGCTATTTAAGATTGCTCTGGAAATATAGAAAAATCAGCATAATTAACGCACATGGTCCTACAGAAGAGAAAGACATGGAAATAAAAAACAGTTCTATGAAAACATGAAAATGAATACGATTCTCAGATTTCTGGAGTAGCCATGGGTTCGCATATCTCAGTAGCAATAGCAACCTTAGAAATGAAAATATTAGAGACAATAGTTTTCTCTAAATTGAAGTATAAACGATGTGTTGATGACTGCTTACTCTACATTCCGGATCATGAAATCGATTACATTATTTAAATGTTCAATAATTTTTATAATATCATTCAATTGACTTATGAATTAGAAGAAAACAACAAAATTAATTTTCTTGATTTAAGTTTAAAGTATAACAACAATAACCGACTGATAACAACGAACAGGTTTACAAAAGATGTTAAGATATCTAAATTTTAATACCAACGCACCAATAACTCATAAAAGAAGTGTTGTATTCAGTCTTACTGACACAGCCATTAAGCTATCTAGCTCACAATATTATTCTGAAAATCTGAAAAAAGTTAAAGATATATTTAGAGAAAGAAATTATTATCCAAAAGCATTTTACAACCATTAAATTAAAAAAAGAAGTTGAATTATTACAAATAAAGCTAATTCCGATACCAATCCAACACAAACCCGAACCATACCTATAACAGCAATAATAATAGTAATGTAACTAAATGAAATAAACCCTCCTTACCATACATTAATGAATTCTCTGAACCAATGTCGAAAATGTTGGCACAATATGATATCAATGTTGGCACAGCCTCCTTTACTTCCAAGCCATGAAGTAGAAATTTGGCAACAACGCGTGGTAGTCCGACTGTGGTTTGTTTTGGTTTAACATTTCATGTAGGAAGGCTTGTAAAGTTTGTTGAATTTATTGTTTTTTTAACTTTATTCGAATGTTTTATTTGTAAATTGTGTTTAAATCAATTAGAAAATATTAATATAAGTAAAATTTCATTAAATTTAGAACTTTTAGAAGATTCTTAACGACAATTTAAAAGGCAAGTATAAATATAACCTACAAAACAAACTGAAAATAATAATACTTTTGCTTCTTGTTACAAAATATGTAAACTGAAAACAACAATAATAATACTTTTGTTTTTTTGTTACAGATGCTCTGGCATTGTTGTGTACCTGGTTGCAAAACCAATTATGCCAGTACTTTAAAAACGAAACAGGCAGAAAGTATGTTTTTGTTTCCAAAAGATCCCCAAAGAAGGTATACTGGCTTATGCTCTATTCATAGAGAAGGCTGTACAATTATTAAATCTTCCGTAGTATGTGCCAAACATTTTCATGAACATTGAAAAGTTAATATTTCCCAAATTAAAAGGCAATGCAGTTCGTAATATATTTCCTGAAGTACCATCATATGTAACTGTTCATCGTACTAAAGAAAGAAGGAATCCCGAAGACAGAAGAAACTTTTTGCATAAGAAGAGGGAACAAGAGATAACATAATTATGTCAATTACACTTAGACAATAATATCCCATTGAAAAACTGGACAAGTAAAATTACAAGTGACTGTGTATATTTCTATGTATTAAACATTAATCAGTTGGAACACAAGTGTGATAATATTTGTGTAATATGTAGTGTAATAGTTAGCAGTAATTTTAGTGTAATCGTTAATGTAGGTAAGAATAGATTAAGTGGTAATGATTTGAAATGGATTTTACAATATATTAAATTAACAAGATGGTCACAATTAGAGAACTTACTTTCTCATTTAGATCTGCTTTTTAGATAAGTGATAACAAATTTGAGTATTACATTCAAAAATCTTTTGAGAATATAGGCTATTTTAAATCGATATACAAGTTATAAATGGTATGTTACATTCAACACATTTTTCATGTATACCTCTTTTAACTTGGTCTATATGACAACAAACCTATTCATATTTAAAATTGCTACTTTTGTATATCTAAGTATGAAAATTCAACAAAAGTTATAAGTAAATAGTAAAATATTTAATTTTCAATTAGATTAATTTAGAACCATATTTATATTGTGTCTGATTTCTTAGGATGAATTTTTTAATCATAATAGTTACACTAAGTTTTTACTTAGCACAAATTTTATATCTTTTGTATTTTTAATAATCTTTTTAAATGTCGTGTTAATGTATTGTGTTATTTATATGCTTAGGTACTTAATATTTAAAATTTCTAGAGATTCTTGACTGCATTTGATTGTAAGATTAACTGTTTGACACTGTATTTTAAGTGCAATAAATTTTACTCTAGTGATTATTTTATTGATAATATAACCTAAATAATAATAAAACTTTATATATATTTACTAGGTATATATAAGGTTTTATGAATTTAATTTCCCTAAAAATATTTATGTAATGAATTGAAGTTTTCAAAATATCAGTTTCCTAAAATTCAAATTAGTTTAATATTCTGGTAGACCTTACAGCTGATTATCGGACTACCGACGTCATAGAATGCGGTGTTGCCTTTTTTACTTCATGGCTTGGAAGTAAAGGTGGCTGTGATGTTGGACATAAATCGTCAAAAACATCCGGAAAATATTTTTCAAAATTTAAACCCAATTTTAATAAAAATAATCATCAGTCGGATGTTATTTATAAAATAAATTGTAAAGACTGAAATTCAACATATATTGAGAAAGCACACCAATATCTACGTAGGTTATTACACGCAAACATAGTGTACAAACCAACAAATTACGAACTACAGCCTTAGTTAAGCATTCTAGACTAAGAATGCTTAACTCTCTTAACGCACTAATAGACATTATTTTGGTTTTGAAAATGTAGCGATTTACGAAAAAGAACAAAACTACACCAAATTGGAGATGATTCATATAAAAAGATTAAAATTCTATAATAAGACTGATATCAAAGATCTTTCCAATATGTATCATAATTTAATAAATTGAATTGTTTTGCAAATGCACCATTTACAGATATTTCAAATACGACTCGTATTTTAAAGTACCCGATGTATGTAGTGTCAGATCCTACTTTTTCATTCCATGTTAAACTTTTAAAAAGTGCAGACATAAAATACAATTTGTGTATTATGTAATGTTTAAATAATTAAAATCTCATGTGGGGATCAATGGAAATGAGTCTGCAGATATCGCAGCAAGAAAAGCAAGTTGTACTGACCTATGCCTAGAAAAAATTCAACTTTATCAAGATCTAGCAGCTACCATAAAACAAAACACACGTAAAACATGGCAAAATCATTGGAATGGATAAAACACAAAACTGCACATAATCAATCCCACTGTATACTCATTTAAGATATCTACAATGACTAGGAGGGACAAACTCATCATTCGAAGACTCCGAATAGGACATACTCGGTTCACTCATGGATATCTGATGACTTCCGAAAATCCATCTGCTTGTTGGATTGATTTTCTACCACTTCTGGAAAGATCTTTAACATGGCCCGTTTGTCTATTTTTTTTTTCAATGTTACTTACTGTTGATTGAGTAATTGGTTCGCGATTGGGGTATTTAGCATTAAATAAATTACGAAATTCTGCTTGAGTCCTCACTCTATCTCCATGACCAATCATGATTAAAATCTCGATTCGTTCGGTTTCTGTTAGTGAGAAGCGCCCACCAAACTGGCGTGGCAAGTGGGAAGTAACAAGTAGCACGCGTCTAGCATGTTACGTAAAATGTAACCAATGAAAACGAATGATTAGAATTAATGATGTCACTGTCATTTTGGCGTGCGCTAAATCATTCGTTTTCATTGGTTACATTTTAAGTAACATGCTAGACGCGCGCTACTTGCTACTTGCCACTTGCCATGCCAGTTTGGCACTCAAAACGTAACCACAGAATAATAAACAATCAGAATGTCTACTCTCAGATGCCGCCTTTGAAGATTTTCAGCACGCGCGCCATGTTTTAGAAGGAAACATAACACAGATATATGATTTGTAAGGTTATGTAATTGTTTATATATTTATGTTTAATTACATTATATTTATGTTATTATATTTAACAATGTTAATATAATTGTATAGTATGTCTATGACTGCCGTAAGTCAATTAAACCGGCTTAATTTTTCTATGTACACCACATAAACAACACTGGTTCCCTCTAAAACATGGCGGAACGTCTGCGCGAAGGAGATGCCCGTACTTAATTTTCCATGGAGAGTGGGCATTCTGATTGTTTATTATTCTGTGACGTAACCAATGAAAACGAATGATTCAGCACACACCAAAATGACAGTGACGTCATTCATTCTAATCATTCATTTGCATTGGTTACATTTTAAATAACATGCTAGACGCGTGCTACTTTCTACTTGCCATTTGCCATGCCAGTTTGGTGGGCGCTCTCACTTAGTTTCATTTTTGTAAATGCTGTTATTAATGTCGGCAAAAACTCGAAGAGTAAAAATTTGACGTCTATAGTTTGACAGATTCACAGATCATTGATAAATAAGGACGAGTCAATGACAATATTTATTTAAATATTTTTGAAAAATAACTTGGAATACTTACTACAATAATTAATTTTAGATTATAATGTAGCATTGTTTGTTATGAATGTATTTTTTTTTTTGGAACCAGCAAGAAACACTATTTTGTTTTGTTCTCAGTGGCGTTCCTTAGTGTATTTTAGTTCAGTGAATGAATATTTATTGTAATTCCATGTTATTTAACAAAGTTCATAAGTTTGATTCAAAATTAAAATTGCCATGCTTTAAGATTTTTTTAAAGTCGTCTGTTTCTGAAATAATAAATTTATTCCATACATTTGCATCATACTGTATACAGTAATTATCATCTTATATTTATAATATAATACTCCAGACGTTTTTGTACCCGTGTCAATGGCCATAGATGTCGAGACACGTTAATTTCAATAAAAAAAATAATAAGAATTAAAGTGCTTATTGAAAATGGAAATAGCTGAAAGGCTTAAGCAATGTATTTTATTTATAACAGACCGACAAACCCAGGAATTAAACAACTTTCTAATTAAAAATTCTCGGACAGGAAATAACACTCAATATAAACATATCCAGTTTCTATCGTTTTTTTTTTCTAGTACTTCCCATTGTCTATTAATGGATACCGTGTCATACGCCTTCGTTAGATCTACTTATAAGTAAATGCAACTCTTGGGTTTTTGACAGCCTTTTTTCTTTTACTAAAATTATAGAGATATGTTGTCTATTGTGAATCTATCTGCAATAAAGCCGCTTTGTTCCTCTGATTCGTATGGATGATAATCTTCACATATGAAGTCTTTTAATATTCTTCCGTACAGTCACCTTAGTGTGCTAGTTACAGTAATACCTCTATAGTTATTTGGTTCTTGTTTAATACCTTTCTTATGTATATCTGTTATTTATCCGTCGTTCCATGTCCGTGGTACCGATTCTCCATTTAAAAATCTGTTAAATAAATTAAATAATATTGTTGATATTTTTACCAATTTGTCAGTACCATTTTTTAGTAATTCTGCAGGTAATTCTTCCGGCTCTGGGACAAGTCACTTTTTTAATAAGGTTATTGCTTTTTTCGTCTGTTCCTCGTGTATTTGATTGGCTGTCCTTGATTGTGATCTCGATTGTTCTGTGTGATGCGGTACTGTAGTCTGGTATTTTTTCTACCAATAGTTTTTTGTAAGGCTCTTCCTATTTCATTTTTTTTATGGGGTTTATCAGTTTCTCCCCTTTTGTTGGTTCTTAGATTATTTATAAATCTCTAAATTTTTGCACTCTGATGTACGTGTCCAGCTCCTGACATGTATCTTCCCATTTTTGATTTTTGGCGTTTGTACTTCGGTTTTAAATTGGATATGAGTTAATAATTCAAAATTTGAAACAAAAATTGCCAAAGTTATTTATGCACATAAATAAAATTATTTAACTTTTTAACTGAAACGTTTCGGCAGATTTGCCATTTTCAATAAGCACTTTATTTTATTTTATAAATATTACATTTTACAACTAAATTTCATGTTTACACTTTATTTAAAAGTTTAACATGGATTTATCCCCAATGGAACCAACATTAGCTAGTGTAAACATTAATTTACTTAATGATAAATAATTTTATTGCGAACTTGTTAATAATATACGACTAGAAACAAGATTAAAATTTTCGATTTATTTAGTTAAAAGTTAAAATATCTTTGTATTCCGCCGAGGTATTTGTATGGCTTCGTTAGTAAATCGCTCAGAGTAAACCGAGGCGAAGAGTATTATGTATTTAATATAATATCATTACAGTTCAAACAAAACTTCGTAAAACACAATACCATTTGAAAATTAAAAATTAAATATGTACAGCCAGCCAAACCTGGAATACAAAGAAGAAAAATTCACACATTCATAATTTTTCTGAATAAAAACGGGTTACAAAATAAAACGCAAAATTACTTGGAAGTTAAATTAAATAAAGAAATTTATGTGTACAACTAATTACGTTAAACTGTGTCATAGTGACCTTTAAATATCGATCTAATATTTAATTTATTATTATTCATGACTTCTAGAAATAAACTCGCAACAATTTTTATGTTATTATGAATTGAACATAATTATATTGGATTGTCGTGTAGCGTATTTAGTTCTGGCGAAGTTGAACAGTTTTCTGTGGGACATGTTCGGATTCTTCGAGAGTGTAAAAGTGCTCCTTTCTTTGAAATTAAACCGATTGCAAAAAAAATCATATGCAATAGCCTAGTCTATATTGCTCCAAATCTGCGTCACTTTCGCAGAAACGGCAGTTCCGATTCTCTAATTTAGGCATCTTATTGAGGTGATATCTCGGAAGGCAGTGTCCTGTGAGGAATCATGTTGCCAATTTATTTTTGGTCATTTCAAGACAGATCATTTTCTATTATAATACGATTTAAGATAACTTGACCTGCAACATGCTTGAAAAGGATTGCTACACTGTCCTCATACAATCTTTTGGGTTTATTAACAGTGTTATCCTGTGTAGATACTTCGCCATATGTTCTAAATTGTACAGAAATAAATGAGATATTTTTACCATGAGGACTATAGGGGCATGGTGTATGAATTATTATGTAACAAGGTTTTCATGAAAACTCGATACGAGTGAAAGCGAACACGGTGGAACATGATGAATCACAAATAGATCCAGTTTCCATTCTAACCGAAGCGCGACGGTATTTTCTCCACGACCAGTAAAGAAAGTATGAATCAAAAGCAATTTAATCTGAACAAGAAACAATTAAATTGTTTATTTCAGAAAGGTATTACTAAGTATGAAATGTAGATACTATGAAAAACTGGTAAATACATGCATTTTGACCTTTTTCAACTAAATGGAAGTTTTTTTAATGGATCGGTTGGAGGAGTTTGATGATGATGATGATGACTATGTACTGGAACTAGAAATAAGATTTAATTTAAGGTAGATCTTTGTGAGCCCAATGAAAAGATGAATTAATGGTTTATGGAAAGAAACTGATAGTAAAAAAAGAAGAAGGAAACAGCTATTTCTTTACTAAATGAGCAAAATTACGTAGCAAATTTTTCAATTGAATGCAATAGGATATGTTAACCGAGACTGAAAGAAGAAGTGGGTAATAAGAAAGTATTAACATTGATGAATTTATCTACATAACAGGGACATATCACTTAAAATTTAAGAATAACATAACACCTAACCGCAGGCATAAACCAGCAGCATAAGATCAACATTTGATTTTGTTTGAAACGTTTCAGTTTGGTGCGGTGAAGATATGTTCCCGCTTTTCCAAATATTTTCTTTTTTATTTAAATAATAGTATTTATCATTGTATTTATATAAAATTTCTTCACCGCCTACAAGTTCAATTAATTTTTTGAAATCCATTTGAACTTGTATGTACTATTAAAATGTAAATATCAAACCAAAGAGTATTTTTAAAAAAAAAAAGTGGTATCACTTCCGAATAAAAGTCCTAATTGTTTATCACTTCTGTGTTGAATTGTCACAAAGCAATAAAAACACATGCATAAATGACAAAATAGCCTGGAAAATTATTTTTTTTAAATACTCTATAAAAATCAAACAAAACCCTAAATACAACGAGGGGAAAACGACGCACTCCTAATTTACATTATCCGTACCAACAGGTTTCGACTCGTTCCGTAGCGGTCGGCATTCCTAAAATATTGTTTTCGAATATACTGAACGGACACGTAAGGTGTCTGATAAGATACGTTCCTGACATCGTGAATTGTTTATACTTAAAACCATTTAAATTATATTTTTCGGTAACTAAACGCTACGGGGTGGAAACGCAACGTGCATGATAATATGCCACGACCTAAGTCTAAACTATCAAGCCATTACCGCAAATTCGCAGAAAAATATTATATAAGTATATATACAGCAAAACTGGTAGGATTATCTACCGAAACGTAAATAACAATTTATTGTATTGGAGTATCGGGTATGCGGTCTGTTATTAAAAAAAAAAACTCTTTTTTCTTTTATTACTCTATATTTCGCTGATTTTTGATGAACTAAAATGTGGTTAAAATTTATATAAATAAAATTAATGGGAAAAACCCCGTAATTGGCTGTATACCATCGTTTAAAAAAAACACAGAAGTTAAAACACTTCACACATGTGTATTGTGGTATAAAAACAAACAAA
The DNA here is from genome assembly GCA_918026665.1 of Diabrotica balteata. NCBI lineage: Eukaryota > Metazoa > Arthropoda > Insecta > Coleoptera > Chrysomelidae > Diabrotica > Diabrotica balteata. The sequence goes on along the minus strand of OU898282.1, from coordinate 86,039,777 downwards.
TATTTAAAACTTTATAAAAGTGTCGTCAACATTTAAATTCTGGCAGAACGTTTTCAATCTGAACAGACCATCCTCAGTGTCTTGTGTATTTGTTGCTAACAGTAAAGTTGTCTATAAGACCTCCATGTATGGATTTACAGTATTCCAAATTTTACATTTAATAATGTTTTGACTCCAGGTCGCTGACAATGGATATATTTTTAAATTTACTTTAGGGACTACATGTCTCCCTGCTCGAATATTAGCACGTGGTACTTGTCAGTTGAAACGAGGGTCTGTGTCGTAAGAAGAAAAGAGAGAGAATAACGACGATACGAAAGTCAGTATTCTTGACACTATACTAATGATATCAAAGGCATGGAAATCTGTGCGGAAGGAAACGATCATCAACTGTTTTCGTTTTTCCGGCCTAACTAACGAGTTACAACCATCAGGAATCGCATACAATGATATTGCACAAACGCATTTGCAGAATGCCGTCTCCCTTCTCAGTTCTAACTGCTCTGCAGATGACTATGTACGAGTGTATGATGAAATAAGTACGAGCGAAGAACTGTCAGATATTGACATCGTACTGAGTCACCAAACTAGTGACAAACAAAGTACTGATAAGGCTGATAAAGAATTGGAAGATTTCAGTAAAATCTCTACTGTTGCTGAAGCGTATGCTGCTTGTTCCACCATAACAGCATTATTCAGACTGCTGAGACTTCCCAGAGTGTGAAAGAATCATTATCGATTGTTTCCGCATCAATTGAAAAAATGTTTTTTTCAGAAGTTCAAGGAAGGCGACAAACAAAAAATTACAGTCTTTTTTCATTAAATATTCAAGTAAAATGTTGTATTTACATATTTTGTAATACATAAATGTATATATTTTTCGTTGGCTTTTTAAAAATAAATAGTATATTAATGCCTACATTTTTAGAATACAAAGATTTTGAGAAGCCGTTATAATATGAGTGTACTTTATTGACTACTTATACCTATTTCAATACATATTATACATATATGTATGTACATATTTACGTAAGTACAATAAACACATATGTTAAATGTTATGTATAGTATGTTATTATAACATATTATACGTATAGATAAAGTAACACATTTTTGCGTTTATAACAACCTGTTCATTATAACCGATAGAACCGCTTACAGAGAACACTGGCTACAACGTACAAAAACCACCAGTCACCTGAAGGGATATAAACGATTTTGACTGTATATTCAAAACAGTACTGACAATGTTGGTTAAAAGCACCTAGGTCACTAGTAATTAAATAAAAAAAATACCAAACAAAAACAACCAAGAAACAATTAAGACACAATAAAATTACACATTAAAAATATACAGGGTGATTTAAAATATAATTGTAAACAGAAAAATTATTTGAACATACCAAGAATATTAAAGAAGATATTGTTCAACTGTCCCGTGTCTGCCTTGTAATTTACTGCATATTTTTCTTTATTAATATGACACATTTCTAAAAACAATCTTTTTTTGTAATTGTTCTCTTGCTGTAGAACCCTGACATTTGAGTAGTCAAATTGATGCCCACTTTTTAAGTAATGGTCCACTACTATACATGCATTCTTCTTTTTTGTGCAGTCACTTTTGTGTTGTGTGACCCTTTGTTTTAGCCATTGAGAAGTTTGGCCAACATAATAGTTATGTTTATACATAACAGATACATACAGATAACATTAGTTGTTGGTGTCTTGTCTTTTACTTTAGAAAACAGTTGTCGGTTTTCTAATAAATTATATTGGACAATTTTGATGTTAGTAAATTGTTATAAATAATAAACTAGTCACAGAAGGTGTTAACTATTTTATTAATGGTAGTTTTTTATATTGAATTGTTTGTACTGCTCAGATATCAGTGGGACCGTCAAAAATATATGAGTTAAATATCAATTTTTTAACTCTAAATCTGTAAGTATTGTTTATTCTCACCTGACATTTATATAAATTTTAACCATATTTCCTGATGAAGCTGACAAAACATCAGCGAAATATAGAGTAATAAAAGAAAAGATTTTTTTTCAAAAAACAGACCGCATACCCGATACTCCAATACAATAAATTGTTATAATATATAATGTTTTTTCTGATACAGATTTTAGAACTGGAAGTCGAAGCGTGAACACATTTACTTTAAATTACAAATATTTGTGGTTTATTCCCAAAAAGTATAAAATATTGGTTTGACAATAATATTTTTAAAAGCTTTCATGTAACTGCTTGTAAAAGACAATAACAACTCTACGATTTAACCAACTGAGCAGAAGGGAAAATGAGGAACCGCGTCGTTCGGAGGACCAAGGATGGCACTATATGCACTATCTAAGGCGCTGCTTCTTCGATTATTTTTACATCAACTGTATACCATATTTACTATATGGTAGTTACATTCAATTGATGAAACATGCTATAAGTTCCGGCTACCATGCGTAAAAGATTTCATACTTTTTTCTGTATGTGGCAAACTGTACAATATGACAATATGTCAAATAAATATATCGATTAAAATTGGTTTTGCCTTCAAAAAAACATTTCGCAATAAGGAAGAGTAAACATCAATTGGTTCTATAATGAGTTTCTTTACTTAACCATGTCTAACTCTTAAATACTTAAAGGCATATTTATAGGACTAGTTTTTCACTAATGGACTAATAAAACATTTTATAACCAACCTATTGTCAAAGCGACAGATAATGACAAATATAGAAAATATGATAAATACAATTTTATTGATTAATTCTAGATGTGTGTGTATAAATCGCTATGCAACTTACTGAAGGTCGAATTCGCTGTGAGCCGATGAGTAGAAGGGATTTGACAGTTTTCACCAACGCTGTTAGTGGCAGTTTTGTGCATTTAACTTGTAAACATTCAAATAATGGCGAATATGGATTTTTCAAAAAGAAAAAGATATAGCAGCTGTTGTATTGATACATGTAAAAATACTGGGTATAAGTGATTGTAAATTTTATTCATTTCCTATTGCCAAGCATAAAATATGTAGTTCAAAGAGAAAAATGGATTATTGCTATCAATAAGATTTTTGGTGTAGCTGGTTAAAATGGGATATCATGTGATATAGACTTAAAACCAGTATAATGTTTAATATCCATTTTGATAAAATTAAAATTTATATCTAAGCACTAAAGCCTAAGCACACAAAAAATAACTGAGCAAAAACAGAATGAAAATGCAAAATGAAAACAAGAATTACAACGTTACAAGCATGATACTATGACTAACAAGATAGGATCTTCCCGTGGCACAAAATCAGTCGTGTTCACGCATGCCGTCATTGGAGAGTAGAATTTGAATTCTTGTTAAAGTTAAATGGGATTTGTATGCATTCTGTAATGAAATTACTAGACGAAAATAAGTTAAGAGGTTTAATAATTACAATAAATCGTACACATAAGGATATCTCCAAACTATTTATTAAAGATTATTTATTGATACATACAAAAAACTGACATTTCGAACGTGCAACTCCCAATGACGTCACGACTTATGCGTTATCTTATCTTCTTATAGTATCATGGTTATGAGAGGTAAAGGTAACCTTTAACCATTAAATATTTTGACATAAACTTCTTCTTTTTCTCCATGGCCTCTTACGTAAGTAGTCATCCAGTCGCAGGAACTTATATCTTAAATATTAAAATTATAATGAATAAAATAAAAAGGCGTAATAACTTTTACTATTAATTCTGTATATTCGTTCAATAATCAGTTTACAATAATATTTTAGTTCATAATTTTGTATTTTTAGATAAATATCTATTTTTCTCTTTTTGTCATATTTCACTTACACCGATTTTACAAGAAAAGTACAAGTTTCAAACCGCGAGATAGCGCTACCGGCGAAGCTCACAGCGAATAGCAGAGTAATATTATGAACTAAAGATAACAATTCTCAAAACATGAGACTTCCTATTCATTCCATTTGATTCTATCAAGACCTACAAAAGACCTATAAACGAATAAAAATTTTCTATATCTAGATCTTTACTAAAACAGTCTTTGTTCGGAGTATTTTATATCTATACATTTACTAAAAAAATCTTTGTTCGGAGTATTTTACAAAGTAAATACTTTATTCCACAAGAACAGCGTGAATAGAGCGAATACAGCGTTTTTTTAGAAGATGATCATTCGGTTCATTCGGAGTATTTTCTTCAAATGAATATGCATCCTAATAAAGAAATATTAGGATACTGTTATGTACAATTCTGGTGGATTGACACTGGAGATTTTCTATTCATAAAAGTTTAATTACCAAAATATTCATTATTATTATGCTTGATACATAAACTAATCGTATACATGTAGTTTAAAGAATTTATATGACCGAACTTATACCATAGCAAATGAAAATAATGATATGATGTTAATATTACATTACATTACATTAATATTACATATTCCTCCGTGTGGAGTTGTCTGTCTCCCATCGGACGCGTCCCCAGGTGGTGGATAGGGGAACGCCCTAACCGGTCCTAGGACCGGCGGGTAGGTGGGAAATAAAATACCACCCGTGAACCAAAACGGACTAAGGTATGGTAACCCTAACAGAAGAGTCCCTGGCCCTCCAGGTTGGAGGTTGGGCTTAGGGCTAACAACTCTACCCCGTAAAAAAATATCGTTACGAAATCTACAGCTAAAGAAACCGGAAGGAACTTACGACGACGACCAATGCAACGAAATAAGGACAAAGATTTAAAAATTTACACGTGGAATGTGCGGACACTTTATGAACCTGGAAATCTTAAAAAATTAATAGACATACTAACTCAATATAAAGCACACATTACTGCTGTGCAAGAAGTAAGATGGACTGGCCAAGGAATTATCCAAAAGAGACAATGCGATATATATTACAGCTGTCACAAGAATAATCACGAATTCGGGACCGCATTCATTGTTAACAAAAAAGTAAAACATCTTATTATGGACTTCAAACCAATAAGTCCAAGAATATGTTACCTAAGAATAAGAGGTAAGTTTTTTAACATCAGTCTCATAAATGTACATGCCCCAACCAAAGACAAAGAAGAGGATGTCAAAGATCAATTCTATGAGGAAGTAGAGACCATCTACGATAGATGTCCCAGAAACGACATCAAGATCATAATTGGAGATCTTAATGCAAAAATAGGGAAAGAAAATATATATAGTCCATACATCGGAAAATGCAGCGCTCATGACGTCACCAACGACAATGGAAATAGAATAATAGGATTTGCAGCATCCAAGGGCATGGTCGTTGGAAGTACCTACTTCCCCATAAGAATATCCATAAAGTAACATGGACGTCGCCTGATGGTACAACCAAAAATCAAATAGATCACATCCTAATAGAAACCAGGCACTTCTCTAATCTAATGGATGTACGTACTTATCGTGGAGCTAATATAGATTCAGACCACTTCTTAGTAGGCGCAAAAATAAGAGCAAGAATCTCAAATGCAAAAAAAGAAAAGGGTAAGAAAAGTACTCGATACAATTTAAAACTCTTGGAAGAGCCCCGTGCACTAGAAAGGTATCAAAATTACCTTGAACATGAAAGCACAACAGATGAGAATTTAACAGCTAGCGAGCAATGGGATATATGTAGAAGAACAATTAAGGAAGCGGCAAACAACGTCCTAGGACCAGAAGAATCCACTCCACGCAACAGTTGGTTCGACGATGAATGTGAAGATATCACTAAAAGAAAAAATTATGCATATAAACTTATGCAACAAAGAAGAACACGGGATAAGGAGCAAATGTACAAAGATCTTAGGAAGGAGGAAAAACGCATACATCGAAGGAAAAAGCGGACCTTCGAAAACCAGATTATGCAAGAGCTTGAATCATTAAAGGGGCAAAATGAAACTAGAAAGTTCTATAATATCCTAAATAAGACAAGAAAAGAATTTAAACCACGGCTGACGATGTGTAGAGACAAAAATGGACATATAGTCAGTACCGCTGACGCAGTACAAAGCAGATGGGTTGAGCACTTCAAAGAACTACTTGGTACCGAAGTGGAAAATGATGCGTCACCCCAAAGACCAAGAAATAACACTCACGTAGAACCTCCTTCAATATTTGAAGTGAAAGACGCAATCACACGACTCAAAAATGGCAAGTCCCCAGGAGTGGATTGTATCCCCGGAGAGCTCATCAAACATGGAGGTAACAGCATTATGCACCAAATTCACAACATAATAGTCAAAGTCTGGGAAGAAGAACAAATGCCAGAGGAATGGTGCACTGGAATCATATGTCCACTACACAAAAAGGGAGATTTGTTGGAATGTAAAAATTATAGGGGTATAACTCTTCTGAATACAATGTACAAAATATTCTCCAACACCCTGTACAGCCGTTTAAGTACGTACGTGGAAGAAATCCTTGGTGAGTATCAAAGCGGTTTTAGGCCAGGTAGGTCAACAATTGACCAGATTTTTGTGCTACGTCAAATCTTAGAAAAAACCAATGAATTTAATATTGACACGTTCCATCTCTTTGTGGACTTTAAGTCAGCGTATGATAGCGTCCTAAGAGGTAAACTATACGAAGCCATGAATGAACTTAACATTCCCCATAAATTAATAAGGCTCGTAAAAACAACTATGAGTAAAGTGATCTGCAGAGTGCAAATACAAGGCGATATGTCACAAGCGTTTGAAACATATGCAGGGTTACGGCAGGGAGACGCGCTGGCGTGCCTTCTCTTTAATATAACGTTAGAAAAGACTATAAGAGATGCCGAGTTACACAATAGGGGAACAATCTTTAATAAATCAACGCAGATTATGGCGTACGCTGACGATTTGGATTTGATTGCACGTACTACACGAGGACTTAAAGAGATGACTTCCACCTTCTTGACAGCCGCACAAAATATGGGCCTTAAAATAAACGAGGAAAAAACCAAAATGCTAGCATCTATTCCAAATAACAGAGATAGAGCTAGAAACGCCGAACAAAACTTCAGTATAGACCAATATAATTTTGAGGTAGTAAATAAGTTTACATATTTGGGTTCTCTCATAACAAACGATAATGACACATCTGAAGAAGTTAAACGGAGGGTACTGCTAGCAAACAAATGTTATTTTGGACTAAGCAAGCAGCTAAAAAACAGAAACTTAAGCCAGAAAACCAAACTAATAATATATCGAACACTCATCCTACCAGTGCTGACATATGGGTCAGAAACATGGACCATCTCCAAAACAGACGCAAATCTTCTGCTCGTCTTCGAAAGAAAGATACTAAGAAGAATAATGGGCGCATTCTGTGAGAATGGTATTTGGAGAAGGCGATATAATTTCGAATTGTACGAGAAATATAAAAAAATAGTAAATGGTAGAGATGTAATATCCTTCATAAAAATAGGCAGGCTTAGATGGGCTGGACATGTGTCAAGAGCAAATGAGAATTACCTACCCAGACGAACTCTATTATCGGTCCCAGTGGGAAATAGGAGTAGAGGCAGACCACGACTGAGATGGAGGGACGGTGTGGACGAGGACGCAAGGAAAATCGGCGCGGCAAATTGGCAACGGTTGGCGATGAACAGAAACGACTGGCGAAATAGACTGGGGAAGGTCAAGGCTCAACTAGAGCTGTAGCACCACTGATGATGATGAAATACTTTATTCCACAAGAACAGCGTGAATAGAGCGAATACAGCGTTTTTTTAGAAGATGATCATTCGGTTCATTCGGAGTATTTTCTTCAAATGAATATGCATCCTAATAAAGAAATATTAGGATACTGTTATGTACAATTCTGGTGGATTGACACTGGAGATTTTCTATTCATAAAAGTTTAATTACCAAAATATTCATTATTATTATGCTTGATACATAAACTAATCGTATACATGTAGTTTAAAGAATTTATATGACCGAACTTATACCATAGCAAATGAAAATAATGATATGATGTTAATATTACACGCTATAGTCAACCAATATTACCTATAGTGTATGTATTTAATTTATTAATATCTATTAACTTACCTTTAAAAGAGTGAGAATTTTTTGTGACAAGTCGTAATCAAAATTTGAGTATTTCGAATTCGACATGTCGTATATGAAGACAATACCAGCCTTTTGAGTTGTTGGGTTTTGCAAGGCACAATCCAGTTGATAGACAACACCCTGTAAAGTAGTTTGGTGCGTGCTATTCGCAGGTAAGTGCTTATGAGCAGTGAACACAGCTATGGCGGCATCTGCCGAGTCCCGTTTTGGCTGAAAAAAAAGAAATTTGTTTAATATATAACAGAGTCCCCTGGCTGGCTATAGCTGGCAGTAAATGTCACAAATGCGACTACAGCCTTAATGTTGGACAAGAACAGACCCAATATAAGAAGAAGATATTTAGCAGTTAGATCTTGCAGAAAAAGTGACCAGTATATTGTTTATATTCTAGATGTTCAGACAATTTGTTAATAATAATAATAATTAGCCAAGGAAGAGAATTATTATTTTTTATAAAACCCATTTCCAAGTTCTGCTAGGAACACAAAAAAATCTATTCACACAACATTCTTTGGATCGGAAGAAATAAAAAAAAACCCGACTCTTATATGAGGTTAAACAAGCAAAACAGGCGCAAAGAAACAATAAGGTGCCGGGATAGGACGATCTTCACTCCCAATATTTAAATTAGGTGAAGGACACCCAGCAATATAGATGCATGCACTCATATCCAAGATATTGATAAAGATCATCGTCAGAAATGGCTCTGAAAAGAACTGTAGGATTATTTATCTTAAGCTCTTCCTTTCATGTTCAAGCTTGGTGGTGACTTACCAGGAACGCCGACTGCTTTATCGCTTAAGATGAATGGCAAAGAAAGCAGTATTCGGGGAGGCTCCTTCGGTGTCCCCTACGAAAGAATTCTAGTAGAGAGGGTAAAGCCAATTCTCAAGCCTCGTCTGGTTTCTGAACAGGCTGAGTTCAGACCGGGAAAGAACTGTACTAGCCAAGTCCTACATCACTCTGAACACATAGAACAGGGCGACCAAGACAAACGTCTTGGTCGCCCTGTCTGTTTGTATAATTACAGGTGTGTCATGCGTATACCTAATCGCAGCGTATGACACTGCCAGCTATAGACTACTCCTTAAAAAGGTCAGAATCTAAACCTTTTCAGGGGAAGAAAGCCGCACGCGAAACCAGAAGAATGACCTAGCGCAGGGTGAGATACTATCACCCATGTTATTTAACGTGTACACTAACGACCAAACAATCATTCAAACTGCCGAGCACTTCCTGTTTGATGACGACCGTGCATTGGCCATACAAGACCTTTGAAGGGGTCGAAACCAGGCACTAGGAAGCATTTCGTTATCTTACAATTTACTACCACAAAATCTCGCTAGAGAGGCAAAAAGAAAGCTGAAGATCAAAAGGAGCAGACACCAATTGGAACATGCGGAGCATCCAATATACCTCGGAGTAAAGATAAACAGAATACTCACTTACAAAGCTCACTGCCAAAAGGACCGCTCTAAAGATAGCATCCCGTAAAAACCTACTTCGCAAACTTCCCTACTCTAAATGGAGCTTCCAGTCAAACGTCTCTTAGCTTCTCCACGGGCGATCATGCATGCCCTGTCCGGAGTAGATCGGCACATGCTAAGAAAGTGGATGTGGCCTTAAACGAAGCATTCCGAATAGCAACGCCACTAGAGAAACTATATCAGTGTGCGGGGATCGACCGATGGAATAGACTTAAAGCTACAGTCATTTGACGACAGACATGTGATATTCGATAACATAAGATGGAACATCACATGTCTGTCGTCTGTGTCGTCTGCCGTCACATCTTATCGAAAACTTAAGTATGAATAGTGCTGAGATGGGAATTACGATAAACACTAAAAAAACGAAGTACATGCTAATTACAAAAAGACCACAAAATATACATCACCTATTGACAATCAATGGTAACGTGATAGAACAAGTAGAAAAATATCAGTACTTGGGAACTTTGATCAATGAGACCAATGATCATACTGCAGAAATAAACAGGCAAATAGAGATTGCCAGATCAGCATTTACACGAATGAAGCCACTCCTAACGTGCAAAAATCTAAATTTGGAGATCAGACTACGTATCATTTGCTGTTCGATATTTTGAATATTATTATATGGAGCTGAGACTTGGACATTAAAAAATGCAATTTAAAAAGAATCGAAGCTTTCGAACTCTGGTTATATTGTAGAGTATTAAAAATATCATGGACTGATAGAATTACAAATAAAAAAGTACTGGAGAGGGTTGTTAAAGAAACAGAACTAATCAGCAATAAACAAACCAGAAAACTGGAATACCCAGGCCACGTGATGAGGGGACCAAAATATGAAATTTTGAGACATAATACAGGGAAAGATTCAAGGAAGAAGATCTGTTGGCCGAAGGCAGAGCTCATGATTGAAGAATTTACGTAATTGGTATCAATGCAGATCGATTGATTTGTTTAGAGCAGCAAGTTCAAAAATAAAAATAACCATTATAATTGCCAACCTCCGTAGGGAGACGGCACTCTCTAAGAAGAAGATGTGATGTTCATTGCGGAAGAGCAATCATAAGAAGACCTGCAGCTAAAATCCAGGAAAGATTTACTCAATAGCAAAAAAAACACAGAAGTTAAAACACTTCACAATTGTGTATTTTGGTATAAAAACATACAAGTACTTAAAAACTTTTTAAAAGTGTCGTCAACATTTAAAATTCTGGCAGAACGTTTTCAATCTATACAGATCATCTTCAGTGCCTTTTGTATTTGGTGCTAACAATAAGGTGTCTATAAGACTTCCATGTGTGGATTTACAAAATATCACATTTTACATTTAATAATGTTGAGACTCTAGGTCGATGACAATGGAATTGTTTTTAAAATTAAAATTTACTTTAGGGACTACATGTCTCTTAAGCTCGAATACTTGCACGTGGTACTTGTCAGTTCGTTTCAACTGACAAGTACCACGTGCAAGTATTGACGACACTTTTAAAAAGTTTTTAAGTACTTGTATGTTTTTATACCAAAATACACAATTGTGAAGTGTTTTAACTTCTGTGTTTTTTTAAACGATGGTATACAGCCAATTACGGGGTTTTCCCATTAATTTTTACTCAATAGCGTTCCCGTGGGACATTCAGCCTGGTATCCTCCGAAATCAAATCAACCGACTGGTTTAAACTGAGTCAATTTGCGGTTGTAAGCCTTGAAAATCGTAATTTTGCTTTTTTTTCAGTTTTAAATTATTTATAACTCGAAAACGATCAACTTTAGAGAAAACTAACAACAGATATTTTTTTATTATAGTGATCTAAAATATCTAAAAAAAATGAACCTAATGAATCGCGCATGACAGGGTGGGCGCTCATTTGTACAATGAAAATTTAAACCATTTTATAATTATTATAAATTTTCTTATAGCTGGTAGTATTTTTAATTACTATTTACAAACATTGTAAATTGTACTATTGGAGATGATATTGCGCAAAAATATATAATTCTTTATAGCTGACACACAATTTAGTTGATAAAAGGACTCTGGTAATTCTACGAAAATTATATGCAATTATACCAGAAGTTTACTTGAAGTTTTATTATAAACGTTCAAAGTTTTCTCATTTTTGTTATTAAATAATGGAAAAGTTATATCTATACTAAAACTACAAATTACCATTTATATTATTTGATAAAGTTATATTTTGACAATATCGGTTTATTTGTGACCATTAGTTGTTTATTGAATTACGGTATCAGTAGTATTTTGAATTGATTATCTATCAGTTAACTAGTAATATGGTTAAATAGATTTAATTATTAAAACAAAATTAAAATTACTGGGGATACACACAAATATTGTGATATTATTACATATTTATTATAAATTACATGTCTCCTAGGGACGAAATACTGGTAACAATGCATTTCGGTTGACGGATGCATTAGTCCTTGTAAGGATCGTGATATGTACAGGAACACGTAAAAAAGTATATATCACAGAAAGTGATGGAGTCGAAAGAAGCTGGGCAAAAATTAAGTCTAACATCTTAGCCTCGGCAAGGAAGTTCTTGATGAAAGAAATATAAATAAAAATAAATCCTTCCCAGGGCGAAGAACTCCATGGTTTTGTACAGAAGTGAAGGAAAAATATAAAGAAAAGAAAACAGCTTACCCGAAATAAATGTCAAACAAAGCACCAGAGGCATACCATAATTACAAGACAATTAATTGAAACGAAACATATGCACTTGTAAGAAAAATAAAAAATGATCACCGGAACGCTTTTCGAATCATGATTTTTACGGTCTGCAAAAGGAAATATATCGCTTCATAAAAGGTCAAAGAACGGAGGTAAAGGGACTAATAGAACCAAAACACATACAATAGGATACGTGGATTGACTACCTAAAAAAGCTAAATGCAGAGGAAGAACAAACGACGCTAGAACCGGAAACACCAGAAATTATCACAAATGAAGAACTTAATATAAATGTACAGGAAGTACCTGAAGAAAACTTGAAGAATAGAAAACCAGCAGGTAAGGACGGGATACCAAACGAGTTACTGAAATATTGTGAGCAGCATTTTCAGAACAATTAACAACATTAATTAATAAAATTACACAACACAATAAAATACCGGAAGAATGGAAAACGAGCGAACTAATTCTACTATTCAAAAAAGGAGATAAAAAACAGCCAAGAAAGTACAGAGGTGTAAACTTGTTAAATATTACGCTAAAACTTACAAGTAAAATTTTACAAAAGCTAATACATCAGAGGAAAAGTTTAGCAGATAAACAGTGTTTTCGTAGTGGAAGATCGTGTACAGATGCAATATTCGTATTAAAGCAAATTACTGAAAAATCACTAGAGTATAATAGACTAGCATATCTGTGTCTGATTGACCTAAAGAAAGCGTTTGGCAGAGTAAGAGTCAAAGATTTAATCCATCTTCTGTATAATAGAGAAGCTCCCCTAAATATTATAGAAACTATCGAAAAGATCTACCAAAACAACAAAATGGATGTCAGAATAGATGGACAACTTACAGAACCTATAGAAATAGGTAGCGGAATAAGACAGGGGGCAATGAGCCCCATGTTCTTCAATTTGATCATGGATGAAATCATCAAAAGCGTTAACAAAGGAAGAGGATACAGAATGGAAAACAAAGAAATCAAAATACTCTGTTACACAGACGACACAATATTGATAACCCAAGATGAAGATAATCTGCAAAGATTGGTACACAAATTTAACAAAAGAGCAAAATAATTTAATATGACAATCTCATCTCAGAAAACTAAAACAATAGTAGTCAGCAAAGAACCAACCAGATGTAAAATAGAAATTGATGGCATCAGTATGGAACAAGTAATGGAAATAAAATACTTGGAAATTACACTTTCTAGCTATGTAGACCTGAACAAAGAAATGAGAAATCAAGAACAAACAGCAAATAGACTGGCGGGATGCCTTAATAACACTATATTACAAAACAGACACATTAACACTGAAATTAAATCAAAAATTAATAAAGCCAGTGTAAGACCAATAATGACATATGCCTCAGAAACAAGACCCGACACAGCCACAACGCAAAAGCTACTGCAAACGGCAGAGATGAGAGTACTGAGAAGAATTATAGGAAAGAAGCTGGGAGATAGAAAGAGAAGTGAAGACATTAGAAGAAAATGTAACGTACAGTGTATAAATGAATGGACACAAAATAGAAAAAAAGAATGGAATACCAACATAAGCAGAATGGAGGAGACCCGTGTTGCCAAAATAGCAGATAAGTCACCAATCGGCAGAGGAAGTATCGGACGACCGCGCAAAAGATGGAGTGACAGCCTTCCATAGAGGTATTAATCCGCACATGAACAAGCAGAATTGCTTATAAAGAGGAAGAAGAAGAAAAAGAAGAGAATTAGCCAAAGGAACTCATATCTTGGCTCCTGATTATATGTCCTAATTATAAGTTATTTTAGTTAAGGTCTCTTAATGATAGATAGTGAAATAATCTTTTTCTTTAATTATTTCTATTTTTCATCTGGTTGGTTCTTTGCTGACTATTATTGTTTTAGTTTTCTGAGATGAGATTGTCATATTAAATTCTTTTGCTCTTTTGTTAAATTTGTGGACCAGTCTTTGCAGATTATCTTCATCTTGGGCTATCAATATTGTGTCGTCTGTGTAACAGAATACATATTTTGATTTCTTTGTTTCCCATTTTGTATCCTCTTCCTTTGTTAACGCTTTTGATGATTTCATCCATGATCAAATTGAAGAGCATGGGGCTCATTGCCCCATGCTCAATGAATCCCCTTGTCTTATTCCGCTACCTATTTCTATAGGTTCTGTAAGTTGTCCATCTATTCTGACATCCATTTTGTTGTTTTGGTAGATCTTTTCGATAGTTTCTATAATATTTAGGGGAGCTTCTCTATTATACAGAAGATGGATTAAATCTTTAACTCATACTCTGTCAAACGCTTTCTTTAGGTCAATCAGACACATATATGTCTGTATGTTGCTTGTGCTAAAATATTGAAGTAAGGAGGGCAACCGAATCAAATATCGGAGAGAACCACAGAGAGACCTGGCGATTGAAAAAAAATTTAAAAATTGATGGAAAAAACCAGTTGAACGAATGGAAACAGTAACAGCAATGTTCATCAAAATAACAAACGAGATTGTGGGACGTTTTTCACTAAATATTTTATACATCGGAATAATTACACTTTTCTGTTTTTGACGATTCGTCAAAAATTTCTGAAATACATTCATAATTTTATTTCATTGATTATATTATTAATCATTTTGAAAATGATTCCCTGACTGAAAATGGAAATGTTAAAAACAAAAAACACAAGTTTCATTAAAACATTGTGATTAATACAGTGTAAAAAATATTCAGTGGAAATTAAGGAAGCAGCTCAAGAACTTTAAAAAATAAAGAAAGATAAAGCAGTGGAGCAGATACTAAGTAGTAAGAAATAGTGAAAGACATTTAGAACAAATTGAGAATTAGAGAAGACTCCCGTATTTGTGGGATAAAGAAATATAACCATAAATAGAAAAGAAAAGAGAAAAATACCAAAAATTATGGGCAATAACGCAAATAATTCTTATTTTAATTACCTATATAAGATACGCAGATACTTCATAGAAATTAATGTGCAATAATAAAACAAAACATAAAAATACAACATTGTTTTTTTTAATATCAATAGAAAATAGGACACCATGAACTTAAGATATTCCTGTAATATCAGCTTCCTCAGAAGTAAAATTTTAAACTATTTTAGTATGGAAAGCAATTTGTAGTATTACATAACAGAAGATTTGATTACTGTCTTTTATACTTCTTAATGAACAAACAGATATTGGTAGGTCTCTGTTACTAAGTTTAACGCAAGTTAGTAAGGTAGAATAAAGTTTCTCTTCTGAGGAAGCAGATGTTACAGCGAAAAATATTAGGTTGACGATATTATGTGGAAGTTAAAAAACAGGATTGTGTTTATGTTTTACTGTAATTCAAAGTCATGCGACAAAGTCATAAAAGAGACAGGTAATGATGTAATTGGGACGGCTAAGCGAAAACGAAATGAACATTGGTTTAACGAAGAATACGCTGAGATAGCAAGAAGGAAATGCGTACGATAGCGTACTTCAGACTCTAACAAAGAGCAGCAACAAAACCATCTAAAGATGGGTACAAAATGCCAAGGAACGAAAAAAAAGCTATGTAGAAAAAAAAGAGAACAAACAGAACGAGAAATGAAAGAACATGGAACATGGAACTCGGAACAGTAGATCAGAGACGAGAAAATTATATCCAAAACTAAATAAAATGCGAAAAGAGTTCATACCTACACTAACTATGTATAGAAATAAAGACGGAATAGTAATAAACGACTAAGATGACATCCTGAAGAGATGGGAAGAAAATTACAAAGAACGATTAAATAAGGCCAATAACGAGGTATAATTTCTCCTCAAAATATAAACGATCACAGAGAAGAAGAAACCTCCACAAAATCAGAGATTAAATAATATGCTATAAACACGAAGTGAAACATCACCAGGGTCAGACATTACATTACATCAGAGTTAATTAAGCAGAGTGGTGATAGCCTAATGGAAGTATTCCACAAAATGCAAAATGAAGGGAGACACAATCGAATGTGACAAATTTACGGAAGGATTATCCTGCTTAATGTAACGAACATATAAGATGCTGTCAATGTACCAAAGACTACAACCATACGCAGAGAAGATAATTGGATAATCAGTAATCAGTATGGATTCTGCAGGCAGAGGTCTGCAGTACACCAATTTTTCATATTAAGATAAATCTTAAGAAGATATTAAGATGAGAAATGCCATGAATTTGATGTTGAAATTCATCAACTCTTTGTACTGCATATGACAGTATCATTCGTGACATGCTATATAGAGTAATGATAAACTGAAATATCAAACAAATTGATAGACCTAATCAAAGACACCATGTTCAAAACATAATTTATGGTGATAATCCAATGATTGTAATACATTGTAAGGGACTAAAACATAATCTTAAGGGTCACAATAGTAAATAACAGCGTAGAAACTGTGACATGCAGATGATCTACCTGGGATCCCTAATAGATAGAAACAACAAAATAAATACAGAAATTCAATGAATCTATGCAGAATCCTGGGAATTGACAAAACCGGACGAATCGTAACTCTGAATATTTGAAAGAAAAGAGAGACGATTTCTTCTTAGAGTGCCGTCTCCCTACGGAGGTTGGCAATCATAATGGCTATTTTTATTTTAGAACTTGCTGCTCTAAACAGATCAATCGATCTGCATTGGTACCAATCACGTAGATTCTTTAACCATGAGTTCTGCCTTCGGCCAACAGATCTTCTTCCTTGAATCTTTCCCTGTATTATCAGAGAGACGATACAATTTCGAATTGTATAAAGCCTATAGAGAGCCTAATGTGGTAAAGCTAATAAAGCGTGGTAGACTACAATAGATAGGTCATGCGGAGCGCATGAAACCATCAATATAATCATAACTCTACAAAAAACGGTGAAAAAGCGACCTAAGAGTCAGCCTAACATACGATATATGGACCAAGTGCAGAAGAATTTGAGAAAACTTGAAACTAGAAACTGTAGAACGAAAGCTAGAAAGAGGAATGAATGGAGAGGATTAATTGAACAGGCCAAGGCACAATATTGTTATTTTATGTTTTTTTGTCATTTATAGTAGTTAAAATAATGTAAAGGGGTGGAAATGCTACTAAGAATAGTGATATAAAATAATTTTTACACGATTTACGGGGGTAGAGACCCAAGACCCAAATCTTATTGCTATATTTTATGTGGAGAGAGGCTGTAGTGTTTCTCCAGCAAGGTACTCCATATGAGAGCTTAGACTGCACCAAACCTACACTATCTCAAAATCACCAAAGCAAATAAGACGCCCCTCTGTCGAAAGTCTCTGGCTACTTGTTTTGACACTGTATCCTCCAGTCCCGTTACGTGTATCATACGGCTGCTCAGCCTGTGAGCTATCTTCAGCTTGTTTCGTCTATTCCTTTTAAATTAATCGCCCTTGTCATTCTTGTAGGACGTATTGTCGGATGATTATAGAGAAATGCACCCAGCATAACCTCTGTTTTTTAATCTCTCTGATGTATCGGATTTTCAACCAATACACAATACATTGATGCCCATCTTGATCAAGGGTGCCAAGTTAAATGCCCGTTCGGGCCACTCAACGATTCCTCGTCTGTCTATCCATTCTCCATAATAAACATTAAGGTATTCCCGCAAATATGCCAGCGAAGCTCATCCTACATGCATTGACCGATGTTCGCGAGTGTTGGATCGTTGTCCTTTGCTCACGTAAATCTTCGAGCATTTCCAGATATCTTTGGCCCGCCACGTTACCTTCAAAAAAGTACGGACCCACGAGACCTCCAGCATGGATACCTACCCACACACACACACCAGGTAGGTTTAATTCTTCTTCAATGATGACTTGAGGATTCTGGTCGTCCCAGTACACGCAGTTATGCCGATTGCTTCATCCGACCACAAAATGGTACGCTGGTCCGGATTATCCTGACTGCATCCAAGGTACCACTCGAAAAATTTTATCTGCGATCGAAATCTTTCTCGTGAAGTGCGTGGAGGAGACGCATTTATTGTTTGATATTGTTTGCCTTTATTGTCCCTTCTATTGAGAATTCTAGCGTATCATTAATGTTGACTTTTGTTCTGGTCATAATTGCTGTTGGTGTAAATTAATTGATAATATGGTCTTAGAAGCATATATTTGAATTACTTTTATTTATATTTATATTTATTCTCTTTATTTTTAGTATGAGGTACTTTTAAACCATTGAATATTATTTTGATAACTTTGTGTTCTACCAATATTTTGTTTATGATAAACCATACTCCGAAATACGTGTTATCTTTATTTCCTTTGTAATATAAAAAACACCGGATCTTAATGTAATGCGGTTTTTAACTTTCTAGTTATTGTTAAAATTAGTATTAAGTTGTTTAATAATAAAATATACCGCTAGTGCAGCTTGGCAGTGTAATAGGTCTTATTTCTTGGATCTACGGCATACAAAGAAGTTACAAATGTTATTTACGCGTCGACCTAGGGCCTTTTAATATTTTTAAAATATCTAGATGTTTTCACTAGCGCCTGGTGGGAAGAAATCTTGAAAACGTGGCCAAAAGTCTCAAAAACAAAGTATTATAAAAAGATATTTTCGACTATTAAATTGTTTATGGAAAAGTTGATACTATTGAATTCCCGTCATAGAAACTGCGCCGGCTGATTCATTTTCAAGTTGCAGACTAGCTCTAATACGTCTTCGTTAGTCAGGCGTGGGACCAGCTTAGCGTAAAAGGTTGTGCATCTTTAAAGGTTGACCAACTGTTTTTCTACAGTGATAAATCAGATTAAAACATGGAAAATGTTTCTGAATATATGTACTTCGTTTTTCAATGCTTTACGCTTGTAAAAAATTTAATAACAATAGGTCTTTATAAACAATTATTTCTGAACAAAAATATGTAAAAATAAAACTAAAATTTCGTTTTAACTAATCGAAAAGTTATGTATTAGACCTCATTAGACCAAATGTCCAATATTTCTATTAAGTATAACTAATTGACTTTCAAAATAACTTAAACCCGCCAGTGCACTGGTCAGTAAATTACTAGCCAGTGCTCAGGTAATAAATAACATTAAAAAATATAATGTTAAAGTGTTTATTTTATTGCGGGCATTACGAGTTTATTTTTACTCATAACGTAGTAAAGGAACCGAATTGAAATTTTGGAAATCACTCGAATAGAATCTTCAGATCATTGTTACTTATGCGAAGCAACATCCACTAAGTTCAACGATATTGACGCAATGTTAAAAATAACTGTAAACGATGATCATTACAAACTACAATTTTCACCTCTACATGCTGGATTAGGTGATTTGAATGTTGCATTTATATATCCTACCAAAGTGGCATACAAAAATGACCAGCGCACAAAGACGAAGATGCGAAAAAAAAAAACAAGAAAACTTATGATCCAGTATGGTTTCAAAACGAATTGGGACTCCTCAGAAACAATCGAAAACCCGGTTAAGGCAGTAATATGGATGGAAACACAGCTTGACGAAGGCATTTGACCGGGTCAAATTAAAGGACGTAATCTACTTATCGCACGCAAGAGAGATACCTTTAGGAATATTCAAAACGATTGAAAATATCGACAAGAACAACACAACACAAGTCAAAGTAGAAGAAGAACTAACTGACCCTATTAAAGCTGGCAATGGGATAAGACAGGGAGATTCCCCGATCCTTTATTTTTCGACCTGATTATGGATGAAATAATAAAAAAAGTAAAAAAAAAAAGAAAACCAAATGGAAGAAAAACAACCAAAACAACCTACTCTTTCAATGTGAACAAGATTTACAACGTTTGCTGGGGTTTAATTTAACCGCCTAAAAGTTTAACAAGATAATTTTCCCAAAAAAGACAAAATGCATGGTTTTAACAAATTTTCTAAGATTTAAATTGGAACTGAAAGGTCAGATAATAAAACAAGTGATGAAGTTTAAATATCTAGGCATCACATTATCCACCTACGGAAAGCTCGAAACAGAAGTGGAAGATCAATAATTGAATAGAACAAACAGAGCCGCGGGTTGCCTAAATGAAACAATACGGGGAAATAAAAATATCGCGAAGGAAATAAAAGGTAGAATTTACAAAACAGTCATCAGACCAATAATGACATATACAGACAATATGACATACGCGGCAGAAAGACGACCTGTAACAGCACAAAAATGATGTTAGAAACAGCAGAGATGAAAACACTTAAAAAAAAATTGATGGTAAAACAATATGGGACAGAGTTAGAAGTAAAGATATACGACGTAAACGCAAGGTGGAAAACATCTAGAATTTTGTAAGACATAGAAGAGTAGAATGGAACAATTATATATGCCGAATGACAACAAATAGAGTAGTAAAGACGGCAAGAGACGGTTGCCAATAGAAAGACAATCAATAGGAAGAACACGAAAACGATGGAACGACAACTTACTGGAGACACATTGAAAAACAGAGAGTCATGTCTACATAGAAAGAAAAGGAAGAAGAAAGAAAGAAGAAGAAAGAAAGAAGAAGAAAGATAACCACAAACCCATAGTAGATGAAGATATTTAGATGATGTGGTCTCCATTTGACCTCATGGACCAGAAGCACTCAACACAATTTTGATGAACACTAACTGTAAAGAAGAATCAATCAAATTCACCATTTAAAAGGAAAATAATAACTTACTATCATTTCTGAATGCATTACTCACAAAGGAGGATATGGCAATTGTAACTAAAGTCTACACAAAAGCAACCCACACCAACAGATATGTAAATTATTAGTCAAACCACAACATAAATATAAAAAGGAAATCATCCTATATGATAGAGGTTAAAGCCAGCCACTCACGGTACTGCGGTGTCGTTCGACATAATCGGACAGCGGCGTTGTTCAATTTGTTGTCTTATCTGGTGCGCCCACACACCGTACTGCACCGTAGTATTTGTTCGGTTCTCGAACATATCAAATCAAACAATCATTTTAGCGTCTCTTGCTTTGTGCATAACTAAGCGTAAAAAGAAACCTAAAATGAAACGCAGATTTTGGTGGAAAGAATGCAAGATTTTTGTCCAAAATAAATCTCGTCTGTTTCTGCACCTGATTTACTTGACTGCAATACTAATTTTAATTGTCTTTTATAGGATGTTCTAAAATTGTTAATTTTTTTTCTTACATACTCTTCATTCGTATCTTTGTTCACTTTTTGGAGCTTTCAAATTAGAATGTCCATTGCCTGTTTTTGGGCGTTTCTACCGTGATACGTTTTACCTTTAATTCGCCATAAGCATTCTTGTTCTTTATATAATTAAAAAAACTCTTTTAAAAAATTCTCACTAAATTAAGCTATGTCGATTTTCTATATGATCAAAGCAAATGTGTAGTTAAAAATGTATTCTTGCAGTATCGACAAATTGTAAACGGTCACACACGCTTAACAAATTGATGAGATCAACTCTGCAGTACTGCAGCAGACAGGCCAGTCTGTCTGCGGTCAAATTGTACGATTTCATTGGATGCACGGTCACACACGATCAAAATCCTTGCCAATTCGTCGAACTCGACGAAGTTGAACAACGCCGCTGTATCGTGAGTGGCCGGCTTTAAACACCGGCTCCAACAAAAGTGCATTTCAGGAATAAAAAAAGCTACTAACAAAGATTTTACCAAAAAAATATTATCTATTATCATTTAAAACAAGAAATTCCACAAGATTGAAGAAAAGAAACAAAAAAAAACACCAAAGATGATCCAAAAATGCCTATAAGAAGGCATTTTAAGAGAACAACAATACTATGTTCGGAAAAATTAAAAAGAATAGGAAATAAATGCATCAAAACAACATTTAAAATAATCAACAAATTGAGATCTATTTTTTCCAAAACCAAATCCAACAACACATAGGAGAGATAAAAAATCTGCATCTATAAAATGTGAATAGAACTTTCATCTGGTAAAAACTTCAATACAAAGTGTTAAAAGGATAAATAAGATTAAATAACAGAGACTTTGACAGATCCCAATCAATAGTCATGGAAGAAATGGAGAGCAAAAAGAGAACAATCAAAGAATCAGCCATACAGGTTAAGATCATTTATAATTTTACTTTAGAATTTTTTAAAACGATTTCCGGATTAGAAATTAAAACGTCAAAAAAATGTAAAATATAATTCTCATTCAGTTGTGGTTTAAGTGTTTCAATCCCATATAAAATAATACTTAATGATTCTAGTTAAAATAAAGATGGATACTTACCAAGATTGTGAATTTCCCTGTGAGCAGTTCAGACTTGAGCGGTTCGTTCTTGGGGTCAAAATTAATTAGGCCTTCACGTTGTCGAGTCAATTCGTGTTGGTCAAATAGCGTCAGAGCTCTGACGACGTCAAACTTACGCGCGTACAAAAATCGCACAGCCGTGGTCCACGACACCGGTCCTATTTTCCGACGGTATTTGGCGTTTACTTTTTCTATAAATTCTTTTGTCGTCTGAAACAAAAAAATAATAATAATAATGGGTTATAATATTTATTTTATAAGAATGAGAATAATGCCACATAAATAGTAAAAATAAATACTTCAATTCAAGCTTTCAAAATTTGAGGAGTTTTATTATATTACTACAAAAAGTGGCAGAATAATGAACAGTTAAGCATAAACACAGGAAAGCGTGCGATCAAAGGGCATTCAATTACAATAAATTAATCTGTATAAAGTAATCTCATTTAGTTTAATTTTTACAGTCGATATTTTATAATTGGAGCATATTGAAATCTGCTGAAGAAAGTTTTGTTTTCATAATAATAAATTTGATGCACGAGGCATCAGGTAAATTATATTGCTAAAGAAAAGAAGTACACGCGTTGTTTTGAATGCTGAGTGGATTGAAAACTAGTATAAATTGAGATTGGTCCAAATTTAGCGGTAGTCTTTTAATATATTTTACCTTAGTTAAGACGTTTAAGTGTACTTATTTGAGTTACAAATAAATTATTTTTTCCACAATTCTACCGTCGACTGCATATTATTTTTTCATCGTTGATGTCCGAAGAACAATTAAATAATACACTATATCTATTATGCATCGGCTTACAACACTTCGACATGGGGTTAAAAATGGAAGCATGTCTATGTCTGGTGTACAGGTAATATTTACCGACTTGCTGAGTTGGTGAATTTGTTAAATTTGTTATATATAAATATATCTATATACAAGGTGTAACCTCGGAAACCTTTTTTGGATGATGCTAGAAAGGTCACCAATGGAGACACTGCGGACGGCAGCCAGATGGTTGGTGGAGAGCAAGTCGTTGGTTCGAAACTAGCTTTTGGAACCGGGAATGGGTCCAACGGATGAAAGAAGTAAAGATACGACAATATAAGATATATTAGAAAAGATACAGAAATAAACAAAAAGATAGATGGGTAAAATTACCAAAGATAGGATAAGATAGATGCAGGGCGTCACTTACCTTTTTTGGTTTAAGGAGCAAATTAAGAAACCTTAGAAAAGAAAAGAGATAAAGAAAGATATTTAGGTTCTGAGACCAAATTCAAGGAAAGATATCAACAGTTAATAATTAAATAAATTTGGTCAACACTCTACATAAACAAATAATAAATATATTAGGTGGACTCCGTCCACCTACTTATCTACGAAACTTAATCAGCCTGATCTTTCTTCTTGTCGAAGGTATAATAATAATTTAATATAATATGCAAATATTCAGAGGTATTATTATATCAGGAAACTTGTTAGGAGTCGACAAATAAAATTCATACATAAAACAAAAACAATATATTCAACACCACAAGGATATAGGCAGCTGAATGTACACACAAGTAATAAAAAATGCACCATCAATTGATCAATGGTTGTATACATATAGAAATGAACAGTTTTATAATTAGGAAATACCTTTACAGATAAAATATAATGAAATCATACACAAATTAAATCATCAGCGAAGAGAGCCTGATAGCGATTAAAAATACTCTACTAAAACTGATTGGAGAAAGCTCTCTTTGCTGTGTAAGGGCTTACCTCGAGATAATACAGTAAAGAAAAAAATGAGTAACAAATAACACAAAGTTTTTTAAAGTTAAATTCAAAGAATACAAAAAGATTACAGAAATAATAATTTAACCAAACCGCACTTGGTTAAGTTAATTATCTGTTCGCACTGTTGTTTAATGATTAACTGAGAATTAAATGTTCGTAATTTAGAAGATCTTAAAAACTGATTGAAAGTTCAGATAAAAATATTAAATGTTCTTTTAATTCAATTGTTAAATCGGTAGTTAATCTTAACTACACGTGAAGACATGGATAAACGTAGATTCGCCCAGATAATTAAGATAACATGATACCATACCATATTATTCGCCCAGATAATTGAAGATACTATGATTATGATAACTTACAGTAATTCTCGATGACTACTACACTGCACTGAAGTTATTTAAATTAGATTTAGAAATTAAAACTATATAAGTGTATACACACTTATATAGTTTGAATTACCCCAAATACTTTAGACCACATGTTCTGTTGCTGTGCTAATTTTTGAAGTTGCTAAATGTTGTTAGTTAATTGATTGTTTATACAATATTACCGTATAATGTCCATTTACTTGAGTTTACTCACAAATCTGATAATATCATTGACTGCTACATGTCTTTTTAAGGTAACACTTATAACATCTTCTCCATGATTGTGTGGTTCTCATATTGTACTTTTTAGATGAACTGATAATGCTTTCAGAATACGAAAACGAAACGTCTTCAAAATAGATAAAGTAGCCTATCAACTTTGTCTTTTATTTCTCCACCTTGAGACCGATATAAGAACCCACCACTCGTCTGAGTGATGCTTATAATATATTGGATTGACGGATTAACGCTTTGGTTTAATTCAATCCTGCATTGGAGGACAACTCCAATTTCTCTTCATATGATTCAAATATGTTACTGTTTTGACGGCGCTTGTCTTGAAATTTAAAATTAAGATTGAAAATATTCCAATAGTGTAAAGATTTTAAAGTCTAATAATTAAAATACAACATCGAATATTATATTAGTACGAAACTGTTATGAAATATTTTGTTGGAAATAAACCACGATCATAAAAACATTTATTTGATATTTCGGTTTCCGGAAAGTGATAGTGATTCGTAAATATAACCAGCGTATTTTCTAGAGTAATAGAATGCCACAAAAATTAAAACCATTAAAAAATAACATTATGTAGTGAAGTGAGTATTGAATATACCTTCTAAATTGTGTTATTTGAATCTATTTTAGTCTAATCTGCAAAAAAACACTAAACGGAGAAATGAACTAAAATTATAAATCTGAGAATGAATAGATAATATTTAAATTACAGTTCTATAAAATGTATGCTTGGAGAGAAAAGAGGGCGAAACATATCCATAATGAGCTGTGGTGTAATTTATGCCAAATAGTTGAACAAAAAAAAGGTATAAGATATGAAGTAAAAGAAGAAATAAACAAAAGCCAAAAAAATAGTTGCAAATTTAATTGTGATGAGACAGGTATATTGGAAGACTATAAAAACTGTCAAAACTAAAACAGAGCAGACAAAAATAGTAAATATATTTGTATTGCAACAAAACGGAACATTTGCACTCGTGTATGTTCTTTTGTGATTATACTGTACAAGGATTATTATTTTATCTAATCTATCTACTCGGAGTTTTTTATATGGGAATTTTGTTAAAAAATGCGCTAAAATTGCGTAGTAGATACACTTAGTGTAAAATAAAATAAAAATGTGAAAAAAAACTTTTCAAAAAATATTATTTTTTACACAGATGTTTATTCCAATTAAGCAGAATAATTTATTACCATTGTAACAGGAAAAAAGACTAAATAAAAAAAAACTTATAACACTAGGTACATAAAAAAAATAAAAGTTAAAAAAATTAGTTCATCGTGAGAAGAGAGAAACACAAATAAAACATTATCATTTAGATTTAGCCATACGGCTCTCACTCCCTCTAAGGGTAAAATTCACTTATCCCAGATACGGTATCAAAAGAATTGGCTCTGTTGGGACTCTTTACGTGTTATCGAGACCTAGGTGACTTGATGTGCTGGAGTATCATTCAAAACATTTTGTACACATCTGGACGTTGAGAGTCGTACAGCTTTCTGGATGGTCTTATAGAGATGTTCATTCAGAGCTTTTTTATGTTTTCTAGGAGGTTCTTCGGAATGACTCCAGTAGTAGAGAGAATATTAGGTATTATCTGAGTGCTTTCAATTCATCATCATCATCAGTTTGGCTTTACAATCCTGTGTGGGTCCTAGCCTCCCCAAGAATTCTCTTCTAGTCGTCCCTATCCATCGCCTTCCTCCGCCAAGCACGTATTTCCATATTTCTCATATCTTGGTCTATGTTATCTAGGAATCTTCCTCTTCTTCTTTGACCAATAGGTCTATCAAGGAGCGTTTTTCTAGCTGGGTCGGTTTGCTCCATCCGCATTACATGGCCTACACCACCTGCTTTCAATTCTCTATTGTCAAATTACGTTTTATAATGTTGTAGTATATGTTAACGTTCGTAGCACTCAATATGTAGTCCAGGTTTACGGGTGCAAGTGTCACAAATGTACCTAGTTTTTCGCCTGCCGCCTTGTCCTTTGCAGTTAGAATATACGGCAGTCTTTTTTCTTCCCATCATTTTAGCGTAAAATGTGTGGATTATTATTTAGTCGTTCTTCTGTATCTACAATGACATAAGTTTTTGGACCGCAGTCGACAGTTTTTTGTACGCTCAATAAATTCCCGAACAAACTTTAGAGGTGTTATTGTTTTTTTTGTTTTAGCCGCGTTTTTAAATGTTTTATAACAAATAAGCATTGCCACTGAATATGACATTTCAAATCTCCGGAAAAATAACTTTCACCACCATTTCAATGAATTCCTCAAGAAACAGTATGGCACTAAATAAGAGTCCGCGTGGTCGATACCTCCCATTATTTTGTTATTGACCACTAAATTTGGCTTATTTACAACTTATAAGTTACCTATACGTACTCTTCTGTTGATATGCTGAGATCCTGAAATATCCCACGACGTAAGTGTAGTAACGTTCCTTTTATCTTTCAATGCCAATAACATCAAATTACATGGTCTGCCCACAAAGGTGTTATCTTCGGCAAATGTTATTTTTTGATTGAATTAGGTATACACTTGCGGTTGATTTGAATAGTGCCTGTCAAGTTACATTTACACTTAGTTTTACAATTAACATTTAGTTTTAACAACTCTTCTGGACGTGGCAAGAATTGGTGTACAAATTATATCCTTTATATCCTGGGTTATTGTCCAATAAATTTTGACAAAGATGTAACACAATTCTTGTACTTATAGGTAGATCAGGTCTCACTAAATCTTCTGAAGTCAAACTTCCGTATTACGGTAAAATTGCATAAACATACCTTGTGTTAGCTCTGTGTTAGATTCTGACCCACCATTTCGTAGGTTTATTATGGTTAAAGATAAAAAACTAACTGAATGAATTTTCTTCACAATGTTTCCTGATACTTTCTAAAATTGAATGCAAAAAGTTGCATAGCGATTCATCCTGCGGCAAAGAATTGGTAGGCATAGTGGTTCGTTGCCTCGGCTATATAGATATGGTGTGTCGCCTATATGGCGACATATGAGTGCAAAGATTAAACGTATTGTGGCAACTATACGGCGACATACGAGTGTAAAGGGTTAATAGACAGAAAGTAGAAATGGCAGTGGATAAAGTAATGACAGCCATAAAAAACATGAAAAATAAAAAAAACCGCAGGATCTGGATGGATACCCATAGAGCTTAATAACAATTATTCGTCATTGGCACTGGCAAAATGTGCCAAATAAATAAAAGACTAAAGTTACCTTATATAAATGTTCATAATTGTTGAATTTTGAACAAAAACAGCGATGATTGAAAGTTGCTCAGAAGTTACTAAATGACGTAAACGACGACTGAGATTTACTCAAAAGGGATATAATAGATGACAAAGCATGAGTTTAGAGATATGACGTCAAAACTAAGGTTCAATCGTTCCAGTGGAGACATTTTGGTTCGCCAAGACCAAAAAAGTGCAATTAAAAATACAATTACAAGTGCTGTCGAATGTGAAGGTTATGCTCACTGTGTTCTTAATGGCATAGTGCACCATGAAAGTTTGTCATGAGGGCAAACGGTCAATAAAGAGTACTACCTACAATTTCAACGCCGTTTGCGTGAAGCAATCCGAAAAAGGACTGGATTTGTGAAAAAACAACTCAAAACAGCACACACTTCATTGCTTGTTCATGAATTTTTGACAAAACAATACTGTAATGATGCCCCAGTCTCCATATTGGCCAGCCACGGCTCCGTGTGACTTTTTCCTATTTCCAAAAATAAAAAAAATCTTTAAAATGTCGTCGTTTTCCAAACATAGGTGACATCAAAAGCGCATCGCTAAAGAACTAAAGGCTATCCCAAAGATCGAGTTTGAGAAGCGTTTCAAGGATTGGCAGAAGCGTTGGCACAAGTGCATAATATCTGATGGGGACTACTTTGAAGGAGATAACATTAATGTAGACGAATAAATAAATATTTTTTTCAAAACGCGAAAATTCAGGGTTGAACACACTTCGTATTTTCACCAAACATTCGCATGCGAAAGAAAGCCTTATGTAATTTTTCTAGATATTAAAAGCATATGACAGTATTTCTGTTGGAATGTTGCAGCAGGTGATGGAAAATAGGGGCTCCAGTGCACCTATGTAAATGCAGTAAGGCAGCGACAAAATCAAAAAAGCCTTGTAAAATTGGTTAGAAATTGTCAAACGACTTAATGTGAAATAAAGGATATATACAATATTTTTTTGAAAACGGTGTAAATTGTGAGACAGAATTTTCAAAACTCTTAAAGACACACAATTTGGGTTTAGAAACAATGCGGTTAAAAGAGGCTTTGGTCGAATTAAATGTGCTAGCCCAGAGATGCATGTACATGAACCTTATACCAGGGCAGATTACAGTGAGATATGAGAGGTGGCATTCGGATTTTTGCAGAAGAAGTTGTGTAATAACTTCACTAATAATAATCGACTTATCTTCCCTGTCAAATAGATCGGGAGTATTAATAAATAAATTAAAATATTTAAAAATTGCTAAAAACATCGTTTTTTTACTTCCTTGCTTATAACTTTAAAACGATTCATTTTGGAGCAAAGTCGTAATAAAATAAAATACCGATAATGAAATTTTCTAAAGACACGAGTGGTTGAAAATGTAATACAACATGCAAAATAGCAATAAATACAAAAAAGAGGGAAAACAAGCCTTTTCCTTTTCAACGGTTTTCAATCACTTTGATTGCACTTTATGAAGGTCCTAGAAAATGTTTACAGTATAAAACAGCCCACCATATCTCATTAAAAACGATTTAATAGATTTCGCATAATAATTTTGCAATCTAATTTTTTTTAAACAATTCAAATTCTTTAAAATCTTGCACAACAAAAACTAAATGATATAGAAGTTAACCAATTTTTCTACTCATAAAAAAGCACTACCTACCTATCTAACGTACTTTATGGAATTGAAAACTGATTACTTGGACGGCCTCGGGAATGTTTGTTTATAATTTTAAAATTTTATAAACGCATTATAAAAAAATATAATAACTCGAAAAATATTAGTTTAAATTACGTTCAGAAAATTACGTTGCAAAAGAAAAGAAAAAAAATTGAATTACGATCAGTGGTTCCTGAGATACAACCTGTCAAAGTTGACTAGCATTTGTGACGAAGTTATATTATAAAGAATAGGATGATAGTCTTTGAACCATTACCGTTTTCTTTTGGAGCTTTCTCCATAAAATATTCATATCTTCAAGATATTTATAATAAATGAGCAAAATAAAATTTTGCTCAAAAGCTAAAATCAATGATTGTTTTGTTTCTGTCGTTACAGATTTTTAATCATCTAACCTTGTGAATTGACATTTGATTTATTTACAGTATCTCTCACTTCATAATAATTATGTTCTCTTCTGAAATAACCTATGAGCTGACTCACGAACAAAATTTATAAAAACTTGGAAATTCGAAAGGAAACCACTTATTTGTCATTTCCAGTAATCTTGTTATTAGGTAATACAAATTGTTTTAATTGTTATTGTTACAGATTAATTTATAATTATCAACACTTTTTATTATAATACATACGTTTCATGTCGTTTCAGACAAATAGATAATAACAAATTCGATAGAATAGTCAATATTAAGTACTATGCGAAATTAGTACAAAATTATTGGTATACTACCGAAATATGTAGATCTCTAGACTTTTTGAATTTGTTGATTCTTTACCAAAAGATGAGCAAAGATAAACATAATTAAAGCACTGGAAAACTGTCATACTGTGTAATATTTATATTGACAAGAAATAGATGCAGTTAACTATAACTGATTCTCAAAAAAAAAAACAGAAGATCAAACAGCGCAACTGTTGTTGTCACTTGGTACAAGACCGTTAATCCTTCTTTATGACGATTGCAAATGTTGTATAATTTTGATATGACAGAGAAAGAAAAAAGATGTAGTCAACTTATTCTTGTTTCCATGGACGTTGTTAAGCTCCCTGTTTCTGTTTCGTCAGCCTTTCCAACGGTTTTGCCTTTCCTTATTTGGAGCAGCACTTGAGCAACCGCAGCGCTTTTTATTAGTTTAATATTTTGCAACATTCTAAGTTACTGCTGCATTTCGACTACTAGTATTATCCCTAGTTATGCAAATACTAAGAAATGTGAAGAACACCGAATCATTAGCCTCATAAACCACTCACCCAAAATATTCTTATACATCATCCATGCTCACATATACAAGAAATTGGAGAAGGGTATTGCTGATAGCCAGGTCAAAGACGCAGGTCAACATATAGCCAGGCTAAAATGGAGTTTCGCAGGTCATAACGCCAGACAAACAGACAATAGGTGGAACAACACAATACAACAATGGAGACCATGGACAGGAAAGAGAGCAAGAGGACGACCCCAGATGAGATGGGGAGATGACATTAGAAAGATAGGAGGAATACACTGGAAACAGAAAGCACAAAACAGAAGCGAATGGAGGAAACTGGGGGAAGCCTATGTTCAAAATTGGACGAATTAAAGGGCAAAAGAAGAAGAAGATTGCTGATATACAATTTGGATTTCACAGCGGTCTTGGCACAAGAGAAGCACTTTTTAGCATACAAGTATTGATACAACGAGCAAGAGATGTTAATACAGATGTCTTTACCTGTTTCATTGACTTCGAAAAGGCATTTGACAACGTATAGCATGAGAGGCTTATTGAAACGTTGCGAATCGCAAACATCGATGACAAGGATATAAGAATAATAGCCAATCTCTATAGAAAACAAGTAGCCAAGATTCGAGTAGACAATCAATTATCCGATGAAGTCCCAATACAAAGAGGAGTACGACAAGGTTGCATACTCTCGCCTTTGCTGTTTAATGCGTACTATGAACATCTATTTCGAGAAGCTTTGGGAGAAACGACTGATGGCGTGATTGTTAACGGTGAAGTAATAAATAATCTAAGATATGCAGAAGACACTGTCCTTGCTGCGGATAGTGCTAAAGAATTACAAAGACTGATAGATCAAGTAGTTAACATCGGTAGAAAATATGGAATGAAACTTAATAATAAAAAGACGAAAATTATGATCATAAACAAAAACCAAGATACAGATGCAAAGTTTATGGCAGACAGTGAGGTATTGGATAGAACAGAAAAAATAATATACCTAGGATGCAGCATCACAGACAGCTGGGATCACTCATACAAGATTAGATGTAGGATCGAAAAAGCAAGGAGTGGCTTCCAACAGATGAAGACAGTTCCCTGCAATTTAAACTTGAACTTACATCTCCGACTCAAAATCCTTAATTGTTATGTGTTTTCTGTTGTTATGTATGGAGCAGAGGCATGGACACTCACTGATGCGTCTTGCAGACGGTTGCAGTCTTTTGAGATGTGGCGCTATCGTCGCATGCTCAGAATATCATATGTACATCATATAATTAACGACGCAGTTATGCAACGTTTACAAAAAGGACCTGAAGTCTTGAAATCTATTAAAGAGAGAAAGTTCGCATACTTCGGACATATAGTGAGAAATGAAAATAAATACAGAATCCTACTATTGATATTAAAAGGAAAAATAAAAGGAAATAAGAGGACCAGGCGTGGACGTGTACCAAGAGCAACTTAGATAGAATAAAGAAAACTCAAAGAGCTATGGAAAGACAAATGTTGGCAATATCGTTGAGAGATAAAAAGAGGAACGAGTAGATAAGATGCAAAACCGAAACAACAGACGCTGTAAAATATGCACTGAAATTAAAATGCAATGGGCTGGGCATAATGAAAGATATCAGGATGGAAGATGGAATAAAGAAATTGGCCGCTGGAGACCATATACTGCAAAAACGTCAAGAGGTCGACCGCAAATGTGATGGAAAAATGACATTGAGCAAAGCGCAGGTCCAATGTGGAAAAGACAAACAGAAGACAGAGACAAATGGGAGAGGCCTATATTCAACACATGAATAGATTTTGGGCTATAGATAGATAGAAGAGGACCAGGACGTCGCCGAATATCCTGGCTTAAGAATTTGAGACAGTGGACAGGTATGACCACCACAGACCTGTTTCGGTCAGCTGCTAATAAAATACGATGAGCCATTGTGGTAGCCAACATCCATAGAGGATAGGCACTAGCAGAAGAAGAAGTATTATCCCAGATACATTTTTGTTATTTATTTCATAATGTAGATTTTTATAAAACTTCTGTTTTAATTTCAATTCTTTCATGTTTCTTTGTTTTCAATCTTTTTCAGTAGATGATATATTCAGCCTCATAGATGGCAGAAAATTGTTAGATAAATAGATATTTACATTATATTTTACAATTAGGTGTATACTTGTGTTATAACTACCCCCATGTGACAAACTAAGTGGCCTTCGTCTTACATCATTTTAAATAGGTTCGGGTGATTTCAGTCGACACCATGCCATGTTAAATTAGAAGGTATTGTCGTCTATATACAGCTTGTAATATTTTGAGTTGTGTTAGTAAGTAATATAAGTATTACTAATTTTATTTGACGGTCTAGTCATTCAGTATAAATTTACACTTCTAAATAAACCGTACGATAGAAAATAACGTTACTATTGTTGGATCACTTTAGTGTTGGATCACTTTAGTTTGGTTAATTCCCATTTTAAATTAAACTAATTACTACTAATTTTAAACATCCAAGGAACTAAAAGAGGTAAGTTAGCACTTCCGGTCGTTCTTCGCGGTAAACGCCTGTTAAATCAATTTGTAAATACACTAATCCATTGCAGTCGAAGTACGTTAACCTGGAACCCCTATATTAGCTGTCGTCTCCCAATTTCCCCGATAACTTAATAAAACTCGTCGCCGGTTTAAATTCTCGTGTAGGCTCGACTAAGCGTCGCGTCTGTTAGAGTATTGAAGAAGATGTAAAAATGTTTAATCAGTAGATTTTTTACGTCATAGTTATTAATTGGGATAATTAATTTAAAAAAATAAATAACCTGAAATGGCAACAAGTATTCAAAATTCTACATTCCCTCTTGCGACAGAGTTCAATAAACTGCTAAGCTAAACTGCTTCATAAAATTGTTGGAATATCCACAGAACAAATAAAAAATTATTAGTGAATAGAGGACTATTACTAAAATTAATTAAGTTAGGAAACAAAACAATACTTGTATGACAAATGGCATGATCTCTGTTATGCCATCAAATTCTGTCTAATTGTGTATTGCGTCTCTCTTTTCGACTATAGCCATCATCATCATCATTCAGTCTTCTACGCCGAAAGTTGAATTTAGGCATCCTTTAATTTCTTTCTAATCCAGTTTGGTCGATCTTGAGCTTCCTGTAGCCAGTTCCGAGTGATTCTTTTGACGTCGCCCTCGTTTGTCTATCGTGAAGGTGGTCCATCTCTGCTTCTCCTGTCTGCTTATGATCTCCACACTATATTTTTTCTGGTCCACGCCCATCATTCATTCTGACCACATGGTTCGCCCAGCTCCATTTCAGCCAGGTTATGCACTCTATGATATCTGTGATGCCTGTCTTATTTCCTCGTTCCTGACCGTGTCTCTGAGTCAGTCCAAGTTACGACCGTTTCATTCTTGTTTCTGCTACTCTGAGTTGGGTTGCTGTGGCTTGAGTTAAGGAAAGTGTTTCATCGCCATAAGCCATGACTGAGAATGTTGATCTTGAAGATGTCTGATAAACCTCCATATGCGGTCCAAGCTAAAATGAGTCTTCTTTGAAATTCAGAGGTTTGGTTGTTTCCGGCAATTTGTATTGTATGATGTAAGTATTTATATTTATGAATTAATGCTATTTACTACCAGATTTGTCATGAATTGTGTCGAGATAATGTGCCTCCTGTGTAATTTCTCTTTTGATTATAGGACTTCCCTCCAATGCTGTCATTACGTATCGAATACTTTACGAAAATCTACGAAAGACAGGACCAATGGTCGGTTGTATTCGAAGGATTTTTCTATAATCCCCTTTATGCAGTAGAGGTGGTCGGTGGTGCCAAAGTTTTGCTAAAACCCGCCTGATCCCTAGATTGGTAAAAATCTAATTTTGTTTCTAGTCCATTTGTTATTATTCTTGTGAATAGCTTGTAGCTATGGTTTAACAGGCTTATGGGCCAGTAATTTTTGGGGTCGAGGTAAATACACTGTACCATCTTGTAACTGTTTCGATTTGGGGTAGACAGAAGTTGGACAGTTTCTTTATATTATCTGAAAGTCTTTTTTCTCCAATTAACGATTAAATTAAAGAATACTTCAAAATAAAAAAAGGAATCGAATATTTTCAACCTTAAATATTTCACTAACTATGATGTATCGTAAAGGTCACAATTTATTATCAAAATCAAAAATGTTTACTAAAACGTGTTTTTTGGTATACCAAAAAAAGT
Source organism: Diabrotica balteata (assembly GCA_918026665.1). Taxonomy (NCBI): domain Eukaryota; kingdom Metazoa; phylum Arthropoda; class Insecta; order Coleoptera; family Chrysomelidae; genus Diabrotica; species Diabrotica balteata. The sequence goes on along the minus strand of OU898282.1, from coordinate 86,004,456 downwards.
TTTTACATTTACCTGGATCTCGATTAGCGAACTTATTCCAATAACTCCAACGTGATCTTCAAATAAATTGCTACTACTATTGTAGAGGCACTGTCAGAAGGCAGTTAAAGTAGACACTGCAATATGAGCTTGTTTATATTATAATATAGACGGTCATAGAAGGTCGCTTACAAAAAGATTGATTAGAACTACAGAATTGAAACTATTAAGAGCCATAGGAGTTATTTCTCTCACAGATAAAATAAGAATGAGGATACATTAAGAGAAAATGGAGTCTAGGATGTGGTGATATTGATACGAGCACGACGCCGCGAATGGAGAGATCTTGACGACAGAATGGACCCAGGAAGATTCGCGAAATGGTCAAAAACACATTAACCCAATACAAAAAGAACACCCTCGAAGAGGTACGAGAGGTGAACTAGACATCAACATCACAGGAACTAGGAAGAGATAATAAAGAGGACCATGTCCTACAAGAAGAAGAAGGTAGAAGGTTATCGCTTATGGAATTGATATCTTTCGTTTTAAATGTAAAACAGTGACAGTGGAGTCTCCATTCTCTCTCCATCCATTATTCTTGCTCCATTAACTTCTTTTCCTCCTTCGGCATTCTCGATACCACCCAAACCAGTCAAAAAAGGTCCTAATCCTAATCGTCGATCGAATTACTCGATTCAACCTAATTATATTTCCGCTATAGAAAAGGTTTACAAAGATAATCCGACTAATTTTACACTCAATTCCACGCAATTTATTGCTTTTCTTGAGAGCTTTTTTGCATGTCCCACCCCACTACAAGAAGCTCAAAAATTTTCCTCCAACATAGATGGTAGGACTTATCGCAGCTCTACACAGGTACAAAAGAAATATCACTAAAAGCGCATATCACTAGAATCTTAAAAAAGTTCTATAGTTCTAAAAAGTATAGTTCTAATAATCTAATCACAGCATACATACTCAATAGAAATCCCTCTCTTTCTCTCGCATTTATTTTTTGTTTCTTTTCTCTGTATATTTCTACTTCATCTTTTGTCTCATTTGCGTATTAAAGCTAATTCAGTGGGATTGCCATGGATTCTTCCTTCAGTTAGAGTGATTCCAAGACCTAACATCACAATTTAAATCAGGCATTTGCCTACAAGAAACCAAGGCAAAGAATTCCAAACTTACTCATTTAAAACTTCGAGAGCTTCCAGTATACTAGGACCAATTAAGAGCCAGTGGCGGCACTTTTATCTTTATTTCTTTTGACATTATCTCATCACACCTTCCACTTTCTTCTAAATTAGAAGCCATAGCTATAACTTGTTGGTGTACTAATAAACTCACAATCTGTAATTTTATACGTTCCTCCCCACTACGCTCTCAAGGAGGAAGAACTGTTAAATCTAATATTTGAACTACCTAGTACCTACATACTTGTCGGCGATTTCAATGTCATAATGTATTGTGGGGTTCCAATCACACATATGGTAGTTACAGCAGAAATAAATGTCAGGAGAACCTTATTATACTAAAAATAGCAAGAGCCAAATCTTAACACACTATTAAATTAAGTAAGAAAACTTCATTCAGACAATATATCTCCTCCATAAGTGAAAATCCTCGAAGAACTCTACCCAGACGCCAACATTATAAAAGAAATAAAGTCCAGAAGACTCCAATGGTCAGGACACCTCAGAAGACATTCTGACGAACGAAACGTAAGACTAGTGTGGGAGGAAGTCCCAACGCACGCGGACGCCCTCGTCTCCGGTGGCGAGATAATATAGCAGGAGACCTAAGCACTATGGGCGTGGAGAATTGGATGGAGGTTGCTCAAGATAGAAAACAGTGGAGGCATGTTGTCGAGTCGGCTAAAACTCACGAAGGGTTGTAACGCCACGGAGTAAGTAAGAGTATAAATGAAAATACTAGCCCAAGCCTAGTTTGGGAAAACAATGGACAAATACAGGGCAAAAAAATAACCCTCAAATCTTTAATCACTTTTTTAAGCAAAAGGTTATCATTGACAATCAAGATATAGCCAAGATTCTGGAAGAAATATGCCATTATTCACTAACCCCACGGAATTATCTAGACAGGACCTTACAACGAAGAATAGGCCACACCAAACTAACACACAGTCTCCTTGTGACATCATATGTCCGGTCTATCTGATAAACTTGCCAGTGCCAACTAACAGTGAAACACATTTTTACCTAATGTCATCAATACAGCGGAGAAAGACGGACAGCTAAATCTCAAACCGCAGCTAGGCGACATTCTTAGTGATACCAACCAGATATACAGAATTCTTCAGTTTTTTAGAAAAATATTATTGTATAATAAACTCTACATTATTTTTATATGACATAACTTATTAATACCTCTTGTAATGTTGTATGTAATCGCCCCCCGTGCTAGTGGCCATAGTTGCCGAGCACGTAAATGTAAATAAAAAAAATGTTTTATCTATTGCTTTCAGTAAGCCCCCTACGCAAAAACTACTTGAAGTTGTCAGTAACAATACATAAATAACTACATATAATAACTTTTTGATATTGTCTCATATTTACAAATAAAATTAAGTTTATATTCGTATTATGCACTCTCAAACATATTAAACACTTTAACTTTATTTAACTTTAATACCTTTTGGGACAATCCGCGCAATTTGTGACTGAATTTTAAATAACTGTAAAATAAAATTACAAACGTAATCTAATTTATTCCTTCAGACAGAACGTAAAAGTTTTATCTTGTTCAAAAACCCTAAAATTAGTTTTTAAACCTTAGACTCCCGAGATAACTGTCTATGTCTTTTTCTTGTTGCTAACCGCACGAATGGAAGATTTATGAAAACGAATTTTCTAAATATAACAATAAGGCCGGTCATGGCATAATTTTAATGAAGATGAAAATGACTTGAAAATACTGCGACGGCGACGGAAGTTTTTAATAAACCGGAAATTTCTATTTACAGACTGAACGTCTTAACTAAAAATATGTTTTATAGATAAAATAAAAATATTTACGGTTTAATATGAAATAAAAAAGGTTAATAATGTATACGACATAATCTCTAGATTACGTGAAAATAAAATAATACAAGATAAATGATGGGAGTCAAAATTAAAAATATGCACCAAGAAATAGGTTTTAAATACAGAATTAGACCTTAGCCAGAAGGTTAAGTAAAAGAACTTTACTCTTTCTTTGTTTTCTGCTTGGGACAATTGTCATTCAGCCAGTCTCAATCAACACATAAGTTCTATTAAAGAATTTAAATATGGCAATTAGTCAAACTTGATTAATATGATAATAATAATATAAATATTCCTTACTACAGAATTTATCAAAATATTTATAAATTTTCCAAAATTATCCGTAAATTGTTTTTGTTCTTATACCACGACGTCCGGTATATCTTTTCAGTGTCTTTTACTTTAGTCTTTCCACCTTTGCCTATTTGGGTCAGGTTGGCAGTTCTGTTTGGTTTAAGTAACTTCCAAAATTTTCAAGATTCATCATAAATTTGTTTTAATCAAAGCTTATTTATAATTTAAATAACTTTTCCCGACAAACGTTTAAGTGAACTTATGCGATAACAACTAACATACAAAAGAGCATGAGATTGAATGTTGGATCGGACATGACAACACAACCCACAGTTATGATGGAAAGAAGAAACTGAAAAGATTCAGAAGTTAACTTTATATCGATTTAAGATCGCATCATAGTACAACTATAATAAGAATAATGTAATAAATATTATACAAGTACACCCTCCAGTAGACAAAAACTAACAGATTATAGAATAATTCCATAATATTTTAGAAAAGGGAACAGCTTTGACAATTATTATTGTCAGCATAAATATTTAGCGACTTGCGAAGAATAAGCAGGAAATATATTCTGCCGGAACTAAGCAGAACCAAAAACTGAGACAATTTGTGCCTACTGAAAATCCATCGAGACGGATGTGCTTGCAGACAAAAGATAGATGGACTACGTCTAATCTAGAAGCATCACATCCCAAGTACGGTAGTCCAATTTTTAGAAGACTAGATCTGACCGTGCTATCAGCAGATAACAACAGCAGAATAACTCAAAACTGCTGCTTAAAGTGCTAACGATCGAGAGCGGCGATATTACGATGACATCAGTCTACAAACTGCCAGTAAAAGAAAACTAGTAAACATAGTTCGTTGTTGATGATTTCAATAGCCACAACAACTCTTGGGAGTATAGTGAGGCAGACAGTAATGGACATTTTTTGAAGGAATGAACAAAAGCCAATACCTTAGTACTCTTACACGACCAAAAATTGTCCTGCACTTTAACCAGCAAAATCTGGACATGAAGCTAAAATCCAGATAACTGCTCATAAGCTACTATGATATCCAGGATTGCAGCAACAAAAGATTCAACTTCAAAAAGGAAAAATGGAAAAATTTCACCGAGGATATAAAAATGTCATCGATAAGCCGAGCCATACCTCAGAGCTCTATGATACATTCTGGCCAAATATGAAAAACCATATAACAAAAACCCATTCAACGAAGAAACAGCACTGATGGAAATTAGTGAGGCATTCAAAGTGAATGGAAACCTTGGACAGAATGGATATGGCACACAGTAGTAAGATGGTGTAGAACACTGTCAAAAACTCAACTGCGACCCCACTGAGATCAGACAACTGCATAAAGTAACAAAAGACCAAGTAGCTTACCAGCTCTTATTAACTGAAGGCCCAGGTCAAGACCACAGAAACCGAAAATTGCCTCAAATCTGAAACTTCTAAAAAGACTAAGACTCAGTCGCCAAGAACTGGTCCCTGGAGCTCTTTAACAATTGCCGAGACAAATGCAGTAATAACGCTAAAGTAAAAAGCTACAGTGTAATGCTTTTAAATCCGGGTAAGTATCCAGACTAGAAAATCTACCAACTAATTTCTCTCCTATATCTACCAATTTCTCTCCTATGACATATTTTCAAGGTACACGAAAGAACCATATAGAAAACATATGGAAATCATACATAGTCGACTAAAATGTGGAACCACAAAAAGTTGGATTAAGACCAGGTAAATCATGTACCAGCCAAATTCTCAACCTCACAGAACACATAGAAGTGGTTTTCGAAACTAAATAACTCCACCTACGATACAGTGAATTAACTACATAATTAATTACAGAAAATTAACCATGGTGGCAGGACTGAAAAGGAAATAGAAGAAATAATAGAGGAAAAAAGATTGTATGATGTCTAAATTCCATTCTGTTATCCAAAAATATATCTTGAGAAAGAAAACACCTCTTTAACTCAATCTCAAAAGTATCGTACTGTATGGACGCAAAGCATGGCAGCTAAACAAATTCTTAGAGCTTATTGTCCTTAGACATGGAAATCGAGACTGGAAAAAATACTTAACGACCAAATATGACAAAATATGAGAGTCTCAACAACTATTATTGTAGAAATTGGACACAGACAATTTTTTTGGTACCACGACTTCCTTAGCAAAGAATAAAATGGGTACCGGTTGAAAGAAGGAATGGGTACAAAATAGACATGGTTAGGAGGCGTTCAAAGAGCAATGTGAGCAAAGGAAATGGAAGGGGTAAAACGATGTAAAAATTGGATGAAAAAAAAAATAATATCAGGAATCTTAAGGAATGTATTAAGCTTGTATGTTGCAAAAAAAGGTTTGTAGAATATCGCGCCCTAAAGTTTCAGATAATTTGCTATGAATATAAGATAGAATATCACGTGCTCTTTATAGACTTTAAAAAAGCTTATGATAGAATGATTATAGCAAATATGTACTAAGTACTGGTAGATCTAAGCATAAAACATAAAATTAATAAGATTTATCTTTACCAATACTAAAAAGCACCAATACTGGGAGAGCACTAACTAAAGGGAATGAATTTGGAACAGAAGTCTATAAAATGGTGAACCTTGCCCTGGAAAAAATTATTACAAAGTGAAAGCTGACAATTTTCAACAACGAACATAAATTTCTGGCTTTTGCGGATAACGTAGTTATGGTAACTAAAAAAAATAATTAACGAGAATTTAAAAAAATAAACATCATACCAAATTATTAACAAAAATGTAATAAACAAATTTTGTACCATTTTAAGCGCTTTTACCCAAATATTTAGTGGCTTGACTCTTCTACACTTGGATGGACTTTTTAGCTCGAAAACGTTGTGTTGTGATGTAGCCCGAAAGCGTCTTTTTAATTATATACCTTTTATGAATGATTTCTACATAAAACTTTTGTGCTTTATGGTATACAGCCAACTACAGAAATTTTATTTTCCTTGTGGATGACAAAAACAGTATTGAGCCCTATAGTTGGGCTGAGGGAAAGGCAGATGAAGCGTAATAGTAATGGGAAAGAAAACTATGGAGATCAATCTAAGGCGAAGGAAAGTCGCTGGAAGAAAGAACGAAGGAAAACAAATAAAGCGCTAAAAATGCTATATAAGGGATTCAGTAAGTACCTACATAAAAATATAACGTCTAATGTGACTAACACGTCTACAAGGGTAACATATAATAGAAGAATACCTAAATTTTCCCTCTTAAGAGGTCTACTCACCAAAAGGAAAATTAGACAGTGTGAGAGACAATCTAAATAATATGAATGTGAAGTGTAATGAAGTTCGAAGTAGACTACTGAGGAGAAGATCACATGGGAAATAGTGTGGGAAGAACATGTACTATAGTTATAAGTTTTGGGAATACGTTTAATTTTAGATATTAAAAAATTTAAATATTTAATTTTATTTATGAATTAACTTATTATTGTATTAAACACAAACTTGGATTTAATAAATAATGAAGAAAGAAATATATAAGTTGGAGGAATGGAACACCCTGTATATCCACGAATAAGAAGTTCAACTATCAATAAATATATTGTCGTCATTCATAATCATGGATATAAAAAGACTTTTTAGAATGCAAAATAACGAACACCGTGATTCTAACTAATCTAATGAGGACATGTAATAAGAATCCAGCCTGTCATTTCGTATTTCCGGTATTTAATGGGATTATTTTCAGGAATTGTGTACAGACAAGAAGGTTTTTAGCGATAAGCTATTTTATTGATATATAATCTGCTGCCGTGACAATTAAATTCTTAAAATAGTGACTATTGTAACTGAACTAACAATCTATTTTCTAGGAAATATTTGTAGGAACTAACCTCAAATAAAAACAGAATCCCTTAGTTAATAATTCCTGGATAGAACTCAATCAATGGAACACTTTAATAAACTCAAATAACGATATTAAAGAAAATAAAATTAAACTCAGTTAACTTTTTATTTTAAAAATCTTATTAGATCATTAAACAATTTATAAATCTTCTGCTAATGCCCAGCAAGGCATGAACATAACGATCAAAATCAATATATAATTAACAGATCCAATGTGATACAAGCCCTCCTATTTATCTAAAAAGCTTAAACTGTCCACTGCTGAACGTAGGCCTCTTTAAGTTTTTGCCACTCCTCTCTATCTGTGTCATTTTTATCCAGTTTCCAACAATTTATGTCGTCGGTTCTACTGGGTAGACTCCCTCTATTTATGTACGCTTCATGTCTCTCATATCTACCGCTCATCCCTCATTCTACCAACATGTCCGGATTAATTTTCCATTTTAGATCCAAAATAGAACTTAACTGCCTTTCGCATCCATTGATCACTTGATTTGGAACTCGGTCCTTTTAACTTATTCCCAGCATTAATCATTCCATCTTTCTATGCATTATAATATGTATTTTTTGTTTTTTATTGGCATAGTTCAACACCATAAATAAGGACAGGGAGTACACATTGATTCAAGACTTTCCTTTTCGGGCATAAGCGCGTATCAGACTTCAATATTATGTATTTTAATTGTTCAATTGCCCAAGTAAGACCTATTCTTCTTTGAATATCATGCGTTTGATTGTTAGACTGTCGGATTTCGATAGAAATTCAAATACGGTTTTATCCCTTATGCAGTGAGAAAACTGTGAAGATTCCTAGATAAATCTGCGTGTACAATGAATTTTAATTTGTAGAAAATACATTAGTACAGTTGTAGTTTGTAAGAAAATCGCATGTGCTGCGACGATTGTCTCTATTATGCCATTTTACGGATTGATAGAGGAGTATTGATTCTGTTTTTAAAAATTTTGTCATAAGGGCTATTGGTAGTCTGAGAGTGTTTTATGACTAAACTCGTAATGTTAATAGGCCAGTGTCCTTGATTTTCTCATTCACGCCACTTGAAAGTTTGTTAGTTTTCGCGGTAAGCTGCCAAAAAAGCATAACGGCAGGTCGTGTAAACGAAAAATTGTACCTTGGAAAAGTTGAGAAAAATTCGATTTTCAAAAAAACGCACCCTAGTTCAACTCTAATTTCCTTCGTTTTTTTTGCTTATCTAGGTCTGGTTATTATCTGAAATTAATACAACATCGTCCACAAACACAGGTGGTTTAACATTGGTCGATCGATGTTGATCTCAGCTGGTCTCCCTTCTACATTATTAACCACACACATATATATATATATATATATATATATATATATATATATATATATATATATATATATATATATATATATATATATATATATATATATATATATATTATGTTCTATATATGTTATGTTCTGTAAATTATCTGATTGCTGCTAAATATCCATGGTCTATTCTACATTTGGATAAGGAATCTAAGAACTTTTATTAATTAAATGCCTCCTCCATTAGACGCATTCATATGTTCTAATTATGACATTATTATTGTAACATTTTCATCCGGTGTATCGATGGATCCGAAAAAATCCTTAATCTTTTTGCGTTTCTGAGATTGATAATCTAAACATCTTGGAGTCTGTCTATAATAAACAAAACAAAATTTATGCCTGCTTTTGCTTGTAATGCATTGCGTTCGTCGGAAAACTTGAATAAAAGGACGTGAGAAAGAAAAGATTAGCATTATAGTTCATTCGTCTTCCGGGTTTGGACCGTGTCATTTGTGAGTGACCCAAAAGTGGGTTCATCTCAAAGTGGGTTCAGAGATGAACCCACTTTTGGGTCACTCACAAATGACACGGTCCAAACCCGGAAGACGAATGAACTATAATTCTGACTCTGGCCGTGGAAGCCTACGATTTCAAAAGATTAGCAGTTGATAAAAGATTTGGTACAAGAGTGGGGACAAGGAATGTTGAGACAAGTTTGATTTTTAAATAATTGATGGATTCGACCGTTACTTGATGGAAATTCATTTTATGTAACAATAAAACACTGAAAACTTTGTTTTCAAACTTCCACAAAATTTATTTTAACTATTATCACTACAGCTGTTTCGGCTGATTGCCTTTGTCAAGTGATCTATTTTTGGCATGCGTTTACAATTTATAGTCTCTAATGAAATAGGTTGAGGAGGGGAGAACTGTTTGTCTCAAGTTGGTCATTCAGAATTATATCTATGTTTTTTAATTTGTTGATTTCCATAGATTCTAACAAAGATAGCTTAAGGCCTTTATTTTGAATGTGAAGTATTTTAAATTTGTCATTAAAAGAATGATTATGATCTAAAAGGTGAAGTGCGTAAGTCGAATCTGTTTTTCTATTATTGAAAGCCCTTTTATGTTCTGCTATTCGTTTATTGAAGTTTCTACCAGTTTGACCGATGTAAGTTTTTGGGCAGTCGCCACATTGAAGTTTGTACACACCACTATTTAAGTGTTTTTTATTTTTGCTCTTGTTATTTTTAATATATTTGCCTAGGTTGTTATTTGTTCGGAAAACTGGTGTTATTCCTTTCTTTTTTATGTGTTTGGCTATTTTTGTTGTTATTTTGCCTGTATATGTAATCGAGCAGAAAGTACTGGGTTTTTTCTCTGGTGGTGGAAATACTAATTTCAGGGCTTTCTTGTGTAGTTTTTGATTTAACATTTTATTAATTGTTTGTTCGTTGTATCCGTTGTTTACTGCTATTTGCTTAATTATATTTAATTCTGTCTCAAAGTTGTATTTTGACATCGGAATTTCTGTTAATCTATGTAACATACTATGATAAGCTGCCAGTTTATTTTGTGTTGGATGGGATGATGAATTGTGTATAGTCGTGTCAGTATGTGTAGGTTTATGAAATATGGAGAAGTCATGTTTGTTTTTAAGTCTGATAATTTTTATATCTAAAAAATTTATGGATTGATTTTGTTCTGTTTCTATTGTGAACTCAATATGACTATGAAGTGAATTAATATACGATAAAAATTGGTCGAGTTGCCTGTTAGTTCCTGTGAAACATACCAGTACGTCGTCTACGTATCTCCATCAATATATAAATTGTTTGAATACGGGATGTTTTGAAATCTTTGTCTCTAGATGGTCCATAAAAATATCTGATAGTAATGGGCTTAGAGGATTTTTGATTGAGAGTTTGATTTTTGTTTTTCATTTTCATGAGGTCGACTATAGAGGGAGGAAGGCCTAGACTTCCCGATAGGCGATCGTAGCGGCACGATGTAAGAAGTCTGAACTTCCCAGTGGGGATTCAGTACCATATAATGTTTTCGATTGGTCTATCTAGGTTGGAAAAAATTTTTCCAATTAAATGGAATGTTTAAATACAATGTAAATAGTAAGAGATATTTCAGTTGAGATATACCGATGAAAAGTGTTTTAATTACAGTTTATGGAGTTTTTGGGGATAGAAGGACAAACTGTAAGTTTTAATATTTTCTTGTTTCGCCTTTCTTTCTGATGAAACAAATGAATGGAAGCTGAAATTTAATTGAGATAATTGGTCAAGCCAATTTTTTTAACTAATTAAACCTGATTTCATTTAAACTATATTTACAAAACTATGTATTTAGTGCAGTTAAGTGCAAAGTTTTTTATATAGGGTATTTCCCTTAAAATTTTATTTTGTATTCCATAATGATCTTCTGTTTTTTGTGTACAACCTAAAAGTTCAGTAATAGTTTGTATGTTCCGCAATACTTTTTGTTCGGTGTACTACACGTGTTTAAACGTTTTATTTTGCTGATTTTTTTGCAATTTGTTTCAAGGTTATATTTAATACAGTGTCTGCAGATAGTAAAGTCTTGTATGTATTTTATTCAAATTTGTACATACCAGCAACTTGGTAAGTATTTTCCAATTTACTACATGCAAAACCATTCGTATAATTTTCACTCTACGTAAAATAGAGACTTATAGAGACCTTGATGAACATTTTATGTCGACAAATAATTTCGAGTATTCGGAATATTCCGTCCGACTTCTTTCAACACCCCCTGTATATACATATTATATTCATTTGATTTGCCTTTGATACAATCCAATAAAATCCAATATTATTACTGAACATAAAATATAGGAAATTAAATATGTTTACTTTTCAAGCGATCGGAATTAAATATTAACGCCCCACTCTTTGAGGCCTACTGATCATATCTTAATTGCATATCGGCCGTCATAGGGTAAAAGGACTTTAACTGCTATGTGTAAATGCGTCTTAAAATGTCAAGAAAATGCTTACTTATTGAGAAAAAAAACCGGAGTGAACCGAAAAGAGACTTTTGCGTAGCAAAAAGATGCACCTTAAAGTTTTAACAAGGTCTAATGGAATACAAACACAAAGTTTATGAAAAAGCTAAGTTCTATTTTATTATTTACTTTATCATCCGAATATAATTCTGATTTAGTATACTGTGTACACGTGTATATTATTAGTAAGACTAAAGTACACTTCATTGATGATTGCTCATTAGTCCCATCTCAAAGCAATAATTTTAATCGATCGTCAATTTGGCGACCGATAGTGTTAATATAGACAGAACTCTATCGATTTATTATTTTTAGAAACGTACGGGCCTCCAGGAAGATTGGCTGCGTTAATTTATCGAAATTTAAGTGGAAATGATTTTGCCAGACACCTGTGGTTCGTTACTAACTGCTTGTTTAATGACGCTGATTTATTTCCAGGTATTCTTACTTAATGCTAGCGTTTATTGTAAACCAGGTGATATTTATTCGCTGCGTCATGTATTTAGTAGAAAATAGGGTGAAATCGTACTTTTTAGAAATTGAAACGATTTCCGTCATAAGAAAAAATGTATTTAACTAAGTGCTTAGTTGTTTGTATAGAGTATCAACTTAACCATAAACGTCATGAACCAAACAACTATAAGGTCTCCCAATAAGAATGTCCTGATGTTTTTTTTAACGAAACGGTAAAAATTGCTGTAAATCAAAAAAAGAAAAGTTTATTGCAAAATATAATAGATAACAATTATGTTCTGAATAACACATCATTCAAATGTCCCCCTCTACTACGTTTGCAGGAGCGAATCCGATGAACCCAATTTTCGGTCACTTTATGCAAAATATCCGCATTAATCTCATGAATGGTGTACTCTATATTCCTCTTCAAGTCTTCAATGGATTGTGGTTTATTCACATAGACCAATGACTTAAGATAGCCCCATAAAAAATAATCCAATGGTGTTAAATCGCAGCTTTTTGGAGGCCAAGCATCTGGTCGAAGTTGCTGAATTCTCCTGGGATCTCTGGCATCAAGAGAAATCAATGTTTCCGGGAACTTTTCCTTCAATAAATCAATGGTTGGGGCAGTAGTGTCACATGTGGCACCGTCCTGTTGAAAAAACATGCCATCCAAATCCATTTCATCCAACTGAAGCCACAAAAAATCCGTTATCATCGTTCGATACCTTTCACCGTTAACTGTTACACCATGTTCGAAAAAATAAGGTCCGATGATGCCACCATGCCATAACCTACACCACACAGTGACTTTTTCTGGATGCAAAGGTTTCTCAAGAATCTCATGTGGATTATTTTCACTCCAAAAACGACAATTTTGCTTATTCACAAAGCCGTTTAACCAAAAATGAGCTTCATCGGAAAAGATTATTTTTTTGAAAAAATCGCCATCATTTTCGAGTTTGTCTAGAGCCCAATCAGCGAACAAACGACGCTTATGATGGTCAAGTGGCTTCAGTTCTTGAGTCAGAACAATCTTGTAAGGGTGTAGGCCTAAATCTTTTCTCAGAATTCGCCAAGTTGTCATTCTGGCGAGTCCAAGTTCCTGAGAACGACGATTTACGGACACATTTGCATTCTCCGCTACACTGGCTATTACAGCAGCAATATTGTCCTGAGTTCTTGCATTTCGGCGTCTAGTTGGTGGTTTCGTATCCTGCAAAGTAAATTCACGTTCAAACTTTTCCACGATTCGACGAATTATACGCACATCAGGACGATCATTTGGTCCATAACTTTCACGTAATACACGATAGGTATTCACAAAAGAACGATTATTAGCATAAACTTTTAGGATAATTTCCAAATGTTGTTCAAGCGTATATCTTGCCATGGTAATTTGTTAGAGTATACTAAATACAAACGTCAAATGTGACAGTTCCATCATTTTCAAAATGGCCGCTAAGACATTTCAAAAACAGGACGTCCCTATTGGGAAACCCTGTATTAGAGACAATAGATATGGAAATATTATACAAAATAACATAAAAAAGTTAATCCACCAGAGATGTTTTGTATTGACTTGTTATAGATTTGAAAAAGTTCATTTCATAAAAACAAATAATATTATGTAAGTTCATACACATAGAGAAGGCATTTAATAACACCTCATTAGAATCTATTAAATCTGCAGCAACAGGAAAGTTATACTGCCTTCTATCGTCAAATGGGTTTAATTCATGCTAATTATTAGAAATAATATCACGTATTGCCGTCTGGGGTCGATAGAGGTTGACGATCTTTCTTTTTCTTCTTATAGTTCCTTCTCCTATCGGAGGTTGGCTATCATCACAGCTATCCGTACCTTATTGGCGGCTGCTCTAAAGAGATCGACTGAGCTGCAACTATACCACTCTCTTGGGTTTCTCAGCCAGGAAATTCTTCATCTTCCTATGGATCTTTTACCCTTGATTTTACTTTGCATTATGAGCCTTAATATCTCATATTTCGCACCTCTGGTAATGTGGCCTAAATATTCCAGCTTTCTTGTTTTGATGTGCTTTATGACCTCGTAGTCATCCGATCAATCCGATCTCAGTCGATCCTTTTGTAGCCTTCTTAACACTTCTGCGTTTGTAAATCGTTGGGTCCATGGTATTTTCAAAATCCTTCTATAGCACCACATCTCAAATGATTCCAACTTCTTTATATTATCCACTTTTAGTGTCCAGCTTTCCATTCCATACAAGAAAGTCGAGAACACGTAGCATCTTAAGGCTCTTATCCTCAGATCCAGAGGAAGGTCTCGAATGACAAACATTGTTTTCATTTTTAAAAATGCTTGTCTTGCAATTTCAATGCGTGCCCTTATTTCTCTTATCCATCTTACCCAGGTTCCCAGATATTTGTAGTTATTCACTTTTTCTACTTGTTTTGTCTTGGTCAATAATCATGGACTTGGTTTTCTTAACGTAATGTTGTTTAAGATTTTTCCGTTTATTGATATACCCTGTTGTTGAAGATAGCTTCGCTGTACAGATTGAATATCAATGGGGATAGCACGCAACCTTGTCTAACACCTCTTTTGATTTCTATTGCTTCTGTATCGACATTTTCGATTCTAACCTTTGCTTTTTGATTCCAGTAGATTGACAATAACCCGTATATCTCGACTATCCACATTCTTTTCTTTTAACAATCTTCGTACTCTATCAAAAGCCTTTTGATAATCTATAAAGCAGACATAGAGATCCTGGTTTATATCTAGTCGTCTTTGCGCGAGAACGTTGCTCTCGTTCCTAGTCCTCCTCTGAATCCAAACTGGGTGTCATCTATATCATCTATTTTTTTGTATAGTCTTCTGTGTATTCTTTTGAGAAATATCTTAAGTGTGTGGCTTATTAAGGAAATTGTTCTGTACTGGGAGCATTCTGTCGCATGTACTGACTTTGGTAGTGTTACAAACGTGGACAGCAACCAATCTTGGAGTATTACTCCTGTTGTATATACTTTGTTGAACAGATCTAAAAGTACCTATATGCAGTGTTTATTCGTCAATGCATTTAATTAGCTCAGTGGGTATCTGATCTGGGCCTACTGATTTTGCGGTCTTTGCATTTCTAATTGCCGGTTCTAATTCGCACATTATTATTTTCGGTCCTGTTTGTTTGTTCTGTGGTTTTTCTTGTATCATTCTATCATCGTCGAATAGTTTCATTATGTATTCTTGCCAAAATCTTAGTTTATCTTTTATGTCTGCAATGACGATCGTTCAACGACTTTGAACAAAGTCAAAAGAGAAGGATTTCGTGCTCTGGATTATGTAGCTGATTTAGTTATAGCAGTGGTAAGTAAACATGATAATATTATTGCTGATCGCATGTAAAGTAATTTAATCTTGTAACTATTAGGTGTTCGAAAGAAAGACTGCCAATGGATTCTAGCAATGATAGAAGTACTATCAATGCTAAAATGGCATGGTTCTGAAACTATAATTCCCTCTATTTTATAATATGTACACTAATGACCAGCCAAATTTTCCAACTATAAAGATATATTTATACGAATGACACGGCTATATGCTGTTAATCTAGAACATTTAGTGAAGTGAAAGAAAACCTATCAGATATTTGTGTATTTCAGTTACATAAAAAAGAAAGGCTGGAAGCAAATTGACTAAAGAGTGGAATGGATTTAGATTGTAACACCATAAAAAAGGACAGAGAAGACGTAGCATAGTAGTATTCTTACTTTTATACTAACAGAGATGTTGTGGCTCTTGAAGAAGGTCCCATCCGGTTGAAAGTAGACTAACGACCTATCTGACCGGTATCTGACGAGGATGGATAACTTGAAGTGAGTGATGAAGATGGTTTTGATATTTAGAGGGATAAGAGTACTACTGATCTTGTCAGTAACAGATCAGTAGAACTTCAGATCCGTAAAAGACCAAATCCCTAATGAAGACCATGGTGTATACGAGATACTACTTCAGCCCTAGACCAACATCATATTCAGACAGGCCACAAAATAGTTTTCGAAAAATCAAAAACTATCGCTCCCATCCGCTCCTTTCGAGAATCATTCGTAACGCCATCGAAATTGAAAAACGGCCTAACAGCTTAAACTCGCGTGATGACGTAAAACGACTACCGGCAGGCGGCAACTTGGCGACCTCTTCTTCAGAGACCCCCTACCCCAACCCAACCCACACACCACCTCAGCTCATACCACGTCAGCGCATACCGTTTCCGCGCATACTGAGAGTATAAAGGCAACCACACAGTGTAGGACCAGGTCGCATTCCTAGTTAAATTGCTCACTTCGAGCTTGCCTAGACAGGGGGGATCGGTTTTCTGCGGTTTCCCGATCCCACTTGCAAATGATACCTGTCTATTGTGAGGACACAGCCGCAGCTGCCCTCTCGCGCCGCGTTAACATTTTACATATTTACTAATTACATAACATATTAATGCATGTATTTATACATATATTAATATCTCATTTTCCTACATTTATCAATTTAACAAACACTAATACACTAATTATTTTAGATAACAATTCTGAAAAGAACCGACCACAACCTTTCGCCACTGATTGTCCTGGCACAGCTCCACCAGTAGATCATTGAAAGAAAAAACAAACCAGAAGCCACCCACCAAAGAAACAAAAACCACATCCTGAAGAGGCAACAGCCTAAAACAGGATGCCAAAACCACAACAAAAACAGAAACAACACAAAAAAGAAAAAACCAACGCGACAATGAAGATAGGACCAGGTGTCACTCGACACTGAGGAGTAGGCAGATTGAGACTTGAGTGCCGTTTGGTGGTTCTTGTATTTATACAGAACACGATACTGGTACGGGTACGACATGAGTGAGGGGAGTAGGCAGATCATAGACGTCCATGAGGCAGATTGAGACCCCGAACTCGAAAGCTACGCCAATGACCGTATCCAAAAATCTCCCTTTTGTATCTCGCCGAAACGAATGAGAAGTCCCGATATAGTCCTTTATGTAAAGGTAGTACTTTAGATTTTGAATCTTTATAGACCTAATTCTTCGATACTATCCTAGAGTTTGGAAGCATTTCTTTCTCTGAAAATGTATCTATAAGTATATATATACACTTCTATTGTATCTCAAGTAGTTTGATCTAACACCCGAGTAGATCCAATATACATTATAAATTAACTTCAGTGTTTGATATTAAAGTTGAGTACAGTTTAAAGTCAGTGCGAGTTAAGAGGCAACATCATCTAGATTTTAGAGTTTTGGAATTTTTTTAAAATATCAAGTTCTACTTAATGTTACATTTTATTTATATGTGCATGTGTCTATGTCTATTATATTGAACGATTTTTCATTTTTTTACATGTTACGGTAGATCTATTTGTATTTCTTGTTTTTGGAATCCACCCGTCTGGTGATTCAGTTATTGAATATATTTTGTTTTGATTACCTACTGAATTTTATTTATCTACTCATAATAGGTTTCCTGATAATAGAGTATCTCTGAATATTTGCTAATAAAAATATTTAACTATCACGATATCTTCGACCAGATGAAAGATCAGGCTGTACATGTTTGTAGGTAAGTAGGTGGACGAACATATTATTTATTATTTGTTTATGTAGTGTGTTCACCACCTTTATTCAATAATCAACTGTTATCTTTTCTTGTATTTGGCCCCAGAACCTAATTATCTCTCCTATCTCTTTCCGTTTCTAAGGTTTCTTAATTTTTCCCTTGAAACCCCAAAAATTTAAGTGGCGCCATTTTTCTTATCTTCTCTTATCTTTGGTAACTTTACCTATCTCTCTTGTTATTTATTTCTCTGTCTTTTCTAATCTATCTTATCTTGTCTTATCTTTATTAGTTCTTCCATTCCCGGTTCCAAAACTAGTTTCGAGCCCCCGACTCGCTCTCCACTAACCATCTAGCTGCCGTTCGCAGTGTCTCCATTGGTGACCTTTCTAGAACCAATATATATATATATATAATAAATACTGGATATTAGTGACTGTCGACATAAACCAACAACAAAGTTTATTAGGGTTGCAGTCAGAAGTTTGGCCGGGATGTTACAGAAGAAACACTCTTTTGACTTTTGGTCTAGCTTTCGGAATTGTTTAATTCCTTTTTCAAGACACTGTAATTAGAAGAATGTGTAAATATTTACAATATATCACAAAATGCCAGTGCAACTTACTAGTCGTTGAGATTATTTATATAAAGCTATATAACATATAAAATAATGGACAAAATACATTTTAACATTTAGTTAAAGATAGTAAAACTTCATTTGTGACATCTTTTAATGATGTGTTTCAACTAATCCATAGAGAACAGAAAGAAAAAAACCAAAAAAAGTCTTTATTTCATTTTTAATGTTTTGTCAGTAAATAACAATAAATGTTGCTCAGTTTATCTATGTCAGACT
Organism: Diabrotica balteata; assembly: GCA_918026665.1. Classification (NCBI taxonomy): domain Eukaryota; kingdom Metazoa; phylum Arthropoda; class Insecta; order Coleoptera; family Chrysomelidae; genus Diabrotica; species Diabrotica balteata. The sequence continues at coordinate 85,985,995 of OU898282.1, read as the reverse complement.
TTTTAGTTGTACAAGACTTTATGAAACACATTTCCAAGAAAAACACGTTTTGTTGTTTTACAAGTGTATTGCTAATAACATATTTGTATTATAATTTTATTTGCTTCATTTTATCGTAGAACAAGTGTAACTTTTAACTGTAAAATAAATCTGTTTAAAAAGTCAATCAAGAAGTTAGTGATATAACATATATATATATATATATATATATATATATATATATATATATATATATATATATATATATATTATATATAATCCTATATTATTATTTGTTAAACATAATTTTTTTAAAAATCGTAATCTTCTTTTCTAAGAATGATATTTACACTTTATTATTTCTTTCTTAGTTATTTAATAATTATTGTATTATGTGTTTAATTAAATGCATGAATTATTAATAATTAGTTATATTTTCAGGTGTACCGTTAAAGTTATACTTTAGGTGGCGTTTGTATTACCTATATACGACTATTGCAATTTTTCAATTTTGACATAACAATAACTCATACCTTTGAATACTAGTTGCTACTCACATTATTCATTTATTTGCTTAGATATTAAAATCAATTCAGTTACACGATTTGTTAACAATCAACAGCCGTAAGTATGCTGTTGATTGAACATAAATTATTTTCAGAACTTAGAACTGATAAATTATCATTTATAGATTGTAATAGCAAATATTTATTTCTTTCGAAACAAGAGGAATATTAAACTATATAGAATTGTTATAAACGTGAAAATGCTGGAAGGAAAAATTTACTTTAAAACAAATGACATTAACAAATTTATACAAAATAAATTAGGTATATAATTTTTCAATAATTGTTCTACTTCATTTACAATTCTAAAAAAACAGGTTAGCTAATTAACTACCCAAGTTGCGGTAGCAATACTAATTCCTTGAATCCATTACTTATTTTATAAGTATAAGCATATTACGATTCATGAGTTTTGGGAGAATTTAGATTTAATTTATTGATTTATGTGGATTCATAACAAAATTAGCTGGATGCTCTTATTAACGAACAAACACGAACTATTCTATTAATAGCCTACCTAAGAACCTATTAGAAGTTAATCCTTCTATTCTACTTGCTTGCCTGCATTAAATTGTACCATTGCCAATACTTTATGCATTTCTTGAATTGAATTTTGTATATTATAAGTGTCTATTATATTTGTTCAAGTAAGTATAAACAAAAAACAAACAAAGCAGATCTATTTGCTGAAACGCGTAAGCTGTAAAAAGAATAAATACGTAAAATCGACATATAAAACCATTTACGAACTCTGGAGGAAACACGCAAAAAAACAGTAGAAGTGAGTACAAAATAGTATCGATAAAATAATAAATACATGAAAATTACTTATAATGTTATTGTACACATTTATGACAAATGAATGAATGGAAAAGAAAATAATTTTTAAAGTGGGCAAAATATTTAATTACTAGCTGAGCGTTTTCGACTTACAATGCCATCTTCAGAGCTATGGTCAAAATTATAAAGTACCACTACTAAAGAGGGATCATATTGGCGAAATTACAAAAAATTTTCCTTAAAAGTGAAAAACTAGAAATTTCTCTAAAAAAACATCTATAGACATCACATTATACTCCACAAAAACACATTCAATTTTTTTTATAACTCCGTGTGAGCGTTTCTCTTTTTGATGGTCGCCACACTCTTCTGCACTATACTTATATTCCAGTCACCTCCCAATTTTGTCGGACCAAACCAATTCAGTTGAAAATTGGTGAGTTAATGGGAAAGTACTCAAATAACAACAGTTATATAGCGCCGGTATGTGCTTTCGCCCTAGGGGTGGTTACCACCCCTTCTAAGGTCCCATTCAAATATGTAGTTATTTTTTCAATAAAATAATATTCTCGTTTTTTATAAATTTCTGTGCTGTATAGAACAATGGAGACATCACCGATTAAAATATATGTCTTGGTGCGAACACCCCCTGTTTCTAGTGCTTCAAACCCCAATTTTTTTAAATTGAAGAGTACCTTGGCTTGAAATTGCCTTTCAAAGATTATTAAACATATATCAATGCTGTAAAATTAACTGACTTTTTGAAGAAAAACCAATGATATTTTTGGGTGATAATTTTTGGAGCGTACAAAATTTACGTATTTTGGAGCTCTCAAATATCTTAAGTACGCATAATAATTTTGTAGATGAATATCTTGGCACTAACAACAAGATTTTCATTTCTAAAATTGATACGAGCCGTTCACCGTGCTTCGGAGGACACGTTAAGCCGTCGGTCCCCCTGAGCTATTGACCATCGACACTAGCTACTTGAAATAGAGTTAAAAATGCAATTGGCGCCGGAACCTATCTATTATTAAAACAAAATTACTTTTGTAGTTATCTTTAAGCGTTATTTTTAGGGGTTGAAGAGTTTAAACTAAAGAAATATCGTTTCATAAGAGAGGGATAAAATGTTAGTTATCTAAACTATATTTATCTAGCTATTTTAAAAAATCAAATAGACTTTTTAAGTATTTTTTGAATAAAGGGATGCTTTCTAGGGCTTAAAACTTGAAACCAATGAAACATCATTTCACAAGCGATAAATGAATTGTTATTGATTTTAATTCATAAGGTAAGCATGTTACATGGTAACAAATTATTTTTTAACGTTATATACGTCATAAACGGTGGTTTCTAAGGGTTGAAAATTTGCATTAAAGTATATTGTGGTGAAATTTTTCTTACAAACCGACGAACTATTTATTGCTCTGAAGTCGGTGGGATATGCAAATGAAATTTGGTGAATTTTAAGTGGTAGTGATTGCGCATTTTTTCCATATAATTAAGAATTTAATATTTATCATTGCCTTGCATACGGTTAATGGCGTGCATACGGTTACAAAACTTATTTCGTTGAAGGGAATAGCAGAATAGTACAGGACAATTTCAAACAACAAAAGAAAATATGGCGCTTCATAAGAGGTCAAATAACGGAGGTAAAGGAACTAATAGAACCAAAACACATAGAAAATGATACGTGGATTAACTACTTTAAAAAGCTATATGCAGAGGAAGAACAAACTACGATAGAACCGGAAACAGCAGAAATTACCAAAAATTAAGATATCAATGTACAGCAAGTTCGGAAAGTTCTTGAAAACTTGAAGAACAGAAAAGCAACAGGTAAAGACGAGATACCAAACGAGTTGGTGAAATATTGTGGAGCAGCAATGGCAGAACAATTAACAACATTAATTCTAATATTTTAACTAATTCTACTATTCAAAAAAGGAGATAAAAAACAGCCCGAAAACTACAGAGGTATAAACTTGTTAAATACTACGCTAAAACTTACAACTAAAATTTAACAAGTGCTAAAAAATCAGAGGATAAGTTTAGCAGATGAACAACATGGTTTTCGTAGTGGAAGATCATTTAAAGATGCGTGATTATAGTACAAAGTATATATAGTATACAGCAAATGACTGAGAAATCATCAGAGTATAATAGAACAGCATTTATGTGTCTGATTGACCAGAAAGCATTTACCAGAACTATCGAAAACATTTACCAAAACAACAAAATGGAAGTCAGAATAGATGGACAACTTTCAGAACCTATAAAAATAGGCAGCGGAATAAGACAAGGGGATTCATTGAGCTACATGCTCTTTAATTTGATCATGGATGAAATCACCAAAAGCGTTAACAAAGGAAAAGGATACAGAATCGGAAATGTCTGCAAAGACTGGTCCACAGATTTAACATAAGAGCAAAAGAATTTAATATGACAATCTCATCTCAGAAATGTAAAACGATAGTAGTTAGCAAAGAACCAGATGTAAAATAGAAATTGATGGCATCAGTATTGAACAAGTAATGTAAATAGAATACCTTGGAATTGCACTGTCTAGTCAAGTCAAGTCAAATTTATTGATCACATGCGACATTATACAAAGTAGATGTATGAGACAAGTCAAAAATATAGACATAAATCTTAAAATTATATAAATTAATTAAACACGATAAAACACACTTAAAAATTATTTTTAGAATATGGCTCTATATTTTTAGAATATGGCTCACTAATGCCGCACCCTGTATATATATATATATATATATATATATATATATATATATATATATTAATATCTTCTAACTAACTTACTTAACTCAATTAATAATCTTCTTGTAACTAAATTCTTGAATTATAACTTTACTAACTGATAACTGAACTGGTAACTGAACTTAACTGAACTGAACTCATAACTGACTGACTAAACTCTAACTCATAACTGACTCTCACTGACTGTTTTTTCAAATTACATGGCTTTTTATATGTTTTTCATTGTTTCCAGAATATTCTAGCAATAAAGAATATTCCAATCATTCTATTTTTTCTATCTGAAAATTCTGGAATGATTTCTTGTCTAATATGTATTATGTATACAGTCCCATTGACATTTCTAGAGTTTTCTATCTATAATTTACTTGACTTTAGGCTCTCCAGATCAGAACTACACAATTATATGTAACTTAAACATTTATATGAACTATATTTTTACAATTTTACATCCACAATTATATTCTAAATTAACATTCCAAAAATAAATAACTTTTTGACTTTGACACTACAGTGTATGTTTGGTTGCATAGGCTGACTCAGATATATCTAATATTAAATAAAATAAAAAATTTCTTAAACTTAATTCTTATGCTAAATTCTTAAAAATACCCTCATATAATTATTTTTTTTATAATATTATCTAGTATATAACTTACAAATTATGTCTCTAACCACTATTTAAACTATTTAAATAAATTTATTGTATATCTGGTGGTATATATTTCTAAGTTAATTTATTGTATTTCTGTTTTCATTATAATATATATATATATATATATATATATATATATATATATATATATATATATATGTATATATATATATATATATATATATATATATATATATATATATATATATATATATATATATATATATATATATATATATATATATAGAGCAATAAAACGTATTTAGCAAGACAGGAGTATAAGATGTATAAAATCCATAAAACACACCGATACTGGGAGAAAGAGACATATTGTAATGCATTCCGGTGGAAAACAAGGTTTTATTAATAAAGATGATCTTATGTTTTTGTCAAAATCAAAATACGTTTATTATCAAGATACCATGAATATGGAGATATTTGTGAGTGATTGAAAGAAATCTGCTTCCAAATTAAGATAAACCACCTGTTATAGTTTTGGACAATGCCCATAGCATTCTGAAATTTTAAATAAGCTATCAACAAATTCCTGGACGGTACATAAAATAAAAGAATGGTTAACGAATAAAAATATTTCATTTTTTCAGTATTCTTTCAAGTCGGAATTACAAGTTAGTCAAAAGGAATGGCCTATATTCAACGTAACGATTACATAGACGCAGCAGTTTTGGAAACATGACAAGAAGCATTGAATAATGCTACTCGTACAATTTGGAAAAAAGTGTGCAAAAATATGAAAAGGTAATAGAAGAATGTTGGATGCTTGAAAATAGCATCGAAGCAATGGGCTACCTTATCTCTGGTTACCTCTCAATGTGCGGGGATTTAAAAATCCTTTCCAAACATTTCTAATTTATTTGTATTTATCCCATAAGAAGTTGGAAATATTATATTATATTATATATAGTATAATATAATATAATATTTTATAGTATAATATATAGGAAATATTATATAGTATAATATTATATATAATAGTTAATAGTAGTTTTTCAGAGATATCTTCAACACATGTTTACTAGCCATTATATACCCAAATCTAAAAAATAAACTCAAAAACTATCACAACATTCAAAAAACATTTTTCTAACACTCATTACGGAAATTTGATAAAAAGGTTTCCACATATTGTTATATTACAACTTAAACTATGAGTGAGAAAACAAATATCTTTAGTTTTTTTACAGGATAAAATCACTAGCAGCGAAAAAAGAATAAAATATTAATTTAAATATTTTTTAACTTCATAAATAAATTCAATGATTGGTCGAATGATTTTGAAATAACCCTGATGAAAACAACAACAAAATACCTTGAAATACAGTAAAAAATAATGAAAGTTTTAATCAAACAATAACATAACCTTAAAATATGAACATGCATAGTAAATATCTTATATTTAATATTTCCAACTTCTTATGGGACAATTACACTCAAATTAGAAATGTTTGGAAAGGTTTTTAAAATCCCCAGCCATTGTAACGTCACACTTAGGTAGTCCATTAACCCAGTCATCATTTAAAATCCAAATGAAGATACCGAAATTAAGTAAGTTAGTGTTATTGTAATTATTTTATCAGTAAATACCTACTTGTACCACTTCAATTTAGAAACAATGGAATTTGTAATTTTGTTCTATTTCTGTACGAATGATTGTATATTTCTCTAAATGAATGTAAAATACAATTTGAGTTAAAACCGCATTTATGCTTGTCTTCGACAGTGCTTCAAATATTGAGAGAAGTTGTAATTAACTTTCTCAGCACAGCGGACCGTTTCAAGTCAAAGGTTTCCATACCTAATCCAAAATAGCGGCAACTTCGTGAAATATACTTTAGTACGTTAGTCGTTTTTATTTTTTTGTACACCGGGTCAAGGATCCGAACCCATAATGCGAGTCTACCAAAGTTTTTCACATTATTCAAATCTAAATAAAATTAACCAAACTTTTATTTTCAATTTGAAATTCACTTTTAAAATCACTTTGATTATAGAAAATTGATATGACATTTCCATTCAGCGACACCTTTAATAAGATGTTTTCTAAAAAAATACATAAGTAAAAAAAATACAGCGGTATATCTTTCGTAAGAAACAGTGAAACCATCACCTAACCAAATCCAACTGTCAAGATTGTACATTGTTTGAGCTCAGTACTTTATTCGCAGTATATTTTTGTATTTGTGTATGTAATACGTAGTAACAGTATTTTTGGGAATCACGAATTATGCAATTCTTGCAATATTATACCTTTAGTATATAATATGTACTCTAGTTTAGTAAATACCTTTATATTCGGTTTAGCATTTTTAGTTTACTTTCAAAAATATTTCTTGATAATCCTATTCATGTAGGATTAACTAAAATATTTCTTCAGACCCTTTTTTAATCTACATAGTTAACTGTGTACACCATGCTTTACCCCGAAACAACTTTTACTAAAACATTTTTAATCTTCTCTGGACTCGAGTAATCATTTCCTAGGAAAGACAACCTCAAATAGTTTAAATTTAGGTCATCCTTATACATAGTGCTCTCGACGGTTTCAATTTTCTTTGGTATTCATGAGAAGTCCTAGCATTTTTTCTTCGAGATTGCTCATAATGTATTCAAAGCCAAACACGTGACGATATACCATAGAGAACAGACGAGCAGTGATCTATTTTTCAACAGTTTCATATTCACAAGTCCGTGTCTCAGGTTTGTAAAGCACATAAATAATAATCCCGAGGTTTTGATAGAGGATACTTGATTCTTTGTGTAGGAAGATTAAAGTTACAAAAAGAATGGCACTGGTTTTAAACTTTAAGATTTACATAAATAGAAAATAGGTCAATGAGGCCTTACACTCAGTGGCGTATGTGTACACAATAATTTTATTTATGGATGTAGCAAAATAAAACGTACTCTTGTATAAACTAAATAATCTTGTATATTTATATTGTATATTAGAATGTTTAGAAATTATGTCAGTTTTACGAGAGCAATTAAATTTAAACTTACATAAAATAGTAATAGGTACAGAAAGACATGTAATATTCAAACTCAGTGTATTAGGCTTGTAAAACACAAAAAATAATGCTAAGATTTTGATATAGGATAATTGATTCATTGTGTAGGATTATTATCATCAATCTCTTTGCCTTTATTCCTATGCGGGGTCGACTTCCCTAATTACATTTCTTCATAAGTTTCTATTTGGGTCATACAATATATATCACATTTATCGAGTCTCTTTGGTCTTCCTCTCTTACTCCTCCCAGAAACTCTTAAATCAGTAATTCTTCGTACTGGATGATTAGCGTCTCGACATTAACATGGCCAAACCATCTTACCCTATGCTCTTTCATTTTGGCATCAAATGGTGCCACCACTAGACTTCCCCTAATATATTTATTCTTAATTTTAACCTTTTTTGTCACTCCACTCATCCATCTAAGCATTCTCATTTCCGCATGCATTCCTTGTTCCTCTTTATTTTTACCGGCCCAACGTTCATTTCCGTACATCATATGGCTGTCTTATAAAATGTTCCCTTCAGCTTGATTGAAATTTTTCTGTCACATAACAACACTCGCTTTCATCTACTTCATCCATCCAATCCTAATTCTACTGCATACAATTCCATCTTTTTCCCCATTACTGTGTAATACTGATCCTAGGTGCTTAAAATTATTACTTTTCACAAACATTTCACCATCCAAAGATCATACAGATAATCAGCATACATTAGGGGATACTACCCTGAAGTTTCGCTGTTATCTGATCCAACACTAACCACCATAGCATAGCTTTGTGTCCTCCAATTATAAAACTGGCATGACCCTGGTCTACCTGGCCTTTCGGCATACGACCTTTTAGCGACTCCACTGCCCCTACGAGTCCGACACCGACTAAGGCGGCACGATGCCGAAACATTGTGGGGCTCCACCTTACCCGTAGTACCTGTGTCGCGGGTACGTTACCCGTCCGAAGATCCCCCGGGGGCGGAAAAGCGACACAGGCGGAGGAATTCCACCTCGCACGTAGACAGGTCACCGCCGAGGAATCACTCCTCTACCACTCGTAAATCTTTCCAGGTAATTACCGACACCACCCTCGGTGGTGTAAGGCCGTGGGAGATATTTACGGGCCCAGCTCGATCAACCTTACCTGGCTCTTGTGGAATGAGAGTAGAGTTGTCCCACGAGATTCTCGTCTCGGATACTAGGAGTTAGGAGTGTAGACCGGTGACCGAGATGACTATGCATCTTAAGTGCGTTTCTACAAACGCTTCTTCAAGGTCTTCTGGCCTTGGCCGTATTCTTATCTCCACGAGCCGAACGCTCGGTGGATGTGCAAAGATTATGAGAGACAAGTATGAGGGAATAACAACTAGTGTTAGGACAGGTGTGGGAGAGATTGATAAATTTCATGTAAAAGTAGGATTGCACCAAGGCTTCCATCCATCCTTTGCCTCTACAGGTCAATTCGACCTCTGGCCTTCCTCAGCAAACCTCTCGATTCGTTAAGGTTTGTCACTCAAATCAACATGTATATACTTCGGAAAGATCTACTGATTCTACCCGGCACCAAGTGGTGAGAAAAATTGAAAGATCGCTAGAAAGAGAGTCTGATAAAATCACATTCCCAACCATTACCCAACAGCTTAATGTCAGGAATGTCCCACTGGCCGTTAGCGAATGGATATTCAGTATGCTCTCCAGTAGAGCAATAATCATAAATATAGAAGACATTTCAGTTAGAGGGAGGTTACGAGGGGGTGTCCACAGGGAAGGGTGCTATCACCACTCCTATGGAACATAGTTCTAGACACCCTGATTGACCAACTCAGCAGCAACGAGTTCTACACAATAGTCTATGCAGACGGCATTGCTGTCCTGCAAAGCGGTAAGTTTGAGAACACACTAGGTGAGAGATTACAAGATTATAAACCTAAGAAGACAGAGATGGTCCTCTTCACCAGAAAAAGAAACATCATGGGCTTAATACCTCCAGGGAGTCTAAACTTTTCTGAAGACGTGAAATACCTTTGTATACCCTCGACAGGAAGTTAACATGTAACTCACACTTATGATGGTAGAGCCAAAAGAGCATATATTATATTGCCTATGAGCAGTGTCGGCGAACGGTCGGTGGCACCTGGAGCCTTTCGTCCAGGGTGATCCTCTAGATCTACACTACTGTCATTAGGCCAATGTTACCTTGCTATAGGCAGTCTGGGACTCAGTTAAGCCTAAGTTTGTTTTTGACAAACCCTCCAAAATCGAAACAATAGAGCACAGGGATTCCAAAGTGGCAAATGCGTATTGCATATACACTGATGGCTCCAAAAGGGAAGGACACTAAGGATGCGGGATATACTCCAGATCACTTAACCTAAGAAAAAAGTTGTAGGAGAATGCACAATGGGTAATTTGAGGCCTAAGTGCTGTGGGACTTTACTCGCTCTCCCTACTCTACAGATAAGATCCCATCGGGATATTCTACCAGGATATCACATGGATATTTTACCCAGGATCTTTTTGTCAGGGAAATATTAAGAAATGTCATTCCAATACCATATTGGTGTTTATTGAGATCCAGATGCTGTGTATTGAATGTGTGGGAAGATACATTACCAAATTAATGATTTTGAAAAATGGAATAAAAATACTTTGCTGCAAAAGCTACCTATCTGCAAACTTTAACATAAGTAAATAATAAATACACCAGGAATATTGTTGTCGAATACGACAGCCAATGAGGCTAAGAATTGAATCTTTCAATCATGTTGTCAAGTGAGCAAAAAAAACAAAATATTTCTGATCAGATAGACAATAGATATATTTATAACTAACTTATTTAAAGAATATCTCATGTAAGTATTTCTAGTATTGCATAAAATTCTTAAACTTGTTTACTGCTGAAAATCTTTGTAAATGTCAGAACAGACTAAAATTTTAATCTAATAATACTATGTACATCTGTATAGTATTAACAGGCCTTTTAGGACCGTTACTGTATGGATAATTTCCATTGTTTTCTGTTCTTAACTGCCAGCTTCCAATCTATGATTCCCATCTCTCTGAGATGGATTGGATTGGTCTTCCATCACTACATCTCTCTATTTTTGCTTTGTCTTCCGCTCTTTTTTTTGCCTCAGGCACTTTCCAACCAATATTCTTGACTTGTCTATTACCTCTCATTCTTTCTATATATCTATGCCATTCTAGTCTTTTCCACCAAACATTCTGTGAAGTATCTTTCTTTCCCATGCTTCCAACCTATTCTGTATGGTCTTGTTCATAGTCCATATCTTATCAGCGTATAGCATTGTGGGCCTAATTATAGTTTTGTTTCCTCTTATTTTTGTATTACGAGATATATCTTTGGCCTTAATTATTTTGTTCATACCCACAGCACATATGTTGCTCTTGGTCAGTCTCAGATTAACTTATATGTCTGGTCAATAATGGTAACTAAGTACATATATTTTTTTGCTAAAGATTTCCATGTACTTGAATTTATTAATATTAACTTTTAGTCTCATTTTAGGGCTTTCCTGAATCAGTCTTTTTGCGATACTTCCCAGTTCTTTTCCATTTCTTGCAATAAGAGCCACATCATCAGCATACACTAAGCATTGGTGCTCTTTGTAGAAAAAAGTACCCGACCTATGTACCCCACTAGCCCTTACAATGTTTTCTAGAACTATATTGAATAGCAAGGTAGACAATGGGTCTCGTTCGCTAACACTTATTTTCACTTCAATTTCTTCTGAGACTGTACCATTGCATTCCACAGCACAAATGGTTTTTCTAATTGTCATTTTTACCAATCTTACTATTTTTTCTGATACTTGGAAGTCATTTAGAGTTTCTATTAATTTGTATCTCTCTATTGTAGGTACCATTGACAGCCATCTAATCAACAAAAAGTAGTTGTGCCAAAATGTTGTATTCATAGCAATTGATCAGGATTTGTTTTAATAGAAAATTTTGATGTGTTGTTGATCTTTCCTTGAAAAATCCTCACTAGTATTCTCCTAAATTCTTCTCCACATATATTTCTAGTCATTTTTTGATTGGTATGGGGAGCACTATGTATATTACCTCTAACAAGGAAATTCCTCTACAGTTTGCGATTTTGGACCTATCTCTCTTTTTATGTACAGGAATTATAATGGCCTCTCCTCTATATTTTAAGTTCTCTGTCACAATGCCGCTCTCCCTGGGGCTTTCTTGATTTTTCATATCTTTTATTATTTCTTCAATTTCTTCTCTTGTGGGATTTGGTATTTTGTCTACTACTATTTTGGGGTCCAGGGACATTATAATTTTTAACATTAGTCACTCTGCCATTTAGCAACTCTTCGAAATATTGTTTCCATCTTTCGCATACTTCGTCCACTATCAGTTTTCCTTGCTCATCTTTTACATTCATCTTTCTTCCCTGTTATCCAGTTTTAATGTATTTTACCTCTTTGTAGAAACTTTTTATTTTGTTTTTTTTTTCTTAATGTTATTTAATAAACTTTACTTTATCATCCATATACTTTCTTTTCTGTGCCCTTAGGATTTTCTTTACTGTTCTTCGCTTTTTGGGATTGCTTTCTAGATCATCTTGTTTTTGCATAGCAAACTTTTTAATCTCCAATCTGATCTTTTTTTAACTTGGCTCTACATTCATCATCAAAGCAGTGGTTTTTTCTAAATCTTCTTGTTCTTGGTATGTTCTTCGATATTGCTTCCTTTTTCTTGTTTCTCATATTCAAGAACCTTTATTGTATGTTACTCGTAGTAGGACCACAGTATGTGGTAGTACTGTCTTGTTTGGCGTAGCTTTCTTGTATATCCTTTGGTAACCCTGTACTACCTCAAATTTTCACAGCTCTTCAAAATTAAATTTAGGTTGCACATTCTTTTTCTGTTTTTGTTTTTTAATTATTGCATCTCTCATACTCAGAAATTCTAAACAAAAAATGATCAGAATCTATGTCTGCGCTTCTAAATGTTTTCTCATTTGTTATCAAATTAGAAAACTTCTCTTGTATTAAGATGTTGTCTATTTGGTTAGTTTCATTTAATCCTAGAATTTTTCATGTTCATTTATAATATTCTTTTGTCTGAAATGCATACTGATTATTTTCATCCTCTTTTCAATTGCAAATCTCATCAATCTTTGGCCATTATCATTTGTATTCATGTTTACTTTCGCCCCTGTTATGTTTTTTATATATATCTTCTCCTCCAACTTTTGTATTGGCATCAGCTATAATAATTTTAATATCTTGTTTGGGTATTTCTTCAGTCAATTACTCTAGTTCTTCATAACATCATAATAATAATATAATACACTTAATATAGTGCAATGTTTCAAAAGCATCACATTAATCAGTAAAAATCCTCTGTTTAAAATTCTTCTTTTAAGAAAATTTAAATGATATTGAAGTGTAACATCTCGTTAAAGAAAAACTGTGAAAATGATACTCAGCAAATCTTCAATTCTCAAACCATTACTTTTGTTCTATTTGGTGTTCCATTTAAATTTTCTCTTGTTATTTAATGTTAATTTAATAAACTTCATTTGTTAATTGTAATTTCAGCTTTTTATATTAGCTGTGGCAAACATTTCCTATTCTTTTATGAATTTAGTGTTTAACTGTGAATAAAAATCAAAGTTCAGTTACATCTCGGGCATCTGCAATCAGTTGGTTGTAAATGTAATAACTTTCAGAATATAATAAGCTTGAATTATCTATACTTGTTCTTTTATTAAGAGTTGTGTACTATCCATCATTTGTTTTAGTTGAATTTAAATAGTTGACTACAACAAAATGGTAAAATAAATATTAATTTAAAAATCTATATTATTACAGTAGTAACATACATAAATATATAATGTATTTAGTCTGCAATTATTTATAAAACGTTTCATTAAACAAAAGAAGAACTGTTGTTCTTAACAACTTCAACAGTGTTATTGTCTCTAGATTTATTTAAGTCCTGTAAATTGTTGCTTTCCGAAAACTACATACCTACATAGTTAAATGAAAACACTTTACGTGTGTGGGTATTTCGACGAAGAGAACATTTAAAAAAAATTAAAAATAATTCCCATTCCCACTAGCCTTACAAAACAAAGTTTAAGTATTTTTTAGTACACCGGAAAAAAAAAGAGATGCACTGTCATTAATAAAATATGATTTATTTATCGACGATCAGAAGAGACGCTTAGGTTGCAATATAATATAGTAGGTTAATTTGTTACTTACATTTTCCTGGTCGGGTGTTAAATTGGCATCCATATTTGTAAAAGACACACGTATTTTGTTTTTCTCTCACACTGTAAAGCCACTACATTCAGTATTAAAAACCTACTGTATGTAAATTCGATTATATTCTGATTTTCGATGACACAACGAAATTATTCGATTTTTCGATTTATTTTCTCGAGTTCAATATCGATTCACCAGATCCGTTCTCGTTGATTTCAATTTAGCAGTAGATAAAACAATCCGAATCCGAGCTTATTTTAGGCAACACCTTTACCAAACTTTTATTTAAAAATTCTGTATAAGGGGTATGTATATAAGATCCTTTCGGGCATCATCACAGAACTATTTCGGATTAAAAAGTCCATCATCAGTGTATTATTACCAGGTGTAAATATCTGGCTAAAAACTCTTAAAAAGTTACAAAATTTATTGTGTTACGTTTTTGTTGAAAATATTCCAGAAACTTTGTTCTCTAATGATGCGATGCCAGCAGAAACTTTCAAGATCGACGAGATGACAGCAGCATGTTTGTCTTCAAATATATAAGTTTCCGGGTCCAAACTCTCTTCCTCCAAAGCGTTCTTTAGTCGTTGGACTAAATCAGCCTTTTTTTTCCGGTAGAAGTTAATTCTGTCACGCGTTACAATTCAAACTTGACTCGATACAGTTATTCTTTTTAGACTGTTTACTGTTTATAATAAAAAGTTCTCTATATATATTTAATAACTAGTTACTGTATTTACTTAATAACTGTACCGAGTTCCCTAGAATCGGCCGGTGACACTTCCTGTACCCTCTCGAATGCTATGCCTCTTTTACAACTTCCAGTGGTATAAAAATGACAAGGGGCGGTTTTCTCTCCGCACCAGTAACTATGCGGATTGCAACAGACTAACACCTGGACTTCGGTGTCTTTAAAGATCTCCTCCACCATACTTCGGATAACCCTCCAATATAATTGGCGGTACTCCAACATTGGCATGGCTAACATTTGCACGTCGGACTCTAGTACGTGCTCTCTCAATTGAAGTAAGGCTTCCCATACATCTCGGTAGGTAGGTTGGTCACGGGCAGTGTCTTTTGTTACCAGGTAGAAAAGGTAACGTGATGCATCTTGGAGTTTCAAGGCTTTCCCGGAAGCTGGCACTTGGCATTGAAGTTCTGCAACTCGGCCGAACTTTCTTCGAAAGGCGGATACCAACCCTGGTGCGTCTTCGATACTGGCCAGGATAGTAAGGGCCAATGAATAGTCATCGGGAAGCGCGAGTAGATCTTGCTTTTCTTCAGTGGTAACACCATGTCTTGCTTTACCGGCACCTCTATAGGCCTTCATGAATTCCTCAAACGTGAGGTCAGACACATCTTGGACTCGGTTTACCTCCACTCCTTTATCTACGTCGTGGTCCCCCTTGAAAGACGCCAGCCGGTTATGGTGTACTATCATCGACTTTCCCCTCAGAATCTTGCTGATTCAGTAGATGACATAATTGATCTTCCCCATAATGAGGTATGGACCTTCCCAAAACTACTGCAACTTGGGAGAACAACCTTCTGGCTTCTTGGGATTATAGGGAACACTTTGTCGTTCTTCTTAAAGCACCCCTTTTCGGCTTGCGTATCGTACCGTTTCTTCATTCGGTCGCTAGCGATCTGAAGATGGGAATGGACCAACTCGTGTACATCGTCCATTCTTCTTCGTAATTTTCACCTGCTACATCTTCTCCAGGTCGACACCCAAACTCTAGATCACAAAGTAGTCGCAACTCTCGTCCGAATAGGACTCTGACTGGTGTCTGGCCTGTTGATTCGTTAACAGCAGATCCGTGGGCCATTGCGCAGAATGAAAGATATTGGTCCCAGTCTCGCTGATGATCGGACACCATCTTTGTCAAATACTTGCCAACTGTCTTATTCATCTGTTCTACCTTACCATCCGATTGCGGATGATATGCTGTAGGTCTTGTTTTCTTCATGCCTAGTCTATCACATATTCCTTGGAATAGATCGCTTTCGAAGATCCTTCCTTGGTCACTATGGATCTCCAAAGGCACTTCAAATCGGCTGATATATTCTTTGATCAACTTATCTGCAATGGTGGTGGCCTTCTGGTCTGGAAGTGCGTTAATCTCTACCCACTTAGTGAAGTAATCCATTACTATCAACATGTACTTGCCTCCATTTTCACTTTCTGAAAATGGTCCAGCAATGTCCAAAGCTATTCTTTCAAACGGGCTTCCAACATTATATTGTCTCATAGGAGCTCTCCTTTTTCGGTAATGCCCATTACTCGTAGCACAAATAGTACATTTCTTACACCAGTCCTTTACGTCGTCGGAACTGTTTATTCAATAAAACCGTTTCCGAATTCGCTGAAGGGTTTTCTTTACACTGAAATGCCCTCCTGATTGTATGTCGTGTAACTGACGAACTACTTCGGCTATTCTGCTCTTGAATCACCAACTGTCTTGTCTTGCCTGAACCGTCATCATTTTTCAGTACTCATTTGAGCAAGCTATCTTCCATGATAAATGAGTTCCACTGATCCATATACGCCTTAACTACTGAGCATAGGTTTGATATTTTTTGCCATGTTGGTCGACGGTTTTCCTCTTTCCATTTTCGAATTTTCCATACGACTGGATTTCTCTCTTGTTCTTCCCTTATCTTAGTAGGCGTCCAGTCGTCGTTGACCATCGTTGTTCTTAGCACTGCTGCTTCCTTGGATTCCGTTTTGTTGCAGTGGGAACACTCTGCTGGGCATGACCTTCTGGAAAGAGAATATTACTAAAACTTTACTAAAATATCCAAAGACTCCTGTCCTCCTTGAATCTGAGATAGCACGTCTCCAATTCCCACATTATTTGCATCTGTATCTAAGATGAACTCTCCTTCTGGTAGTGGATACGCTAAAATTGGTGCTGTGATTCAAGGTCTCAAAGGCATTTTTTCAGTCTGTATCCCAGCAGTGATCTCTTGCTTCCTCTATAAGTCGCGTTAATGGCTTAGCGATATCTGCAAACTTCTTAATAAACCTCCGGTAGTAAGTACATAGTCCAAGAAAACTTTTATGTTTGTCAGTTGGTTCTGGACATTCCTTAATGGAATCGATTTTTCCCTTATCCACGACAACTCCTTCTTTACCGACTATATGACCCAGATAATTGACTTTACCCTGAAATAGTTGGCACTTCGTGGGATTTAACATCAATTGGACAGCTTTAAGTTGATTAAAAACGTTTTCTAAATTCTTCAGATGATCTTTAAATATCTCCCCCAAGACGATTACGTCATCTAGATAAACCAGGCATCTTAACCCATCTTCCATAAGCCTCTCAAATGTCGCAGGAGCATTACAGAGTCCAAATGATATAACGTTCAATTGCCACAATCTAGATCCTGTGGTGAAGACTGTCTTCTCTTTACCTACTGGGTCCATTTCTACCTGCCAGTATCCAGACTTCAAATCCAAAGTAGAATACAATTTACTTCCAGCCAATGTGTCCAATGTATCGTCGATGCGAGGCAGATATTTGTTGGTTGTATCAATGTAAATCTACCCGTTCTACATCAATATCGTTCGATGGAATAAAGGTCCAAAATTATCAACAATAACTTCTATTCAAAAATTACAGGCGGTTTTAAAATGAAATAATTTTAAAAGAATATATCGGTGGCAAGTTCACAAATGTACTGATTTTACAATCTTTTAAATTAATATAAACATGCCACGGCTTCTCCGAAATAAAAATATAATCAAAGCGGGAAGTCGTTAAATTTAATTACACATTCTCGACGTGAGATATAAACATAAAACCACGTCGCCCTAATATTTAGAATAAACATCTTTTGAGTGCGTCTTATGCTTAATAAGCAATAATACTCGACTTAAGCCATAAATAATAGAATAATCTACTGAGTGTCTCTGACAATAATAACTATCGTTCTTGGTAACGTTGTTGAGCAAACAGTAATCCACACGGAACCTGGTCGTTCCGTCTTTCTTCTTAACCAGGACCACCGAAGAGACCCATGGGCTCGTAGAAGGTTCTATCACCCAGTCTTTCTTCACTTCCTGAACAATCGTTTTAGCTTCCTCGCTTATCACCTGTGGTAATCGTCGAGCTGTTTGACGAATTGGCTTAGCATTACCAGTATCAATTTTATACTTAACAACGGAAGTTCTTTCCGTCTTTCCTCCTTTCGGTACGAAAATATCACGATACCGCCTAATAAATTCCCTTAATTTTATTTCCTCCATCTGATTTAGAGACTGTCCAGGCAACTGCAACCATTTGGTCGAATTTGTCGTTGGAATTATCGTCTGACGGATTATGGATGTCACAGGTACACAAGTTGCTACTTTTGTATCTTTCTTGATGGTCACTGGGTTGTCATTGACATTGATAAGTCTCACAGGTATTTCTTTAGCCGAAATCACTAATTACTTTCCAATTATGATTCCTCAGTCAACCTCGCCGTCATGGTTCCAGGGCCCCATCATAACAGATGTCCCTTCGTCCACAATTCCCTTTAACCGCGCTACTATGATCGTTTCCATTTCGTTTCGATCATTACGTCCATTCCTAATATAACATCCTCTTCGATGTCAGTAACTATAACAGTATCGATGAACTTTTCTGCTCCAATTTCTAATTATACCTGGATTTTCCATGAATGTTGGCATTTTCACCTGTAGCGGTCCGAAATCGCAACCTCGTTGGTAACAGTTTCTTACGGCTGTTTATAACTGTCGGGCGTATAATTGTTCTGGTCGCCCCGGTATCCACCAACAACATATGCCTTTTACCATTTATTTCTCCATCTACATATACACTATCTTTGTACGTCGTGTATATATATACACGACATTTCAAAGAAGCTACTATCATGAGAGGATCTTTGAAAAAGTTCTGGGTCAAAGCTGCCCCCCTAAGGCCTAAGGGTGCTTACATGAACTTCGTACGTATCATATTTCGCCACAATTCCAGCATCTTATGGTCTTCGTTTTCTTGTATGTAATACTTTTCATTATATTAACGAGCTGGTTAAGTTTATCTTTATTTCCTTCCTCTTTTACAGTCCTAACTTTATTGTACCCGCCAGAAGCCTGCGTAGCTGACTCGTATTCGACGGCGGTGGATAAGACATCAACCAGCGTCTTGCGACGAGTTAATCGCAGTGTTCTTTGCATTTTATGATCACGAAGATCATCAATAAATGTTTGAACGGCCAACTTTTCCATCATGTCTGCGGGAGCTGTTGAATAAGCATATCGTACTAATCTGGCAATATCTACCTCATATTCTTGAAGTGCCTCATCTCTCTTTTGTCTTCTATTTTTAAGCTGCGACTGATATACATGCTCCAAATGTTCGTGACCGTATCGCATATTTAACTTCTTCTTAAGTTTTTTGAAATCATCCGTCTTCTCTACGGCTATAGTCTAAAGCGCATTTAAGGCATCTCCTCGAATAGCGATAGTCAGGTTTACAGCCTTTTATTTTTCAGACCATCCTTCCGCTCTTGCAGCTAATTCGAACTGTTTCATGTAGTTGTTTCATAACGATTTTCCGTCGAAAGTTGGGACTTTAACATGAACAGAACCTCCACTTCCTTCAAATTTCGGCCGTATTTCCAACTTATATTTCGTCTCGTCTTCTTTTGTCTCTACTGTAATTGGATTGTTTCCTCTCTCTGCTGTCCCTGTTTTTTCCATCTTCCTTTTCCATCTTTTCTTCGAAGGCCAACATATTGGCAGCAACTTGGTTTTTTAACGAAGATATTTTATTGTCGAGGGCAGACATCTCAGAAGTGATTTTAGAGATTTCCAAAGAGATGTTATCAGAAACTTGGCTTTCCAGAGAAGAAATCTCGTTAGAATCTTTGTCTTCTAAAGAAGCGAAGTCGACGGAAACTTTCGAAATATCACCAGAAACTTTGTTCTCTAATGATGCGATTTCACCAGAAACTTTCAAAATATCGCCAGAGACTTTGTGTTCTAATGATGCGATGTCATCAGAAACTTTCGAAATATCACCAGAAACTTTGTTCTCTACCAGAAACTTTCAAGATCGACGAGATGACAGCAGCATGTTTGTCTTCAAATATATCAGTTTCCGGGCCCAAACCCTCTTCCTTTAAAGAGTTCTTTAGTCGTTGGACTAAATCAGCCTTTGTTCCGGAGAAGGTAACTCTCTGTCCTGCAGATGTCTTCTTAAATTCGTAACTGTGTGCGCTGTAGTTAATTTATTAACTTTATTTATTATAAAATGTTCTAACACTTAGTTTATTGGAGTCTTTATTTATTTAATTTATATATAATCTTATACTAATTTATTTTTCACTGACACTAATCTAATTTATATAATTTATTTACTACATTTATTTCCAACTACCTCCGCGTTACAATTCAACTTCGACTTGATACAATTATTCTTTTTAAACTAACTGTTTACAATAAAAAGTTCTCTTCTTCTTCTTCTTTTGGCATCGTATTTCCAGCGGTCTATGCGGGTCTATGTCTCAGCGGCTATGTCCTTCCATTCAGATCTCTCGTGTGCCCTTCTTCTCCATTGTCTTATGTTCATTGTTTTCAGGTCGTCTTCCACGTCATCCAACCATCTCGTTCTGGGCCTTCCTTTTTTTCGCCTTCCTATGGGCTTCCATTGTAACATTTTCTTTGTTGTTTTTGCATCGTTTTGTCTCTGCACATGTCCCAGCCATGACAGTCTTTGACTTTTCACAAATCTTACAATGTTATAACCTTCATTTAACTCATTAACCTCGTCGTTTCTCCTGATTCTCCATGTGCCATCTTCCTCTTGTACCGGGCCATATACTTTCCTGAGTATTTTCCTCTCGAATGTCCTGAGTTGGGCTTCATCTTTTTTCGTTTATTTTACATCCATAGGTTACTACGGGTCTAATCAGTGTTCTGTAGATAGTCATTTTGGTTCTTTTGTCTAATAATTTCGATGTCATCAATCTTTTATTAGCATAGTATGTACGATTCCCGCTGGAAATACGTGCATTAATTTCGCTACTTACGGAGTTCTTCTGATTGATTTCTGTGCCGAGATATGTAATTCTATTGTCTATTGTGATATTATTTTCATTGTTAGTTATTCTTTTGACTGTCATATACTTCTTTTTCGCTTCGTTTATTTTGAGACCTCTTTTTCTTGCTTCAGGATCAATGTGTTTGAACACTTCCATTAGTCGTGGCTTATTCCTACTAATGATGGCTACATCGTCTGCATATGCAGTAATTTGTACTGATTTGGTGTTTATATGGCCGGTTATATTGGTTTTTCTGATGACTGCTTCAAGAACTAGGTTGAATAGCATGGTTGATAGGACATCTCCCTGTCTTACTCCCATGTTGATGTTAAACAGGGGAGTCAGTTCTCCATCTACTCTGACTGCGGCTTTTGAACCCTGCAACGTCATTTTTATGAGGCTGATGTATTTCTTAGGTATATCTAGAATACAAAGGTCTTCCAGCATTCTGTGTCTTTTCACACTATCAAAAGCTTGTTTTTCAAAAAGTTCTCTATGATATGTTTAATAACTAGTATCTGGAGTTCCCTAGAATCGGCCGGTGACCCTTCCTGAACCTTTTCGAATCCCATGGAAGCCAGACAGGTTTCAGCAGACGGGAGCTGTGGATATTACCTACTACGCTTCTTCCTTCTAGTATGTAGGCTTTAAAGCCTGTTTCTTCTTCAATGTTAGCCTCCTAAATTATCGCACCATCTTTTTCTTGGTCTGCCAATACTTCTTCGTCCATTTGGTGACTTATCTCGTGCTATTCGTACTATTCTATCCTCTGCCATTCTACTGATATGTTCGCTCCACTCCTGTTTTCGTTTTGTCACGCATCCATTTATGTCTTCTATATTGCATGCTCTAATGTTTTCGCTTCTCTCCCTATCCAATAGACTTCTCCCTGATATTCGTCGGAGTATTTTCATCTCTGTTATTTCTAGCAGTCGTCTCGTTTTAGATGTGTCAGGTCTTGTCTCCGCCGTGTATGTTAATATAGGTCTAATTGCTGCTTTATAGATTCTTCTTTTTGTGTCTTGTCTTTGTTCTTGTGTTTGTTTGTTCTTCCAGATTATGTCATTAAGACAACCCGCCGCTTTACTTGCTTTTAAGCTTTGTTGTCGTACTTCTTCTTCAACATCTCCGGAACTATTTATATATATTCCCAGATATCTAAACCATGCTTCCTGCTTTATGATTTTCCCATCAATTTCGATTTTACACGGTAGTGGTTATTTAGATGTTGTCATACATTTGGTTTTGTCTGCAGATATTATCATATTGTATTTCTTAGCTGTTGTATTAAAGATATGTGTTAATCTTTGGAGCTCGTCTTCTGTCTCTGCGATTAATGCAGCGTCGTCTGCATAACATAATATTTGGATTTCTTTGTTCCCCATTCTGTAGTCATGACCTTTAAGTACTGCTTGTATTATTTCGTCCATTATTATATTAAAGAGAAGTGGGCTCAACGAGTCACCCTATCTGACTCCGCTTTGTACTGGTATACACTGTGTTAGTTTTCCATTTTTTTTGCCTGTATTCGATTTTGGAGGTAGATGTTTTCGATGGTTTGTATAATGTTGATTTGTATGTTTCTTTTATACAGTAGGTGTAAGACGTCTTCGACTTGAATGCGATCGAAAGCCTTTGTCAGGTCAATAAAACATATATATGCTGGTTTATTGGACTCGATGGCCTTTTCTGTGAATTGTCTTAGTACAAATACGGCGTCTTCGCAGGATCTTCCGGATCTGAATCCTTGTTGTTCATCTGTTGCTAGTTTATTGATTTTATTGGTTAGGACTTTTGTGGTAATCTTAAGTGCGGTGTTCAGTAGATTTATACCTCTATAATTGTTGGGGTCTTCTTTATCTCCTTTCTTGAACATTGGTATCATTATGCCGTTTCTCCATGCGTCTGGTATCTTGCAGTGCAATATTAGTTTTTGTATAAGTTTTGTCATCTCTAGGGTTATACTTTCTACTCCGTATTTTAGAAGCTCGTTGGTTATTCCGTCTGGTCTTGGCGACTTTCTATTTTTGAGCGAATTTATGGCTATTTCTACTTCCTGAAAACTGATTTCTATTACGTGTTTTAATTCAGGTACGTTATTGTGTTGATTATTATTTTCCT
Source organism: Diabrotica balteata (assembly GCA_918026665.1). Lineage (NCBI taxonomy): Eukaryota > Metazoa > Arthropoda > Insecta > Coleoptera > Chrysomelidae > Diabrotica > Diabrotica balteata. The sequence continues at coordinate 85,962,771 of OU898282.1, read as the reverse complement.
TTGCTTTAAACAGTTTCATCAGGTATCTTTCCCATTCGTTTGCTGGAATGTTATTGTATTTCTTCAATTCTGCATTTCTCTTCGTTGGTTTCTTATAAATCTCCATATTTGTTTTTGTGTACCGTAGAAGTCGCTTTCCGTCCTTTTTGTAAACTGTTCCCAGTGTTCATTTTTTGTTCTTCTTATCAACTGCTTTGTTTCATTTCGTATTCTTCTATAGTTGTCTCTAGATTCTGGGGTGTTTGATGTTTTGTACTTCATGTAGGCCTCTCGTTTCTCTTTACATTTCTCTTTTATTTCTTTTCTGAACTATGGCACACGTTAACTTTTAAATTTAAATGTGCGCTTTTTAAAAATAAGTTTAAATGTACAGGGTGATCCACGCAAGTCTGGCATATTCCATAATCCTTATTTTTAATGAAACACCCTGTATATTTTTATGTTTTTAAAATAATTTTAACAACCTGATTTCAATAAACTATATCATGTAGGGTCTATAATGAATAATACAAGGTGAAATTTTGAAATTAATAATTTATCACGTGTTATGGTATTATTTTAAATTAGCTAAATACAGACAATAGACTTCTACTCTAAGTGTCAGTACACTATATATTGGGGAAAATTTCTGTTTAGTAACCGTGTTAACATTTTTTGTCGTGAATAGGTAAAAACTGTATAGATAGTCTGCTAATTAAACTAAATCGGTAAATAATGCGGATTGTTATCAATCAGTTGACATGCTGTGGACATTTTCCATTAAAATAATAAATTCTTAATTAAAAACTAATTTCTTGCAGAAATAAAAATGAAATATTTAACTAACGCCCGCCGAATTGAGATTTTAATGATGATCGGTTACGGGGAGAATTGTAGAAGTCAAGTTGAAGTAGTAAACTTACTACTATTTAATCAGAGGTATCCTCAGTTGCCTAATATTTCACAAGGTACTGTGTCTAAAATTTATGCACAATTCAGAGAACTTCTACATGTCAAACCATTAAAAAGAAAATCGAACTTCATTGAAGATGAAGTGAAAGTGGATATTTTGTTAAGTGTCGCAGAGAATCCAACGTCAAGTTCACGTCAAATTGCACGTCAAATTGCACATCAAAATAATGTGAGTCACACAACTGTCCTAAGGTGTCTCCATGAAGAAAACTTCATTCATATAAATTGACATTTGTGCAGGAGCTAACAGAAGATTTACATTGTAAGACAGAGAACTAAAATTAAAATACAAGATGTTCGAGTAGCCAGAGGGCCATCATGTGGCACCGATCATCATTTTCTAAAAGTTAAAACGATACTCCCAAACAGATACGAAAAAGAAAAAGAGCACATCGAGTCAAATCAGTTAATAAAACAAATACGGTACAACCTAGACAGTTTAAACCATGAGAGTGTAAAGCTACTGTATACAAAAAACCGATTAGACCAGAAATTATAAATGGGTAATTTTGAAAATACCGAAGAACACTACGAACACATCAAAAGGTCTCATTTAGCAGCAGAAGAAGCACTGGGGAAATGTGACGAAAATCATAAAGGTATAAAACCGTACTGGTGGGATGAAGAAATAGAGAGGGAAATTAAAGATAAACGTCGGAAATACCAAACATTCTTAACAACAAAAACAGAAAACGATAAAACACTTTACAAAGAAGCACAAGCCAAAGTAAGAAAAAAGATAACTCAAAAAAAGAACGAATCATGGGAACAGAAGTGCCAAAAGATCAACACCTACATAGGAGGTAGAAGAAGCACAGAGAGTTGGAGATTGTTTAAAAGTATGAGAAATAATAAGAAAAAAGACGTTATATCACCAATAACAACAGAAAATGGAAAGAATATTTCAAAAAATTACTAACAGAATAAAGATCAGAATTTGCTAACATGGAAGACAACACGATACGTATACGTATAAATTCATCACCATTACGAATCAGTAAATCAGAGATGGAAGAAATAACCAAATCCCTGAAAAATTAAAAATCCCCTGGTCCCGGTGACATCCCTGCAGAATTAGTGAAAGCCGGTACAGACAAACTCCAGGAACAGTTAAGAAAACTCTTTCAAGACTGCTTGAATGGGGCCGAATTACCAAAAGAGTGGAAATTATCTATCATGTCAACTATCCACAAAAAGGCAGCAAGGATCAGTGTGAAAATTACAGAGGAATTGCGGTAAACAGCACAATAAGTAGGATGTATGGGAAACTTATTAAGAACAAAATAGAAAATGACTATAGAGATTACGAAGCAGAGGAACAAGCTGGTTTTAGAGCTGGGCGATCCACAGTAGACCACCTGTACTCTATTACGCAAGTTATTGGAAAAAAAACAGCAGTCAATAAAGAAGTTCCCTGATGTACGTAGACTTACAAAAAGCATATGACAGTGTACCCCTAAGTAAACTATGGTCAACCCTACAGCAAACCAACATTAAGCATGGTCTTATCAAAGCAGTCCAAAGTCTGTATAATGAAACGACTAAGAAAATTAAAACTGGATCAAGGATATCTGAAGGATTTAAGGTCTCGAAAGGACTAAAGCAGGTTGCTGTATTTCGCCTACTCTTTTCAAAATTTATCTGGAACAAACACTCAAGCTGTGGAAAAGAAAATGTAATGGCATGGGAATCCCTCTCAATGACGAAACTACACTGTACACCTTATGTTTCGCTTATGACCAAATACTGATTTCTCAGGATCATGACGACTTGAGTTACATGACTCGGAAGCTAATAGAAGAATATAACAAATGGGGTCTCGAAGTCAACATTAAGAAAACTGAAGCCATGTGTATTGGAGGGACAAAACAGTCCATTATATTAGACGATGGGGTAGAAATTAGAAACTGTGATAAATACAAGTACCTGTGTATGAAGATAACTCAAGATGGAACACTCGATGCTGCTATAAAAAACAGAAACATACAGGGTAGAAAAGCCATATTCATGATGAACGGGATTCTGTGGGACCAAACAATATCTAAAGCGAATAAACAACTCATATACAACACCATACTTAAAAGTGTAATCACATATGGCAGTGAAGTTTAGCCAATGAAACAAAGAACAGAGAAACTGTTACTAGCAACAGAAATGGACTTCTGGAGAAGAGCAGCAGGAAAATCAAGAAGAGATCGGATACCAAATGAGAGAATACGAGAAATGATGTGAGTCAAGCATACAATAGTTGATGACATAAAAACAAAACAGCTAATATGGTACAGCCATGTACAGAGAATGCCAGATGACAGGATTCCAAAACAGATTTTGACGTGGACACCACAAGGAAGAAGGAAAAGAGGAAGGCCGAGAAAAAGCTGGAGAGAGGGAATTGAAAAAGAACTAGAGGAAAGAGAAATCCCTCCAGGCCTATGGCTGAATAGAGAAGAATGGCGATTAGGAGTCGGAAGGCGTCGGAGAACGCTGTAAACCGATAGTAGTAGTAGCTAACAGAAGACGACCCGGATCGTAGAATGGATTTCTGCAAAAGAATGATGGATAAAATTAACAGATGAAATAGCTCTTGGCACAATTATTTTTTCTGATGAATCAAAATTTAGATTGAACGGAGAGGTAAACTGACAAGATATTGGTCAGCGGAGAATCATCATTGGATGCGTGAGACACACACTCAGTATCCTCAAAAGTTGAATGTTTGGGCAGGTATTATAGGAGATCATATTATTGGTCCTGTATTTATAGATGAGACTGATAATACAGGGAAAGATTCAAGGAAGAAGATCTGTTGGCCGAAGGCAGAACTCATGATTAAAGAATCTACGTGATTGGTACCAATGCAGATCGATTGATTTGTTTAGAGCAGCAAGTTCTAAAATAAGAATAGCCATTATGATTGCCAACCTCCGTAGGGAGACGGCACTCTAAGAAGAAGAATTTATAGATGATAATTTGACAGCGAAAAAATATTTAAGCATGCTAAGAGACGATGTTTTTCCTTAGTTGGCTAACTTATATCCCAATGCAATAGATCCGACCCTACCGCATGAAACTGTCTGGTTCCAGCAGGACGGTGCAACACCCCATTATGCTTTAGTGGTGAGAAATTACTTGAATGAGATCTTCTTCAATAAGTGGATTTGATGAAGGGGACTAATGAGCGGCCAGCTAGGTCGACAGATCTTACGACTTTGGATTTTTTTTGTGGGTTATCTCAAGAACAAAGTATATGCAACACAATCAACTATCAGTGAAGACCTCAAAAAGTAAGGATAACTTCAGAAATACGGAATATTTCACCTCAAACTTTAAACAAAGTTCGGAACGAGTTTTATAGGAGACTGTGTTATTGCCAACAACAAGGTGGAGAACATATTGAGCATGTATTTTAATGTAATCCAATCAATTACCTCGGGTATTCTATGAATTCATTGTCTTAAAGAACATACCTAATTTCAAAATTTTACCTTGTATTATTCATAATAGACCCTACATGATATAGTTCGTTAAAGTCAGGTTGTTAAGGAGCTTTTAAAAACATGAAAAATACAGGGTGTTTCGTTAAAATGCAGATTATGCACTATGCCAGACTTATTTTCTAAAATAAGGACACAAACAATTTTATTCCATAAGTGATTTCCAAACTGTATAATATATTGTTCTGAAGCTATTTTCTTGTGGCATTGTAAATTAATTACTATTAAACTGGGAATAAGCCACAATTAAAGATAAAAATACGTTTATTGACGTTTCAATTTACACTTCGGAAATCGTTCTCAAAATACAAAAACGTTTTGTATTTTGAGAACGATTTCCGAAGTGGAAATTGAAACGTCAATAAACGTATTTTTATCTTTAATTGTGGCTTATTCCCAGTTTAATAGTAATTAACGTATAATATACTCATATGTGTATATATATATATATATATATATACACATAGGCTGCACCATAATTGGTAGAATACGCTGATAATGATGATGATGATGATGATATATATATATATATATATATATATATATATATATATATATATATATATATATATATATATATATATATTATTTTTAAGTACTGTTCGTTGCCTAGAATTGCCGTAATTTTGAGATACAACTGTAATTTACACAGGTATACTCTATAAAACTATATATGTACAAAATCATACACAATTGTCCATATTCATTAAATTTATATCAAAATCCAGGTTTCGCTAATTCCAGTCCGAACTGTCTAGTGAATTTAGTAATTATTTTTTTGCGTTAAGTTAGTTACTTTTTGAAAATTGGACATCGTTGTTTGACAATTCGACAACGTTGTTTGAAAATTGGACATCAGTCTCGAAAATGTCGCAGTCAATTAAGTTGTTTAATTTGCTCTAAATCGAATGTACCTTTAATGTGCACTGAACTTTTAACCAACCGAGTAAAGCAGGATACAGAAGAGCAGAAAGAAAACGATAGCATTGCCGTGCCAAGAATGGAACAGACGCTCGCTAATAATGCTAGTATGGTTTTATGTTATTTGCTGTAGTTTTGTTTACTTTTGTGCCAATATTAATATTGTGAGCCATGTTTACTTTTGTAAAATGGTTCGGGTGGGAGGATGTCACAGCCATTTGATAATTATTTTGTTTGTATACCGCTTTGAACGTTGAAGTTACAAAATCTCTTATTGATATTCGTCGAAAGCTTTAGCTATACAACTTTTTTTTAAATCATAACAATCTTTCCACTTGTCGGCGGCAATCATTTTTATATTTTATCGCCATCACATCAATTTATTTTGTTTATTTTAACGCGAGAGTGGTGTAATAAAAATTGATGAGGTTTTCTCAGTTTTTTAAGACTCTTGGCGCTGAACGGTCGTTATATCCGTAGAATAATATTTTAATTTTGTGTATGTATGGATTGATCTTTATAAGTGGCAATTTTGTTACATCATTTTTTAAAGCACGCGATATGTTTTGTTGGAAACTGGCAAATACAGATTTTCAATAATTTTGAAGTTTAATTTTTGTAATATACGAACCGTGTATTTTATACGCAAATTCGGGTAGAGTTGCGTTGGTATACACTTGACAGAGATAAATGTTTTAAAAAGTACATTTTGAATACACTCTTTTATATTTTTAATTTATATGAAGCAGTAACGGGTAGATATTTGTCTCTTTTGAGATTAATTGCAAACATCTGTTAATCTGGCAATTACTGATTTGACGACAGCCCCTAATCTACCAAAGGGTAATTGCTAAAAAAATGTCTAATAATTAACTGCAATTAATCTACAAAGAAACAAATATTGCAACAAAACAAATTTCAAACATAATATAAACAAAATGTACTTTTCTAAAGCTTTATATTTTTATATTTGAAGCATACAGCATCTACATTATAAAAAACATGCCAACACTGCTATACCGAAATTTTTTGTTCTATGTTTGACATTTGCGGCTATAATCAGCTTGTACTTTCGGCAAACTCAACCTTTTTATATCCATGTTATTATATTAGGCAACCATCAATACATCCCATCATTTTATTCAGAATTAGGCAACCATATATACATTTATTCCAATCTAGGGATATTTTAATGTTCAATTTAGGGAGGACAAAAATTTTCACCTGGCAACACTGGTCAGTGTCAATAATCAGCTGTCTGTGTCTGTCACACTGTTTGTTTTGAATGGACCACAGGAGTGATGACGTAGATTTGATTGACATCTGCCAGTTTCACTTTCCAAACAAACCTTATTTAGTGTGGATAATTTGTATTTTTCGTTATTTTTTTCATTTATTTTATAGAATCTTTCCGCTTTTTTGCAATATTTAAGTATTCTAGTAGTTACTACAACAATTTTACAAGGTTGTGTAAATAATAAAGCACATTGTTTTATGCTACTAGGAATAAAATGAAAGTATCAATAAAGTAAGGTTAAAATTTCTTTAATTAAACTTTTAAACCATATTTCATAGAAATAGAACTCTGAATTATGACGGTATTATCGTAAAAACACTATACTTACAAGAAAAAGCAGCAGAGGAAGCAAAATGTTAACTTTATAGGAATTAAAAAGTCTTGAGATTTGACATTTCAACGTTTGTTTGGAAAGTAATAATGACATGTGACGTCACACTCCTGCGGTCCATTATTTAGCAAAGACCAAAACTTAAGGTCCATGAAATAATTGAATAACCTTGACGTAAATATTTCTAATAAATAATTGTAAGTATCGTTTTAACGAAATAACTTAAACAAGCAAGTAATTAAAATATTACATCAAAATTACTGGGATAATAAATCTTATGGTTATTCTAGATAATAATTTACTATAAATATTTATACTTTAAAGTGATAGTTCTTTAAATAAAATATCCTCACATATTGTTGAAGTTCTATTCCTAATTATACTAAAATTTACATTTTAGTTTAAAGGTCTGTGGACCTATTTTTATGTATTCAATTTTATTACTGATTTCCAGAGACTTGAAATAGTTTTATCCCAAAATTTGTGTAGCCAATAATAATCTGCTAGTTTCTTAAAACTAGATAAAATTAATGTTATATCGTTTTTTTAATATCAACAATGTTTCCTGCTTTCATATGAACTAGTTACATAAGATGTTTTAAAAATTCTCACCTATCTCTTTTATTATAGCATTTGATACATACTTTCATGAACATACTTCAGTATTTACATAATATGTTATGCGAATGTATGTATTCATTTTGAAATTGACTATACTGACTAAGCTATGGCTCCATTCGTGTTTTAAGTTAATTTATAAACATTTTGTTCATTCTTGATATTAGGCCAATGGGTTGTTTTATCTTTATACACTTCTCCCTACTATGTCTGGATCATTGTTGCCCCATTTTCAATCACATTCTATGCTTTGATGTCCTACTTTTTTTTACTATTTATCTTTAATGATTCTCCATACTTTTCCTTATTCAATTCTGTTACTTGTTTATGCACTATATTATTTCATCCATTTGGTATAAAAGGGCCTGAATGCATTTTTATGCTCTTCTTATTTCAATATAACTACTTGGTTTTTTCTTGATTTATAGTCAGGTCATATTTTCTAGCTTCTTCAAATTTGTAAACATTTTTCGAAGTTCTATTCTTGAACTGGTCAGAAATACCAAGTCATCTGCAAAACATATGCTATTGGATTTTTCTATTGCTTCTCTACTGTTTTAATCCTCTATTTACATTAAACTAATTTGAAAGACTTTTGTCTATCATGGCTTTATTGATTGTATAAGTTAGTTTTATTTTAACTAATCGTATCAGTTTCTCTGACATTCCTGGTCATCTAATTGCTCCATATAGTCTGTTTCGTGAGATTGAGTTGTAGGTCTGTTTAAAGTCAATGAAGAGCATATGCAAACCTAGCTTTTGTTCATAACTATTGTTTTGTAATAACTTTAGCATAAACATTTGATCAGTTGTTCTTCCCTTCTGAAACCAGCCTTGTATTCTCCTATTAGCTCTGTTTCATTGGTTTTTAATCTACTTCATATCATTTTTGCTAATATTTTATATATTACTTCTAATAGTGTGATTACTCTGTAATTTTTACCTACATTTTTATGACCTTTCTTGCGAATTGGGCAGATGAGTGCTGTGTTGATTTTTTTGTTTTTTTAAAGTTTTATAATAAGTTGAGCTATCTTTTGCTGCAATATATCTTCTCCTACCTTTAATATTTCTGCTGGCACCCCACTTTCTCCTGCACTTTTATTATTTTTTAAGTCTCTTATTACTTCTATTACCTCCTGCTCCCTCAGTTTTTGTGTTTGTTGTTCTGTTTCTTCTTGTGTTTTGTTGTTGGATTTCTGTTCTGTTTGGGCTTTATCATTTAATAATTCATTGAAATACTCTGTATTGTCTCCTAGTAACATACCATCTTTATTTCTGCAAAACATTGTACTTTTATTTTGTGTCACCTGTGACTTTTGTATGCCTTGATAAAAATTTCTGACTTCCTTTTGAAGATAGTTGTCTTTTATTATTTCTAGTTGTTTTTCCAGTAATGTTTTCTTTTGGCTGCATAGTCATTTAGCTTCTCTTCATTTGGTTTTATAATGCTCTTTACTTTTTTCTGTATTACTAATAATATTTTCCATTTGCATTCCTATTCGAACCAGTGTTCTCTCTTTTCTTTTTCTACTTTCCCAATGCTAAGGTCTGTTGCATGTATCAACGCTGATTGTATTTCTTCCCATTCCACCTCTAGATTGCCTGTCATGATTTTTCCCAATCCCTTGTATATTTCTTCCTCTAATATTCTTGCTACCTCCTACCTAGTTGTTTTCATTTTCTTAATTATTTGGGAATATCTTGCTTAAGTGTAACTATTGTCAATATATGGTCACTGTTGGCATCTGCTCCCCTGTAGCTTCTATAATATGTCACTGATCTATTTTGTTTTCTTTCAATAACAGCATGGTCTATTTGGTTTTTGATTTTCCCATAAGGAGATATTCAGGTTATTTTATGTACATCTTCGACGCTGGACAGGTAAAACAGCTAATACGCCAATTGTGAATTTTACAGGAGAACCATTTAAAGTTTGAAATTTTGAAAAAAAAATCATAATTTTTGTTGTAAGCATACTATCTTGACAAATCTTAGGAAAATAAATGTTATATAGTAAAATCCTTTTATGCTATAAATTTCTAAAAGAAATACTATCTAGTTTTAAAATTAATGGCTCATTATACAAAGTGATTCTTGAATGCAAATAGGAGAAATGTATTATAAACATAATGCATTATATAACCAGGTAACTGAAAACGGCTAATTTACCAAATATGAGTAACTTTTTGAGAAGGTGAAATGTTTTATAATGTATTTATGTTATGAGATGCATGCTATTAGAAGTGTCTTTTGTGAAAATTACAAGAATATAAGTCATTCTCGGTTTAAATTCTAATATTATTGTATTATATTTATTGCATCATTATTAGATATTCTAGACATTTTACACCAAAAAATGAAAAGAAATAGGTCAAGTTAATGGAAAATACTTTATTACTACGAAAAAAAAAAGAAGTGAGGTTTTTTGACAAAAAAAAACACATCAGCAATATTAAAGTTGAAGTCCATCTTCTTCGTCAGTTTCTGGAAGGACATCATTTACACTATTACCTCTAGGTAGATTTAAATATTCATTATGATATTGCAAGGGTATTACATTCGAGTGGCACAATTTATTCAGATCGTTATATTTTTGTTTGGAAATTGACAAAGATGTTGGATATAAGTTGCAATTTGGTGGATTCTTTACTTTACTGCTGATTTGTATGATCTCCTCTTGAGCATCTGAAGCCATTGAAAACTTTGCATACATCTTAGTTGGTTCAGACTTCTTGAATGTAGCGACTCTTATTTTACTTATTTTTCCTGCAAGATTTCCTTTAAAATATTTGTCTGATATGTGATCCCATGAAATGAAATCTTTATGAAACATGGGGTGAACTGCATAAGGTTCAGGAATGTTACGAGCTAATTCAAAAACAGTTGGCCATTGTGAAGATGCCCAAATAATATGCTTAGCTACGCTTTTTTCTATGACAGAATGCACGCTGTCAACTAGCATGTAGGAGTGACCTGGCAGAAGATAATTAATCTGGATCACATTTATATTTTTGCAGGACATCAAGTTATAGTGGAGAGAGGCCAAAACAGTACCGTTCTTATTTTGACCTGGGCATGAGTCACAATAAAGCAGTAGTTTCGTGATTTTCCCACGGTCATCAATTTTTTTCATGAATGATACTAGACATGTGGCTATTTCGTTAGCTCCTCTCTTTCCTTGGCTTTCATTCCAATAATAGCAGTGGCCTTTCCTTGTTGTACTTTCATAGAAAGTAAAGTTATACAATGCCAATTTTCTGGAGTAATAAAGTAGCATACTTTCCCCGTACGGTGTATTTAAAACTTTCTGTAAGTCGAAGGAGACACACAAGATACTTCAATTTTCTTATGAATTCTTTGATGATATTCAAATCTCTTCTTACTTTCAACTTTTTCTTTATCATGTTCCTGCTTTTCTACTTCAGTTTCCAGTCTAGGGTTGTTTTCGAAACCAACACACTTGACATATTGTCTTTCTTGGGAATATTAATTCCGATATTGAATTCGTTCGTAAATATTTTTCTAAATAACCTCTCTGACACAACATCTATACCTGTTTCTATTTCTCTTTTCTTATATAGATTATAAAGAATTGTAATATTCTTAAACTCATTGGGCAAATAAAGTTTGGTGGAGTCTTTTCTTGCATATTGTGACGGCACTGCTGGCAAACTTGTAATGAAGTTTATTACAGAGTTCAACACTTCTTCTTTTGTTTTATTTGGAGGGATAGTTTTTCATCGCATATCCTCTTTTTCCAAACCATAACCAGCATTAGAGAGTGTGTAATAAACATATCTTTGTGATACATTCAAAGTAGATAATAAAAACTTCAGACAAACTTGACGTTGTCCTTCACCTTCATTAATAAAATATTAGAAATGTATTGGACTTTCTGCTTTCATGTTTTACTCTTTCTCTTAACAGATTCTTTCTTTGACATCGAAACAAGCCAATCGCGACGTCGTTGTGGAGATAGTGATCAAAAGTAATTAAATGTTTTCAATTTTCTTTCCTCAGATATATCGTCACAGCGATTAGTGCATTTCTTTGGTTGACATGGATTTGGTCCTATTTCTTTTGCTGAAACTTCTATGCCATTTTTCTTCTTATATTGTTTGCCACTTCGATATAATTGTTGCCTTTCGCTCGCTTTATTAGGCCGATTTTTCTTACATGCTGATTCTCCCACTGTTCCATTTTCAGCAGCAACCGCTTTTGTTTTCTTCTCTGTCCTTTTCAATCTCTTTTTGGCTGCTGTTTCCTCTGTACTTCTTCTTCCTCAGACGAACCTTCCCAAGAACTTGAATCGCAGTCGTACTCTAAAATTCTTTCTTCTTCATCTAAGAAGTCTGTATAGGCCGATTGCAAAACATTTTACGGCTACGAAAGTTAGCTACCTTGCTTGGTCTATCCACGGTTTCTTCAAGAACTGGTGAATTTTGAACATCTTGTACCAATCTTTTATTTGTATTGAAGTAATTTTGCTGGTCAACTGGGTTGTCAATATCCAAACATTGATTATTATTTGAGTGGATCTGCATTTCTTGGGAAACTATTGGTAAACATTCATCAGTCAATAGTGAATTTTCAGGAAAAACTTCAGACACAATAGCAGGAGCAACTACTGCAGATGCATTGTTTTAAATTGGTTGTAAATCTGTATAAATTGGCGACGCCTGATAAATAAGTTCAGAGGAACAATCAGGTACAGGTTGGCTTTGTTCTAAATAATCCATAGAAGTGCTTCTGCAAGTATTTAAATTATGTTGTTCAATCACAATGAAAGAACCAACAGCGTGATATAAAGCCGTGATCTTCTGGATTACCTTTGTGGATGAAGAACAGCTTGTTTGAAGATCTATAATATTCTTTCTGTTTTGAACTATTTTCATAATACGATCTGCTCGCGACATTTTTATCTGCAAAAAATGCTTTGAAAGTAAAATCAACCTTCTTTAAGTTATTATATTTTTTCAAAATGACACTTATAATATTTCAAAATAAATGTTCGATACTAAATTTGAATACTATCTGTAAATGAATATTACTGTTTTTTATTCTTAATATAAATTAGTACTGTCACAAATTTCACTTTTCGTAACAAAAATTCAGAGGATTGGCTCTGAACAGAGTAATGACAAAAAACAAATAAATTATAAAGCATTTTTATATCTTTTATGACACTCTCAAATTTAGCTGCTGAATCCCCTCTGTGGCTCAGTGGTAAGAGCGCCTACCTTTGAACCTAAAGGTCGTGAGTTCGAATCCCACCAGGGTGGAAATTTTCGTTTATTAAAAATTAATAAATGAAAATAATTTCTATCCTTGTGCGATCGGTACTCACCAGAGGGATCGCAGACGTTCGGATACAATTAGCGTCTCTTAGCAAAGACAATGACGTCGACTTTGCTAAGTATCAAGACAATTACTCTACACGTACACACACTACACTAGGTACCTGACTGTACCATGCCAATGATCATAGTTGTCGAGGCATTAACTCAATAAAAAAAAAAATAGCTGCTGTAAATCTTTCAATATTTTAAACTTTAGTATGAGAATACTATGTATAAAAATTAAATGTTTTTATTGCCAAGACTGAAATTCTCTTGAGCACTTGAGCACCAAATAAGGAAGAAATGTGTCTAAGAGATTTATAATAAAACATTTCCCATTTGCCTCGAACATTTTGGCTCACATTGTGTACCTACCATAAAATAGAGTTTCTGTAGGTGAAGTATGAATTGAAACAATTGTTATTTACTTATCAGACTTATGTTATATTAATATTTTATGCGTGTTTTTTGCAAAATATTAATAAACCATGTCTTTACTTCTGTGTTGAGGTTATGTTTGAAATTTTAAAAATAATAGGTATAATAAGATTAATAATAAAAATCTAACTACAGAATATTTATAATTAAAACGAAACACTTACCTTCATGAACGAAAAAAATGTATTTATTATACCATACATAAACTGACAGAGAAAAACTAGTTATTTACAAGCCGAATAATGCAAGACTGGCCAAAAGTATCCGTTAGAACGTTAACATTGCATATTTTGTATCATGAAAACAAAGTGTAAATTGTTTAAAATGCCTTTTATCTTTGGAAGGACCGTCCTCGAAGTAGATAATGTAGCACGTGTGATATTATTTAAACAGATAAAATGTATAATACGCCATCTGTACCCGTAACTGTCGTAAACAAAATTGTTTTAAGTACCACTATGCAATATATATTCTGGCATATGAAATGACTAACGCGGCTTTAAGGCTCTAATACCTGAAAGTAAAATTGACTTATTTGCTAGAAGTAAACTTGTTAGGTGTGTTATACGACAGATAACATATTTTTGTATTAAAATTTGGAGCATAAGACACAGTTGCTTTCAAAACCATCCTAAAAATAAAATGTTTAATACCCCAAAAAAGTAGTTCAAACAGACTAAATTCCCTTTGTACATACATAGAAAAATTCACTGAATCTTATGGTCTATAAAGTCTATTTTGCAAAAAGTGGCGTATTATACATTTTACCTTTCAAGCGTCATCATCATTTGGCTCTACAACTCTAGGTGAGTCTTGGCCGCGTTTACTATTTCCCTCCATTGTTGTCGGTCCTGAGCAGCTATTTCCCACTGCTACACTCCCATTTTACGTAGATCACTGGCCACTGCGTCCTTCCATCTCTTTCTTGGGCGGCCAACTGACCTTCTGCCATCGGGCAGAAGGTCTTTCAAGCGTCGTTATGATCAAATTGTGTACATGATATCTTAAAGTTATGTTCCATTGAAAATTTTATTAGTTTTTTCCATTGTCATTATTTTCTTTATACAAACTTATACCACCTGTTATATTCATATAAATGTCTTCTCTTTCTAATTTTGCATTTATATCTTTCACGAATATTTTTATGTCATATTTTGGTACTTTTCTAATTAGCTCACCAAGTTCATAGAACTCATTTTTTATTTCCGTCTTTCTCTTATGTACAGTATTGTGCGAATTAATGTGAACAGAGATCGAAATAAAGTTTTCATAAGTTGGCACACCTGCTGTGCCTATTCTGTCAATTTTTTGTAAAAAAAAACAGCATAACCTCAAAACCTTATTAGGATATTGTTCAAAACACGTGCTTGTGTTTTATATCATTATTATATTTTGTTGTATATTGTTTGAGATTATATGCAAGTTGGTGCTATTTTCATTGATTTAACTGTGCAATCAGGTTTAACTTTTTAATATGGATATCACTCCCAAGAAAAGAGAAAGGATCACTTAGTGAACACACAGTAAACAAAATAATTAAATAAAAAAGAAAACAGGGTCAGTTGAAGTGCAGTGGAAAGGAAAATGTGGAAGAAAACGGAAGGCTACTCCTCGAGATGAAGCCTTTCCTTTGCGTGATACCAAACTTCATCCCAGCAAAACAAGTTATGACCTCCAGCAAGATTTAGAAAAGGCTGGAATAAAAATTCCCGACTCAACGGTACGCAGATGTCTCTTAGAAGGAGCGAGAAGAGCCGTGAGACCGCAGAAGAAACAACTTCTGACAGCGCCTATGATAAAAAAAGACTAAATTGGGCAAAAAATACGCTCATTGGAGTGCAGAAGATTGGGAGAAAAGTGTTATCTTCTAATGAGACCCACTTCCTAGTGCAGGGCCAGCGATCAAAATTCGTACGAAAGGCAGCCAATGAGTCACTTTCAGCTAGTCATATTAACCAAACAGTTAACATCCCACCAAAAAAAAAATGTCCTGGGGCTGTTTTTCATACTCAGGAAGTGGCACTCTTTTACTCCTATTGAAGGTATGATGAACAGTGAAAAGTACAAAGCCATGATAGGGCAACGCTAGCTATAGAGCTTGACAAAGTACAAGCCGAAGGGACTGCAGATTCAGCTCCGTGCCATATATCGAAGGCTAGGATGAAATACTTCAAGGATAATAATATTACCCTTCTTGATTGGCCTGGGAATTCACCTGACCTTAATCCTATTGAAAATTTGTGGGCAATATGAAGGCTCAACTGCAAAAATTTTACTGTACGGCAAAAACAAAAATGGTGGAAGCAGTGATTAAGGTGTGGTTTAGAGATGAAGCAATCACAAACAATTGCAAAAAACTTGTGGATTCCATGCCTAGAAGACTCCAGAAAATCATAAAAGTAAAAGGGGGACATATTAAATACTATTTAATGAAAAAATCTCATGTAAGTGTACCTAAATTTACCTTTGGCCTAAATAAATCATATTTACAAATTAATTGTGTTTGTTCACATTAATTCGCACAATACTGTAGGAGCATTAGCGTTAATTATGTTGATTGCGCGGATATATTTCCCGCGCAATCTTAAATAGCACAGTCTTTCAGATATTGCTTGAATATCAGTTACTAATTGGCTTATTCTCTCTAACATCATAAAAATTATCTTATGGTTGGACTAATTAAATAAAACATGTCTGTGTTGTTGAGTCAATTATAATGTAATTAGTTTTCTATGTTTTACTCTTTTTTATTTTTAGATGAACCACATTTCAAACTTTTTTGTAAAAACACATCGTCTGAAACTTAATACTTTGGTTAGGTTTGAACATAGTCTGGAATCATCACATAAAGTTAACAACTTAGAAAAGAAATTTTTGGTATGGACTGGCAAATATAAAAATGTTGCAGAGGTACCACCTTATGTTACTCAAAGTACGATGGAGAGGTGTAGAAACAGAATGAGAATTAAAATTGCAAATTACATGATGGCCGCTACTGCTTTAGGTTGTGTTCTTATGGTATATTTAGGAAAACGAGATGCTAAAAGGGGAATAACTTTAAGTCAGGAGAATAAGGATTGGCATGCTAAAATTAAAGCTGAACACGAAGCCAAAAAAGATAGTGCATAAGTTAATATGTTTTAAAGCATAAAAATGTATATATACCATTAGGAATTATGTAGTGTGTACTCAGTTGTATATTAAATGCATTAAAAACGTATTGGGCTTAATTTGTATCATATTTTCAATAGGTAATTAATTATAAGCAGTTAAACCATTTTTTTGAGGCTATCATCTTCCTTATTTTTGATATGTGTTGTTTTTATTTATGTGATAGGCTTTACTTGAGAATATAAATATAGCTTTCCTATAAATAGTATGTAAACGCAAATTTTGTGTACACAAAGGCATGTCACAATGACAGATTTGTTCCCTTTTACTTTCAAGCCCCTTAAATATTTTTATAAATAGTATGTAAACTCAAATTTTGTGTACACACAGGCATGTATCACAATGACAGATTTGTTTTGCTTTCAAGCCCCACATCGTCCTAGAACGTTGACAACTAATTACATGTTTTTCAGTTTATACAGGGAATTGTGATCTAATGAGTAGATTATACAGGCCGATTTTCCACAAGAAGTGATACGTCAATAATCTATAATTAGATCTTTTCTAGGTCGATATAAAGTGATATGTCAATGTACTACGCAGTATCTAGTTTTATTAAGATGCTATATAATTCTTCTTCTTCCTTTGGCCTATCCGTTGGCGTTCGGACGTTGGCTATTAACAAGTCTATTTTGACATTGTTTACGGCACCTCTGAACAGTTCGGTCGATGTTAGTCCGAACCATTGTCGCAGGTTATGCATCCATGAGTGTCGTCTTCTTCCCGGTCCCCTCCTACTGTCGATTCTTCCTTGGACTATTAACTGTAGCGCTCTATAATTAGATTTTAGTTTATCTAGACCGAGGTCGTTCAGTCTGTATTAATTCTCGGGAAACGCAATATCTTCGCAAGCATTAAAAAAATTTATGTTGATGTGGAGACCATAGCTGCCGCAGCTATATACATATTTAGTATCTTTAGCTATTAGTTGAGTATATATCGGAATAGAATCATTAAAAAAATGGAAAAGGTGGTGGATGCCGACTATACATAAAAACTTTACGCGGAGACATCTGGAGAGTTTAGTAATTTTGTTCGAATGTCTTACAGCGATTTAGAATACCTTACTTATACAAAATATATCTCCAATGGTTCCTAAAAAGGATACTCATTGGAGGGATGCAATTTCAGTGAAAGTTTGCCCGACAGTAACATTAGGTAGGCTACTGGAGATGGTTATAGAAGCTTACATTACCTATTTAAAATTTCAAGCCAAGATATCCATTATTGTCCCTGGAGTATGTTTGGCGCTCAATGGCGTGTTAAAGGATTAAGTGAAGGTAAATGATATTTTGCTTTTATATTTTATTTATTTTTTTATAAAAGTCAATAGTTTGGGGAAACTAAAATTTCTGTGTATTATTCATAAAATTTTTGAAGCTTTCATAACACGTTCTATTTGAATCTAATTCTTGTGTTACAATGTGAATTACTCCAGATTCTTGGTTGTTTGATTCAACTGAATATTGAGGGTCAATTAAATAACTCGGTGACTGTGTTTGTGATGCATAGGTATACACTGTTGCTGCAGCTACGACGACTGTATATAACTTGTGAAGGAGAAGAAACACTACATGATATACCCTCTATTATTGCGTTGTACCGTCGACGGTTGTTCAACATTATAGTTCATACATTATTTATTCCCTTTAAATTTGTGGATATTACTTGATTTGTTTTGCCAATATTTTACAAAATAAATCGCAATATCAACAATATTAAATCTTTTAAAGAGCTAACTAGGAAGTTATAAATGTTTTAGTTAAAATAAAGTTTAAAATACCTAAAATTTTTTTTTATTTTTTCGATGCCTAACACTACGGATGAATGGCTTTCGAAGGCAAAAGGATATTTCAGTATTTATCGTACTCTCAGCACTAGTTTATAGTGACTACTGTTTTATGTTTGCAGATACGACTTGTCCAGGACAGATTAGCTAAGGTGTTTTAGTTAAGGTAATTGTTTTAAAGCAAAAACTGTTATCAACTTGCCATCTCCTAGTTGCTTACCCAATTGCACCTAACATTAACTTAGCATATTGTCTTTTGAGCTGATGCGGCATTTGCACTGAGTACACATATTATGAAGCCATTTCCTGGGTATCATGTGATTGGTAATCCGGAAAGATTATTCAATAAAAAACTATCTAGTTCGCGTGTAGCAGTCGAAAATACTTTTGAAATACTGTAGCGTATTCAGAAGTTTTAAGTAACGTTTGAAATTTTTTTTAAAAGAGACAGTTGAATTAGAAAATAACAAATAAGCTTTATATAATAACATGTATATAATAAAATATTTCGGTAAAAACCCTTTAAAATAAATGTTATAATAATAGTTACAAAAGATTGTACATAATGTTGTTTTAAATGTGTGATGTTTGATATTAAGTTAAATTTGGCTTCAGGTAACATACACACATGGTTTGAATGAGTTCCAGTGTCCGGAGAGTAAACCTCTTCAAACGGACTACAGCTGGTAACTGATTTTGGTGGATCAGGCAACCTAGTGTTTTTTTAAACCTGATGATGAAATTGTCATTCCGAAAACGTTCGTGTGTTTTTTATGTAGCCCTTTTAAGGGTTTTTTAAATATACCAAATTACAAAGATTAACCTCTTTTTTTGTGATACGTGGTATACAGCCAGCTGCAGGAATTATTTTCCTTGTAGATTAAGTATCTTTGCTTCCACGAACTTTGATCACCCTTATGGATCCACTAAAAACCCTGACTGGGATGTCTGCCAGAGGGCTTCAAACTGAGAAGAGAACTTAAGATTCAAACCTGATTGAAAAATAATCTAATGGGATAGTGGGAACCTAAAGGTGACAAATATCTATAAAGTGGGTGTTTCAATGACAAAACATAGAGATAGTTAATTATTTATTATTATTATCCAGATTTAGCCATAAGCCTCACACGCCCTCTAAGGGGAAATTCACTCATCCCAGATACCTACGGTATCAAAAGGATTGAGCTCTGGTGGGACTCTTTCCGTGTTATCGAGCCCTAGGTGTCTTGATATGCTGGAGTATCTCCCAAAAATTTTCGTACACATCTGGACGTTGAGAGTAGTACAGCTTTCTGCATGGTCTTGTAGAGATGTTCATTCAGACCTAGCTTTTTTATGTTTTCTAGGAGGTTCTTTGGAATGACTCCAGTAGTAGAGAGAATAATAGGTATTGTCTGGATACTTTCCATTTTCCACTGTCTTCGTATTTGAATTTCCAGATTCCTGTACTTGGCGATTTTTTCGTTCTGTTTAACACGAAGATTATTGTTGTTGGGTATCGCCACATCAGTAAGTGTTGTTTGTCTAGTAAGTTTATTAACTAGTATAAGATCTGGTCTATTATGTACCACTGTTTGGTCTGTGAGCACCGTGCGGTCCAAGTATAGCTTGTAGTTGTCGTTCTCAAATGAAACGCTCAATACTCCGGGAGTATTGGGTTTTTGGAAGTGTAAGACTTCATAATTCCAGAAGAACTGGAAGAGAGGTAATGAAAATACTAAAAATAGGGCTAAGCTCAGAGGAGCAAATTTAAATGGCCAAAGAGACACTAAATCTCAAGTGAGTGTTCGGGCTAGCTTCAATGCACTGGATTGTGGCTTTAAAGATATAAACAACAATAACAAGAGATAATGAGACAAGAAAGAAATGAGACCTGGTAATATCAAACGTGATACAACTGAAGAAAGTCACTGGGAATAAATTTATAGAAAGAGAACAATAAGAAGAGAAAAGAAAGGCGCCAACTCAACGATAGTTGAGATTTTGAAGTAACAAATGAATCTGGAGATAATACTCTGAAATACAAAAATACTAAATAATAATCTTGTTTTGCTATGTTATATACTGGTTAGTAGAACTGAAATAAAACTCAAAATAGCAACAATAAATATATTTATAAAAAATGTATATAGGTATATGTGTATAAACAATTTACATATAATGCAAAGCCAAATAACAGTGGTAGTGGATGGTGTACAGATACAATGGGACCTAATAGCCACTCAACAAACGAATAGTCACTACCACTGGCCAAATAAAATATGAAAATATTAGTAACACCAAGAATAGTCCGTAGGGTAGCCTAAGTCTTAACACAAAAAGGTAGTAATTTAACTTAAATAGTTCTACTAATATGAGATACTAATGACAATATTGTAAAGATATCAAACTTGATAAATCTCTATTACAATTATATTAAATATATATTACATCCAAAAAGTGAGTCTTCAATACTCCTTATACAATGTTTTAAAAACCACATGAAATTCATTTCCCTTCCCAATATCAAAATTATTTTATATCAAATGTATTGTATTAAAAAAATATTATATCAAAAGTGAGTTTGGTCAGTACTCTTGAAATCCTATTTAAAAACCCAATAAAAACATGTAATGTATTTTCCCTCTCCCAATAATATCAAAATTATATTTTATTAAAAATTAAATTATCACAAAGGTAATCACCTTATCATATGCATATGATGAGTTAGATATATAGTAACAAATAATACATAGTAACAAAATAGATAGTAACAAAAGTTAAACAATTAAACAACTTATCTTTACAGCCCCATAAGTCCATAGGAAAATTCCTCTTGGCACGGCTAAGTCAGTTTATGGCTGTAAAGACGAGTCCTGGGCACAAAACCACAACCAGTCACTGGTCTCTGGGTGACAGCAAAATCCACGGGTTACATAAAGTTGCTAACTAGTTTAAGGATTCAGTTACTTGAGTCCTTGAGGGAATATTCTGAAGAGAATATCCTCAAGTGAAGTGAAATTAATATTTTCACGTGACGGAATCTAAAATGATTATTTAATTTAATAAATACAATTCAATAGGTGTAGCAGCATGGATTCACTGCACCAAAACAAAATATCAGGTATTAGGTTAAGTCAACATCATGTCAAATTTATTAAGTTACTTTCGTAGGCATGGCAAGCTTGCGCCATGAAAAGAACATGCGCAGAATATAGAAGGCTGTCCACATTTGTAGAACCTTTTATATTCCACCAAAAAAGTTAGGTAAAAAAAACCAAAAAACTTAATGGTAACGACATGGAATAAAACAGAATTTAAGTTTAACTATATAAAAAAAAATGACCTTCTGTTCTTTGCAAGTAAATCAAGGAAATTTTATATTTAAATTATTTCGGAACTCAAAAATAAATCTCTAAAGAAATACTAAATACAATGATAAATTTGATTATATGATAAAGAGATAATACGTATGAAATTATTTACTTACATGGAACTGCAGCACGCCAAAAAAATCTTCCTTTTATGTGGAACTCTTTAGATTATTGTTGATTTTATTAGAAAAATTAATTATTTATATTATTATTTATTAACTATATTCTTCCCCAAATTATCTTCCTTGCTCCAATTCCGTCACTTTGAAGGTGAACAATTTCACCGGTTGGCGTGGCTGCGTATCAGTTCTGACCAAAACTAATCGTTCCGCTTCCGCATAAAATTGATCCTCCTTTCAAAGCGATAACAGCGCGTGAGTGGGGAAATGTCGATTTAAAATCGATCGTAGGCGGGTAATAAAAATTTCTAAAGGGGTTAATCAATAGCGTAAACGCTACATTCTCCCTCATCTCCAGCAAAAAAAAAGGAACTTTAGGAACTTTTTTTTTTTGTGGCAGAACGATCTAACACTGACAATGAACGTTGATACGTTAAAATTGAACATTTTCGTCACCAGTCAACCATTTGCTCAGGAATTGGAACAAAATCAAGGACGAAATAAAAATATGGAACGAAGAATATGAGACGAAGTCATACATTTTTTTTTAATGAGATAATGTATGTTAATTTAGTATAAACCAAAGATAAAAAAAAATATACATTTTAAGTTTAATTCTATAACCTTACAGATCAAGTTAACTTTTAACACTACTTATCTACATTCTCAAGTATTAGTAAAAACAACCATCGTTAAAACTACATTATATATGTGTATTAACAACCCCTAACACAATATCTCCAAGAACCATTCATGACAACGAAATTCAAACAAAGTCCTATGAACTTTACCCAACGTTGACACTAGAGCGACCCGATTCTATTCGTCACCATAGAGTTCAATGAGGGCCTAATTACTCAGAACTAGTTGAAACTACAAACCTAAACATATATATGGTTCGGGATATCAACAACAAGGTAAAAGATAATTCAATACACCTACTTGATTTAGCAGCGGTAGGAAAACACACAATCGGTAAAGGCACAAGCCTAGATACTAGCAAGCCCACTATACTCATGGTATAGGGTATGCTAAAAAAAAGGTAAGTAAGATAAATGCAATCCCAACTCATAGTAAAGGATATGCACAAAAGGGAAAAGATAATTGCACGTCCAGATCTACTCATGGTAGAGGATATGCACAAAACTCACTTCTACCAGCTATACACTTGGTAGAAGGAAAGATAAAAGAGATCCTAACTGTAATACCTAAACTGTACTATTGACGTGTTCCAATTCTTTACTCACGACAAGAACAGTAAAGGACAGATTTTTAGGACTCTATAATCAAGATATAGATAAGAAATAACCTTATCCAGGTAAAGGTAAAGATAATTAACTTCAGGTAAAGGTACGAGATAAACTCAATTAAGGTAAAGATACAGATACGCTCAAGGTAAAGGTACGAGATAAACTCCATCAAGGTAAAGATAAACTCAATTAAGATACAGATAAAGATAACTCCCATCTACCAATCCATTTCACTAGTAGAGAGACAGGTAAACAAACAGTATACAATAAGATATGTTAAAACTCAAATACTTTGAGAAGGTAATAACATAGGAGATAACAAACTAAGTTAAACAGACTTACTGCTGAATATCAGAACGATCCAATTCTAAATGACACATTCTAATTTCAACCTAAGAGACACTCAAGGAACAACTAATATGTATTGATATATTTCTGAGCCAGGTGAGGGCACACATCCAGGGTGATCAATCCTGAACCCACGCTAAAACACCGACACAGTAAGTGAATATGAATGCATACGCTTTATGACCATGGTCCACAAAACCATACAACACTATTAAAGAATATCTTTGGAATGTTTTCCGAATTATCCCTGTAAATATCTATTCAACTCAGAACTCAAGATGGGGAAATTCCCATATATCCATCCTGTACTCCTATGATATGCAGTTGGACTTTTAAGAGAAAACAAACAACAAAATTAACAAGTCCATAAACTAAGATAATAACCAACATTAAGATAAGATAAAAAAAATAGAAGGCAAAATAACACAACTTATGGTTTTTTGCCAGGTAAACAAAATAGATAATCAGATCTTAAACAACCAAACTGGAACAGAAGTGATAAGGGACCAGTTAATCTTCATCTGAAGATGAAGAATCCGAATTATCTGACAAGTTATGTGGACCTACTGTCTTATCCTCCAGTAAGTCTTTGACATGAAACCTTCCTAGTTTCCTACCAGTAGAAGTTTCCTTCAGCTCGTATATTAAAGGAGAAATAACTTTAATAACCGTACAAGGTATGTACTTCTGACATAACTTAGCAGATTGGAAGTTCAACTTATCAGACTTGACAAAGTTCCTCTTTAAAACAGAATCTCCAACTCTGAAAGATAAGGCTCGCTTTCTCAGGTCATACTGGCATTTATTTCTAGCATAAGATGCTTTCAACCGTTTGCGAACATCCACATAAATATCAGGAAGATGCTGAATATCTTCTAAACGGTGTAATTTATCTGATATAGTGGGAAAGTTATTGGCATTCTCTGAAATCTTACCAAAATAATCACCAGAAAGAGTCACATGACGACCAAACATCAAATAAGATGGAGGACATTTGGTTATTTCGTGAGAAGAAGTCCTGATGGCTTGTACTATAGAGTGGATATGAGTATCCCAAGCTCTCTGATCAGGAAAAGAATATGACCTTAAAGCAGTCACGATTGATTTGTTCACTCTTTCGGTATGGTTGACTTGTGGATGATAGTTCGCATTGTACCAGATCTTTTGTACATTGTATTTAGCCATGAGATCGCGAAAAGCCTTAGCTGTGAACTGGGGTCCATTATTGCATGAAACAATTTGTGGAACACCATAAATTAAGAAAACTTCATTCTCGAGGTATTTAATAATAGAAGAAGTAGTTGCCTTCGACATGGTATGGACCAAAGGAAATTTAGTAAAATAATCAACAACTACTAAAGCATATTGGGAACCTTTATAGGACCTAGGGTACGGACCAATGAGATCTAAAGATATCAGTTGAAATGGAAAATCAATCCGTCGATAACTACCCATTAAACCTGGTTGGGGAAGATTTGTCGGTTTGCATGTAGCACAGATTTTGCATTTAGCGATATAGCTACGTACAGTTTGACGCATCTTCGGCCAGTAATAGAGTTCCGATATACGACGGAAAGTTTTGTAAAAACCAAAATGAGCTGCAGTAGGATAGTCATGAAAAGTGGCCAAAACCTCTGCTCTATTAGGAGTTGGAACGACTATCTTCCAATCCGACATTCCAGTAAGGGCATCCATGGAACTTAAGACATGTTTATACAAAACACCATGTTCAACTTTAAAATCAGGAAATTTACCTGGTACATTCTGTACATCATACAACATTTTTCGATACCAGTCATCTGGTTGTAAGGAAGATAAGTCTAACAAATTAATATCGAAAGTTCTAGAGAGTGCATCAGCGACTACTACACCTGAAGCTTTACGATGAACAATTTTATAATCGTATTGTGCCAATTTTAAAATCCACCTAGCCAAACGAGGAGATGGGTTCTTCATACTTTGTAACCACACCAAACTACTATGGTCAGTTATGACCGTAAACGAACGACCTTCAAGAAAATATCTAAAATGTTCAATACCCGTAATTATAGCTAACAACTCTTTTTCAGTTGTAGTATAATTTTTCTGGGCTTTATTTAATTTCTTGCTGGTGTAGGCTATAGGGTGTTCTTCTCCATCAACAATTTGATAGAGTACCCCACCAGATGCTGTGTTTGAGCAATCTGTCATCAGATAAAAAGGCTTAGTAAAATCTGGGGCTACCATAACAGGAGAATTTGTGAGAGCCTCCTTGATTTTAATGAAAGCTTCATTAGCCTCAGGAGTCCACACAATATTTTGTCCCTTTTTCCGATTTTGAAGTAAATCTGTGATAGGAGACAACAAGGTAGAATAAGACTTGACAAATTTTTTATAATAACCCACCATTCCTAACAATCGACGAACCTGAGTGGTATTTTTAGGCACAGGAAAATCACGAATAGCTGATACCTTATCGGGATCAGTACGAAGACCCTGAGAATCTACAACATATCCTAAAAACTTAATAGACTCACGACAAAAGCTACTTTTATCTAAGTTAATAGTCAAATTTGCGTCTTTTAAACGCTGAAACAACTGCTGCAATACAGAGATATGAGTTTCGAAATCGGGAGTAATGACAAGAATGTCATCAAGATAGTATTGGCAAAATGGATCTAAAGCAGGACCAATTACCAAATCCATTAACCGACACATAGTCTGTGGAGCAGACACAAGACCAAAAGGCATTGTAGTGAATTGGTACAATCCTTTTCCATTGACCGCAAAGGCAGTGAGCTTTTTACTCTCTTCGCTGAGAGGAATCTGTAAAAACGCCTTCTTCAAGTCAATAGATGAAATGAATTTAGCATTCTGTAACTTACTCAGGATGATATCTATACGAGGTATAGGATACGCATCTCTGTTCACAGTTATACTGTTAAGTTTACGTCCGTCAAAACAGACACGAAAAGTTCCATCTTTCTTTTTTGTCAGCCATAAAGGACTACAAAAAGAAGAAGTACTGGGCTCAATAATACCTAACTTAAGCATTTTATCTACCTCCTTTACTAGGCTTTCATGCCAGGCTTGAGGCAAGGGATATTGATATTGCCTGAAGGGCTTGGACGAACCCACATCAATGTGATGTTCGATGAGATGAGTTCTACCCAACTTATTTTTCGAAGATATAGAAGAGAATGATTTGATGACATTATTTAACTTTTCTAATTCATGAGCATTAAGTCGACTCATATCTTTAACCGCATTGACACAAGAGATATTAAATGAAGAAACAGATAAGGAAAATTCAGGAAAATTTAACTCACTATTAAAAGTTTTCAGAAAATCCATACCTAGGATGACTGAATTCTTAACTGACGGAATAACAAAGAATGTAACCATTCTTTTACAAAAACTAACACAAATCTCAGTAGTGAATTGACCTAAAATCGGTTGAACTTGACCATCAGCTGTAGTCACTTGCAAACTTTGATCTATTCCTATATTTACATTGGAATTCTGGAGAAATTCCATACCGAGAGAACCTAAAATAGAGATATTGGACCCCGTGTCCAGTAAAGCTAAACAAGAATGTCCTAAGATAGAGATTTCAAGATATGGACGATTATCCTTGTTTTTTCGAACCAACAATGAGTTTATATCTAAATCAACAAACGAAGACAAGGGATTACACGAAGAAACTACAGAAGAATTACGGTGCTCGTGCTCAACTAACGTTGTCCTCTCTTCGGTTGGTATTTGCCGTTCTGTGGTCTTTTGTCTTTTGGTGAAGGGTGAGATGTTTGGCTTGTGGAAGCTTGGGCATCCAGCCTCGAGAAACTGGTTCCTTGGTTTTGAGGAGTTTGGACAGTGTTTGTATTCCCCGTATTTTGACGAGGAGTAGGAGCCAGGGCCAACCCACCCCTTCTGTCGTTTCCCGAACAGAATTGGCATTCAAATTTGCGTACACCTTGACGTCCACATCCATAACAAAACCGAATTCTAGGTTCAGAACATTCATAATACCCATGCCCTGATTGACGACAATTCCAACAAGTAAGCTTCGAATTGAAAGAAGCGACATTATCAGACCGAGAATAATTTGGTCTACCCGAATAGGACGAATCAGGATTTCTAAAATTCTGCCGAATAGGAGCTCTAGACACTCTGTCAGAAGACCATGACAAAACTTCTTCCAGCTTCTTACATTTTTCAGTAAGATCAGCAATCGAGGGAATATCTGTAAGTGCCAGACTAGAATGATATGATGGCAACAAATTTCTCTTGATAATCCTGACAATATGAGGTTCAGAAAGAGGAGTCTCCAGACGTTTACACATACTAACAATCTCATTAATAAAAATTGTAACTTTCTCCTGTGGAGCTTGTTTACGAGACTTGATTTCGTCAAGGAGATTATCCTCATAATTATATGGAAGAAAATCTGATCTGAGTTTGGCAACTAACTCTTGCCAAGAAGCAAAACTACCTCGGTTATTGAGGTACCAAGTAAAAGCTGAATCTTTAAATAAATCAGCAGCAGAAGAGTAACACTCTTCCTCACTGTTACCACGTGCTATACGCAGACATTCTACCTTCTCTAAGAAACTAACAACGTTTTCATTATCTTGACCTGAAAAATGCACACCCCATTTATGAATAGGAGCAGACTTAACAAAAGGAAACGAGTTGACTGGAACACTAGCATTATGAGGAGTTGACTGTGCCTGGGGAATCACTTTACAATCAAGTTCACCTTCCAGAATCAAAACTCTGAAATTAAGAGACCTCTTCGCTTCCTCCTCTTCCTCTGTTGTAGCTTCTAACAGATGGATTCTAGCTGCAACATGACCTAACCGAGAAGTATAACGAGCATAGGCAGTATCACTAGAAGAACCAACAAAAGAATTTATTTTGACCACCAGATCTGCAAGAGTAACCTCTATTTCAGCAATCTCATCCTTAAAATTAAGATGGGAAGCTGACAGAACAGCGAAACTCCGATTGGATGAAGTTTGCTTCAATGCACCACGCAACACTACCCTTTTCCTTTCCACCGTTGTCAAAGATGGATCGTTTAAGTGACGGACTCTCAACTCATACTCTAATTCAGGAGCTAACAGATGCTCTACCTTGAACGCAGACATATTACACAACAGAAATATACAAGAGAATGAGTAAAAGTAGGCAAAGTTTAACTTACTCTCTGTCCTTAAAATAATAGTCTGAAGGGATATCTATACCAGTAATGTTTAATTGTTTTGGTCCAGTTATGAAATCCAATGACATATACTGCTACAACACCCTAAGGAACCTAAAATTTTAAAACTGTTATTACGAGGTAGTGACTCAACTTATTGGCTACTCCGGACTTGTAAAATATGTGAAATAGTTAACTTTAGTTAGGTACTTAAATTTTTAATTAATTTATTATTAATCTAAATTGTTATTTAATCAATCAAAAACAAAGCAATTTATTCAGTCTACACAGTATATAGCAAAAACAAGTCAATTTAAGATATAGATATAAGGTAATGTCCAAAAAAAATTGAAAAACAAAACTAAACGTTAAAATGAAAATTTAAAAGCACAACCAGTGAAAACCACAACAACCCAAGATCAAAACCAAAAGTTAAAGGATATATATATATTTTTTTAAAAGGAAGAAGTGGAAAAGAAGCCCCACGTTGGGCGCCAATTGAAACGCTCAATACTCCGGGAGTATTGGGTTTTTGGAAGTGTAAGACTTCATAATTCCAGAAGAACTGGAAGAGAGGTAATGAAAATACTAAAAATAGGGCTAAGCTCAGAGGAGCAAATTTAAATGGCCAAAGAGACACTAAATCTCAAGTGAGTGTTCGGGCTAGCTTCAATGCACTGGATTGTGGCTTTAAAGATATAAACAACAATAACAAGAGATAATGAGCTAATTAGACAAGAAAGAAATGAGACCTGGTAATATCAAATGTGATACAACTGAAGAAAGTCACTGGGAATAAATTTATAGAAAGAGAACAATAAGAAGAGAAAAGAAGGGCGCCAACTCAACGATAGTTGAGATTTTGAAGTAACAAATGAGTCTGGAGATAATACTCTGAAATACAAAAATACTAAATAATAATCTTGTTTTGCTATGTTATATACTGGTTAGTAGAACTGAAATAAAACTCAAAATAGCAACAATAAATATATTTATAAAAAATGTATATAGGTATATGTGTATAAACAATTTACATATAATGCAAAGCCAAATAACAGTGGTAGTGGATGGTGTACAGATACAATGGGACCTAATAGCCACTCAACAAACGAATAGTCACTACCACTGGCCAAATAAAATATGAAAATATTAGTAACACCAAGAATAGTCCGTAGGGTAGCCTAAGTCTTAACACAAAAAGGTAGTAATTTAACTTAAATAGTTCTACTAATATGAGATACTAATGACAATATTGTAAAGATATCAAACTTGATAAATCTCTATTACAATTATATTAAATATATATTACATCCAAAAAGTGAGTCTTCAATACTCCTTATACAATGTTTTAAAAACCACATGAAATTCATTTCCCTTCCCAATATCAAAATTATTTTATATCAAATGTATTGTATTAAAAAAATATTATATCAAAAGTCAGTTTGGTCAGTACTCTTGAAATCCTATTTAAAAACCCAATAAAAACATGTAATGTATTTTCCCTCTCCCAATAATATCAAAATTATATTTTATTAAAAATTAAATTATCACAAAGGTAATCACCTTATCATATGCATATGATGAGTTAGATATATAGTAACAAATAATACATAGTAACAAAATAGATAGTAACAAAAGTTAAACAATTAAACAACTTATCTTTACAGCCCCATAAGTCCATAGGAAAATTCCTCTTGGCACGGCTAAGTCAGTTTATGGCTGTAAAGACGAGTCCTGGGCACAAAACCACAACCAGTCACTGGTCTCTGGGTGACAGCAAAATCCACGGGTTACATAAAGTTGCTAACTAGTTTAAGGATTCAGTTACTTGAGTCCTTGAGGGAATATTCTGAAGAGAATATCCTCAAGTGAAGTGAAATTAATATTTTCACGTGACGGAATCTAAAATGATTATTTAATTTAATAAATACAATTCAATAGGTGTAGCAGCATGGATTGACTGCACCAAAACAAAACATCAAAATATCAGGTATTAGGTTAAGTCAACATCATGTCAAATTTATTAAGTTACTTTCGTAGGCATGGCAAGCTTGCGCCATGAAAAGAACATGCGCAGAATATAGAAGGCTGTCCACATTTGTAGAACCTTTTATATTCCACCAAAAAAGTTAGGTAAAAAAAACCAAAAAACTTAATGGTAACGACATGGAATAAAACAGAATTTAAGTTTAACTATATAAAAAAAAATGACCTTCTGTTCTTTGCAAGTAAATCAAGGAAATTTTATATTTAAATTATTTCGGAACTCAAAAATAAATCTCTAAAGAAATACTAAATACAATGATAAATTTGATTATATGATAAAGAGATAATACGTATGAAATTATTTACTTACATGGAACTGCAGCACGCCAAAAAAATCTTCCTTTTATGTGGAACTCTTTAGATTATTGTTGATTTTATTAGAAAAATTAATTATTTATATTATTATTTATTAACTATATTCTTCCCCAAATTATCTTCCTTGCTCCAATTCCGTCACTTTGAAGGTGAACAATTTCACCGGTTGGCGTGGCTGCGTATCAGTTCTGACCAAAACTAATCGTTCCGCTTCCGCATAAAATCGATCCTCCTTTCAAAGCGATAACAGCGCGTGAGTGGGGAAATGTCGATTTAAAATCGATCGTAGGCGGGTAATAAAAATTTCTAAAGGGGTTAATCAATAGCGTAAACGCTACATACTCCCAGGAACATATTGATAATATGGAAGATGGTTTGTTTGAAGAAGTCCCAGTTTGATGGCTATCTCTTGATGAAAGATTTTTTCGTTCTTAGTAAGGTGGTTTATGCGCATTTCTGGTTCCCTTAGTTTGATCGGTGTTGTGTCATCTACTGCACAAATCGCGCGATGAAGAGTAGATGTCTCCGCCTGCACCTGAAAATAAGTTCTTAAATTAGTAATCTGTTTTTTTAATTGCTCGCCTATATCCATAAGTCCTGGACCTCCTAAATACCGCGGTAATGTCGTTCTTCCTACTGCCCTTCGAGGTGGTGTTTTTGTGCCTTTGTGAGGTGTGTTCGTACTTTTCGCTGAAGATTTTCTATATCCGTTTTTGTCCACTTAACAATACCAAATGAGTAGCTGAGCGCGGAAAATGCATAGGTGTTTAGTGCCTTAAACAAATTTTTACTTTTAAGCTGTGAACGAGGCAGCTGTTTTACCCTTCGTATAAACTCAGTTGTTATCGGCACTTGATTTATTCCGATGTATTTATATATATCATTTTCACCCATGGCCTCGATGTTCTGGCCGTTTTGCATATCGAATCCGCCGGGCTGAACCTTTCCTTTGATTATATTTAAGACACGGCACTTGTCAAGACCGAAGTGCATACTAATATCATTTGAGAAATTTTCAACAGTTTTTAGCATCTAGTCTAGGTGGTTTCGAGTGGAAGCCATTAATTTCAAATCATCCATATACAACAAATGATTAAGTTTCGCCACAACAGTACTGTTATTTTTGATACTAAAACCTGAGTCAGTGGAGTTCAGTAGCTGAGATAGTGGGTTCATCGCTAAACAGAACCAAAGAGGACTCAAGGTGTCCTCCTTCCACTCCGTCATTATATGCTTTAAAAAGGTCACTATATTAACTATCGACTTTATATATTTTCAATATATCTATCAGCCATTCATGCGGTACTGAATCAAAGGCCTTCTTGTAGTCGATGAAGGCGGTAAAAAGGTTCCTTTTTTTGGTGTACGCTTGGTTGGAAATGACAGAGTCGATTATAAGTTGTTCTTTGCAGCCCATGGAACCCTTAGCGCATCCTTTCTGTTGAGGCTCTATGATATTGTTTAGAGAACAGTGTTGGTAGATACGCTGGGTTATACAGGATGTGACCAATTTGTACAAAGTTGGAAGACAAGTAATTGGGCGGTACTTGGCTGGATCTTGGGTGTTATTTTGATCCTTTGGTATTAGATAAGTGGTTTCTTAAGAAAGACTGGTGGTATTTCCTGCGGATTAAAAATAGCATGATTAATTAATACTGTTAAATGCTCGTGTATACTCCAAAACTTCTTTAGCCAGAAGTTTTTAACTCCGTCTGGCCCAGGAGATTTCCAGTTATGAAGCTCTTTGATAATGTTCGAGACTTCTTCAGGGGTGAAAGGTTCAAAGGGAACATTACTGTAGTGTTGACAGTTGTTCATCGTTTCTTCAATCCATCCAGCATTGTTGTTATGAGTAGCTGGTGTCGAAAGTTGGTTTCCCCAAAACTCATGAATTTCTTCTTGGTTTGGGTAGGATTTATTTACATTTCTACAGTGGAATTCACTTTCCTATAGAAAGATTTCTCTGCATGCTCAAAAAGTATATTGTCACATTTACGGTTGTTACTCACTTTGTATCTCCTTAGGCGACCTGAATAAACGGAGAGTTTTTGTTTTAGTGTGTCCAGGCAGTGTCGAGCTTTGTTGTTTTCTGGATCATGTTGTGAGTGTCTTCCAGTGTTCAGAATTATTTCTTCAGTTCTTTTAACTATTTTTCGAGTTCTTACTCCTCGAATGTATTCCGTAATTTTTCCAATGTCCCTACGCAGTAATTCAATCTTCCTCAGCAGTCGTTGTTCTCAGGGTGCTATTCTGTTACCAGTCCTGCCTGATGTTCCAGCCAGCGCTCCATCTTCAGCGAGTAGAGCTCTTGCTGTTGTTTGGCTCACTTGTGGTTCTTGTTGTTGGGCTGTAGCTGATTGTATGACAGGGGCCCGCCTCCTCAACACCCTGCCACCGACGTCCCGCATGCTGTCACGTCCAGCGCTGGCTCCAGACGTGCCCTGGCGATCCCCAGGCAGCGACCCTAAACATAAATTATTATTCACCATTTTCATGGGTTTGCATTTTATACCTACTGCCAGGTGTCAGTTTTTGTTCCACGGCAAGTATCCCTGCTACCCTCTGGGTATCGGTTCTAAGAATACCCAGAAAGCATCCCCCATTCGCAGGGGTCCACGCCTGATAGAAAAACTGATAAAAACTCCCACAGGTATTATTATTATTAACATAGGGTTAATAACCGATGTAATAAAGAATAATGAAATAAAACGTATATACGTATTTTCAGTAATCCCTTTATTGTAAATCAAGTGAATCATAATTATTAACAAAAATCTGTTTTATTTTTATTCTATTGCTTTGCGATATACAATGTTTTTTGTTTGATTACCTGGTGAATATACAAACAAATCTGATGGTTTTCCAACACCGAAACAGACAACATACAATTGACCATGAAAGAAAAATGGGTTTTCTAGATTATTACCACAAACACCTAATGCTTCCAGGAGAGCCGCACTGGAAACTGTGGTCGTTTAAATTCAAATGGTACATCAGTCGAAATCATTGGGATGCGTGGTATCAAAACGTCTTCTCTTTTACACTTTCCTTTCAGTATAGTTGCTTTTATCACGTTGTTCAATAATTTTTTTATCGCTAACCATGTGCCGTTGCAAAGACGCGGTTGGTTGATATTTCTCAACATTAGAACTACCGATCCGATCTTTAATTGAAGATTGTGAGGTGGCAATCCTGGTAAATCCAGCGATTTTAAAAATTCAGGCGGATAGTTAACGACATCATCTTGGTTAGTAGCTTAATCAACTGATTTATAAATCCTCAATTCGCCTGTAATTTGTTCTTTAATTTTGAAATTTAATTCATTTACATCTATGTTGTTTGCAGCCAAAATCATGGTTTCTGTAATTTTGAGCAACATCTGGAAATACCTTTTGAATAAGTTTATCTTTTGATCGAGTTAACTGACTTAGTTAAAAACTTTGCGGAAAGTTAATGCAACCAGTCAAGGTGTCTATAGGTAATATTTGCCATTATCAATGTCAATGAGTTGTTTAGAGAATATGTCTCCAGATTGGTCATTTTGCAACTCGACACGCATATTCTTGCTTAAGTTTAATACCTTGACATGTTTCCACAAATTGGAGGACTTTAAACATACAATGAGTTCATCATTTGGCGTTGATCGTGAAATCACTGGCAATTTTTGATTAAAATCTCCTGCTAGTAAAATAATTGCACCACCAAATGAGTTATGATTGCTCCGTAGATCTTGTAAGGTTCTGTCTAAAGACTCCCAAAGATTTTTTATGTGTCATCATGCATTTATCACAAAAAATCAATTTACATTCCTGGAAAACCTTTGCCATTGCAGAGTTCTTCGAAATGTTGCAGGTTGGAGTTTCGTTGCTTTGCATGTTTAATAACAATTTTAGTGCTAAATGGGGTGTTTGACCATCTTCAAGTAAAATTGCTGCGATTCCCGACGAAACGAGTGCAATTTTATTTTGTGAGCGAATTATTGCTAATATCAATGAAATCAAAAAAGTTTTTCCTGTTCCACCAGGTGCATCTAAAAAAAAATTCCTCCTATTTTATCATGTGTTACTTTCATAAGTGTACCAAATCATACTCCTGTTGTTCATTCAATAGTGAAAGATTTGTTTGAAATAATAGTTTGTTTGACATCATCAAGCACGTCCTCAATTGAAATCAATGCTTCATTGTAAATTTTTTCGCTTATTTGTATATTTGGATTTCCCTTTTTAATCCGTATTTAATACAAAATATCATCACATATATTATCTCTGTACTTGATCCACAAATCATTTCGGTTTGATGGGAAGCATGTAGATATGATTATAGAAAACAATGTTCGTATTTGATGAGCTTGTGATAATATTACAGCCTCATTGAGAGTTTGATCTCAATGAGCTTCATTTTCTAGCAATTGCAAACGTTGGCAGGCTTCTCTGTATGATTCTCACAAATCACCTTCAACAGTTCGTAAATGCTGGAATGATGTTGGGCCACGTACATTGACTAATAGCAGTCGTAAATAAAAACCTTCATCATTGCCTGGATGTACTGAATAAATTCGACCAATCGCTTCGGTAGAATATACATCTGAGTATCCTGGAACTGGTTTTCCTTGTTTCCGTTGTATTAATCTCCCTGGGGATTGATTCCAAGTATAATATTTTGGCATTTCAGAATATAACAATGTTTGAGCAAAAGTACCGTTTTGGCATATCTCAAAAAACTGGTTAATGTAGTAGATGGTGGCTGAGCAGCTCTTTGTACTGCGTTCTGTGTTGTAAAATATACTCTTTGTCCATTTTTTAAATGATAAATGAACGTACTGTGTCTCTCATGAATAGGAAAAGAAAATATTCGCCAAACTGCTTCATTACTACTAACACAGCGACCCATTTGGTATTGGGTAACTTCATCATTGGAATTCTCTGTATTAATATTAATCACAGCGATATAACTCCCTTTGGTTACATATTTGCAAATGTATTTAATAGATTTCACTGAATGGCATATTTAACGTTGATATGCGCTTTGAAGGTCTTTTGATCTAAATATCGAAATTGTCTAGGACTGGATTTGTCTAGCTTCTATGTAAAGGCAAAGGTTTGTGATTAGTGTATATGGTTATGTCTTTGTCTTCGATAATATGTCTTAAATGTTTTATAGCTAAATATATAGCCAATAATTCTCTGTCATCCGCACTATATTTCTTTTCATTAGGTGAGAATTTTTTGGAATAAAAAGCTAAAGGTTTCATATCTGCATCCGTTTTTTGTTATAATACAGCTCCAGCACAAAAATCGGAAGCATCACAAGTGATGGAAATATCAACATCGTTTACAGGGTGGCTCAGTAAAGTAGCGTCAGCTAAAGTACTTTTGCAGTCCTCAAAGGCTTGGATCCGCTGTGGTGTCCATTTAATTGGTGCTTTTCCTTTGATATTTCCTTTTAGGGCATCATGTAGTGGTGCTTTAAGCTCAGCTGCATTGTGTATGAACCTTCGGTAGAAATTCAACATACCTAGAAATCTACGCAGGTCTTTCACTGTTTTAGGACGAGTGACATTATGTACAGCTGCTACTTTTTCTTGGGAAGGTTTAGAGTCCTGCTGCTGATACTGTATATCCCAAAAATGTAGTCTCGTTTTTGCCGAACTGACACTGCTGGATTAATCAAAACGCCAAATTGCTTAAAACTTTTGAAAATTTCTTGTAAATGCGATATATGCTGATCTTCGGATTCTGATGCAATGAGAATGTAGTAGATGTAGGCGTAGGCGAAATCAAGACCACGTAAAATTTCATCTATGAAACGCTGGAAGGTCTGTCCTGCGTTTCTTAAACCAAAAGGCATGTATAAATATTCGTACAGTCCAAATGGTGTGGTAACGGTAGTTTTTGGTATATCTTCGGTGGCTACTGGTATCTGGTTGTATGCTCTATCTATTGTAGAGAAAATGATCTTACCAGCTAGAGGCTGACCGAAGTCTTCGATGTGTGGAATTGGGTGTCGATCTGGAATAACCCTTTCGTTTCTTCTTCTTGCAGTACCGTCTCCTATCGGAGGTTGGCTACCATTACAGCAATCTTTACTTTGTTGGCTGCAGCTCTGAACAACTCTATTGAACTGCACCCATACCACTCCCTTAAATTTCGCAACCAGGAAATCCTCCTACGTCCCACATTTCTCTTTCCCGAGATTTTTCCTTTGATTATGAGTCTAAGCAGAGAGTACTTTTCTCCTCTCATTATGTGGCCCAGATATTCCAGTTTTTTCGTTTGTATGGTTTTTATGACTTCGCATTCCTTCCCAATCTTCAGCAGAACATCTTGATTTGTTACTCTTTCTGTCCATGGTATTTTCCACATTCTCCTGTAACACCACATCTCGAACGCCTCAATGTTTTTGATGTTTATCTTTTTCAGTGTCCAGGCTTCCATGCTGTACAGCAGAACGGAGAAAACATAGCACCTTAACATTCTCGTTCTTAAGTTTATATTGATGTCCCGGCTGCATAGGAACTTGACAAACGACTTGTTCATTTTGACAAACGATTGTCTCGCTATATCTATTCGCCTCTTGATTTCTCTTGTCTGGTCATTAGTATCAGTGAAGCAAACCCATAAATATTTGTAGAACATAACTCTTTGAACTAGCTGATTATTTATGGTTAAATTTACATTGGTGTATAGTTTCTTTGTTACAATCATGAATTTAGTCTTTTTGATGTTCAGTTCAGAGGAATTGAAAATAATGGCAGGAAACAGAAAAGAATGGAAGAGGTGGGTAAATGGAAATTAAAATAGCTAGCCCAAATCCGACACCCTGAATCCCCTTCCTTTTACCCTTTCCCTGGGTAAAAGGAAGGGGAGAAAGAAAGAAAGAAAGATGTTCAGTTTTAGACCATACTTCTTGGTATGGGTGTTTATGTTTTCCATCAAAAACTGTAAATTTGCTAGGTTATCTGTTACTATTAGCGTGTCATCAACGTATCGTATATTGTTAATTTAACTCTCCGTTAACGTTCATACCAATGTTTTTCTCTAGGAGCGCTTCCTGACATATTGTTTCGCTATATATATATATATATATATATATATATATATATATATATATATATATATATATATATATATATATATATACATATATATATATATATATATATATATGTATATATATATATATATATATATATATATATATATATATATATATATACAGGGTGTCCCGGAAAATAGGGGTGTCCCGGAAAATAGTGCGTTTCTTAACGATATGTGCAGATTACAGCATTTAAAACAAAAAAGTCTTATAACATTTTTTTATAAAGTTAACCGTTTTCAAAAAAAAAATAATAATTTTAATCGATTGGATTATTGTTCGCAGAAAACGAAATACAGCCGGCAACGTTGCGTTCCTTGTTATTCTTCGTTATTTACTGTAAATCAGCTATGATGAATCATCGATCATTAGGCATAATATGTATTGATACTGATAACAGTGATAGAGAAAAAGCATATATTTGTTTTTATTAAATATTTAATAATTAAAGTTTGAATACTGTTTTTACATACGTGGAAAATTATTATTACAATAAATGTTCGAAATAACCACCATTTGCACAGATACATGCGTTTATTCGACGAATCCAATTATTCTTAATATTATAAGTATGTAAATTATTTCTGATTATTTCAGCAGCATCAAAAATTCGTTGTCGCAACTGAGCTTCTGTTTTAATTTCATCCTGGTTGTCGTATACTAATGATTTTAGATGTCCCCAAAAATAAAAGTCCATAACATTGCATCCTGGTGTTCTGGGTGGCCACAGAACGTATCCATTTCTACCGATCCAACGACGAGGATAAGTGATGTCCAGGAAATCTTTAATCTGTCTCGTAAAATGTGCTGGAGCCCCGTCATGAAGAGACCACATTTCAGAGCGTATTTGTAACAGAACATCTTCAAGAAATATCGGTAGAACATGCTGCAAAAAATTTAAATAGGTTTCTCCATTCAATCTTCTGGGAAGTTCGTACGGCCCAATCAGATGGTTACCAATAATCCCAGCCCATAAATTTATACTAAATTGTTTTTGAAAATTTGTCCTACCTATAGCATACGGGTTTTCATCATTCCACACGTGACAATTGTGAAAATTAAATACACCATTTCTTGTAAAACAAGCTTCATCTGCACACAACACTTTACACGGAAATTCAGGTTCTCTGGCGATTTTGTTTTGAAACCATCTACAAAATCTTAATCGTAGAGGTAAATCCTTGGTGTAAATCTTGCACTCGTTGGTAATGATAAGGATGTAAGAGTTGTTCCGTAAATGTCTTGTGAACAATGTTTTTTGAAACGCCGACCATTCTAGCCACAGATCGGGTACTTACACTTGGAATATTACTGACTATATCCAAAATCGCATCTTCTGCATTTAATCTACGGTTACTTCGTGTTCTACCACTAGTTTTTTTAGGTATCACACAACCCGTCTCTAATAACCTTTGGGACACGTTCACAAAACTTCGGGCATTAGGATGTCGTCGTCCGGGATAGCGTTCAACATAAAGTCGTAGACTTCTAACAGCACTATTACTGTCACAGTGAGCTTCACCGTACGTAATTAACATATCGTGATACTCGCGAATCGAAAACATGACAATACTATATTATTTAGCTACGGGTAATTACAACTGCTTACAAATAATGTACCTTCTCTGTATCAAAATAAATTAAACTATCAGATTCTACCCATACCTTCCCAGTATCGATTCGAACTTCGGACAATTAGGACGTTAATAATTAGCTCCGTTGTAAACAGAACCAACCGGTTTTCGACGTATTTAGGTTTTTAGTTTAGGTGTTTGTAAATAAACATATACATTTAAAGTTATACAATTGTTTTAAAAGACTCCCCTAATGGGGGAGTCTAGTGATCCTAGAACTTGTGCGGGTGTTTTTTTAAAAAACAAAGAGATTAGTGCAGTTGAAAATCAAATTCATATTAGTAATGTAGAAATGGACACGGATATAAACTCATTAAAAGGCAATCAAAACATGGGCGAAAAAACTTCTGATAAACCACACACAAACGAAACTCGTCTGTTCAATGTTTTGTCAGATAAGTATAATTTTAATATTATTCATGTTTATATAGAAAGTATAAACAATGACAATCTAGGACGTTTACATCCCTTATCAATTGGCCATATCTTACATAAAAAATTAAAAGTGCCAAATATAATTGAAATTAAGAGCATTGGTAGAAATAGAATTAAAGTTATATTAAAAAATTTAAAGGATGCAAACGACTTAGTACAAAATTGTAATTTAAAAAATGAGAATCTAAGAGCTTATATACCAAATCATCTTTTGGAAGTAAAGGGTGTTATACGAGGTGTGGATACACAGTTTGATATGGATTACTTGTGTGAAAACATTGAATCGACAGCAAAAGTACTACAAATTAGGAGAATGCACCGCAGAGTAGAAGAAAATAATGAGATAAAATATAAACCTAAACAAATGATTATTGTCACATTCGAAGGAAATATTTTACCTGGACAAATATCTATTAACAGAGTCTTTTTTCCAGTTGAACAATTTGTTGGTCGTGTAACACAATGTTACAATTGTTTGAAGTTTGGGCATGTATCCAAACAATGTAAAAGTACTTCCTCTGCATGCATTAACTGTGGTTCAGAAAAAAATCAAAATCACAAATGTGAACAAAAAGATAAATTCTGCATACATTGTAATACCAGTGGACACGTATCTATAGATAAAAAATGCCCTTATTATGACACTCAAAAGAAAATTAAAAACATTATGTTTAGTTATAAAGTTTCATACACTGAAGCAAAATCTTTTAGTGAATCTTCTTTTGCCGGCTTTGCAGGGAATAACAAATTCTCACTTCTGACTAACCTTGATGAAAATTTTCCTTCTTTAACTGCAAATCAACAATCTTCTTCATCCGAACCTATTTGGCCAAGAAAATATCGTGTACAAAATAATATGTCTCTAAGTCAACCTAGTACATCTAGGAATATAGAGAATTTTGAAAGCACTAGAAAGAAACGTAAAGCAGGATCTCCTATCACGTTATCTCCCACTCAACCTCCTTTATTTCCTTTTCAATTCGGTCCATCTAAATCACTGTCATCCAATCCACATAAAACAAATACTGATGATATCGAATTTATTAAAAATAACTTGTTTAAATCTTTATTTACATATTTTGATAATTTTTTTAATAAAATACAAACTATCGATGATATAAAAAATATAAATAACGAAACTCTTAAGCATGATATTAGCCTAGTATTGGAGGGTACTTTTGCAAATAAATAATTTTCTTGAAGATTATGCAATGGAATGCACGTTCTGTAATATCTAATAAAAATTCTTTTGTTCAATTTTTATCACAAGAAAGTGTAGATATTGTTTTATTGAGCGAAACTTGGTTTAAAAAAAATGTAGCATACAGCTTTAAAGGTTATAACCTCATTCGGAAAGATCGTGATGATGGCTATAGTGGAGTAGCCATTCTAGTTAAAAATACTCTCAATTTTAAAGAAATAAATATCATTAGCAATTTTAATGATGAAATTCTAGTTTGTGGATGTGCAGTAAATTATGGAAAAAATTCGATTAATTTTTTATCAATTTATCGAGCACCAAAAACTAAAACTAAAACAGATGATTGGGTTAAAGTTTTTTCTCAAGTAAAAGCTCCCCTTATAATAGGTGGAGACATGAATGCACATAATGTATTATGGGGATCTAAAAAAAATGATAATATTGGAAAGCAACTAGAGATGGTAGCAGATGATCTAGAGTTAGTAATATTGAACACTGGTGGACCTACATGTTTAAATCGGCCTGGTGTTAATGATTCTATGTTAGACGTTACTTTTAGTTCTTCAGATATTGCAAAAAAAATTACATGGACTGTTTTCTTAGATACACTTGGTTCGAACCATTACCCTATTTTAATAACAGTTGCTAACGCCTCCCATTCAAATGAAAAAATTTTACCTAAAAGTAAATGGAATATTAAAAAAGCAAACTGGAAACTGTATACAGATGTTGTAGACTCTCTCTTTGAGAATAATATGGAATTTGAAAACACTGGCGAAAAGTATTGCTTTCTTATTAATAGCATAAATGAGGCTGCAGAAAAGGCAATACCTGCTTTTAAACCTTTCACTAGTAAAAATCATCTTCCGCCTCCTTGGTGGGATAATGAATGTAGTAATGTTGTGAATAACAGAAGACAAGCTATTAAATTATATAAGAAATCTCCTACAATGGCCAATTATATACAATGCCAAAAATTTGTATCAGAAGCCAAAATATTTCTAAAAAATAAAGCTAAAAAGAGCTGGATTGATTGGTGCTCAAAGTTGAATAAAAATATACCATCAGCAAGCTTATGGAATCAAGCTAGAAAATTAAACAGAAAACCAATTTCTTCTATAAAATGTTTTGACGATTCCTTAGAAGAACAATTTTTTGATCAAATTGCTCCACCGTCTGTAAAAAATTGCAAAACTTTTGACTATTCTTTCAATAAGCAATATCATTTTTTGTTGGAATCTTTTAATACCTTAGAATTGGAATTTGCCTTAAAAAATCGAAATAGTACTAGTCCAGGTTTAGATAATATTAAATATCCAATGTTACTATATCTTCCCAAAAGTGCCAAAACTTTACTATTGGAAATATTTAATGATATAATCATGAATAATTCAGTAATAGCTCAATTTCAAGATGTAATCATTATCCCCATACTCAAACAAGGGAAAGATCCTAATTCCGTTCACTCATATAGACCTATCTCACTTATGTCTTGTGTACTGAAAACTTTGGAACGGATGATTAAACATAGATTGGAATGGTGGATAGATAAAAAGAAGTTACTTCCAGATTTGCAGTTTGGGTATAGAAAAGGCTGTGGTACCATAGATGCACTTGCCACATTAGTAACGGACATTCAGAACTCCTTCTCAAGTAATATTTATTTACCGACAATAGTATTAGATATAGAAGGAGCATATGATAGTGTTTGTCTCGATATTTTAATGGAAAAATTAATAAAAAATTTTCATATACCACCACAATTGGTAAACACTATTCTTAACTTTTATTCCTGCAGAAAAATTTACCTGAGAACAAACAATAATAAACTTATAGGTCCTCGTTATAATAAACAGGGACTACCGCAGGGATCAGTTTTAAGCCCTCTATTGTTTAATATCTATACTGCAGATTTACATAACATTTTCATTAAAAATATCAACTTTAAAATAATACAGTATGCTGATGACTTTCTTATGTATTCTTCTACCAAAAAATACGATAACTGCATTCAAACTTTAGAAAAAATACATGATAGATCCAAAAATTGGTTCAAACTAAATGGGTTTGAAATTGCATCAGGTAAATCAAGTATTAGTATCTTCACTCGACACAATATCCCAAAACTAAATCAGGTAAAATTGAATGGGTATGATTTTAATTTCAGTTCTTCAATTAAATATTTGGGAATGATTCTCGATCGTAAGTTAACTTGGAAACTTCACGTTGAGTTTATGTTAGATAGATGTAAGAAGGGTCTAAATTTCCTCAAATCAATTACA
The DNA here is from genome assembly GCA_918026665.1 of Diabrotica balteata. Classification (NCBI taxonomy): domain Eukaryota; kingdom Metazoa; phylum Arthropoda; class Insecta; order Coleoptera; family Chrysomelidae; genus Diabrotica; species Diabrotica balteata. The sequence goes on along the minus strand of OU898282.1, from coordinate 85,919,159 downwards.
AAAACATGGTGGGGTGCAGATGTGGAAACTTCTTTGCTTTTTTTCCGATCTTATATTAGATCAATTATCGATTATGGATGCATATTATATGGTTCAGCAAGTAAACATATTCTGAAAACAATAGATGTGTTTCAAAACGCAGCATTGCGTATTTGTTTAGGTGCCATGAAATCGACGCCAATTAATGCTCTACATGTGGAAGCTCTGGAAAATCCCTTGGGCTATAGAAGAGAATACCTCAGTCAAAAGTTTGTTATTAATACACAAAATCGTAACACTACTCTCTACTCAAATATCAGAAAATTGAACGAAGAAGATTTAACTAATCGATATTGGAGACTTAAGAACTCACCTCCACTTTGTGAGGCTTTTAGAAGCCTGACAAATTTTGATTACAACTTTAAATCAGAGGATAATCTTAACATCGAACATTTTTATTCGTGCTTGCAACCCATTACTGTGATACAACCAAATTACCATGTAAATTCTTCTGTTAGCTCGAATATTTTGAGGTCCTATTTATCTAGTCTGTCAGACTCTTTAGTTATTTATACGGATGCCTCAAAGTCTATTGTTGGTACTGGATGTGCTTTCTACATTCCATCAACTAATACAGAAAAACTTTATCGATTAAATCCTAGTTTTTCAATCTTTAGTGCTGAAGCTGTAGCAATATATGAAGCATTAAGATACTTTGAAAACACTCAGAATACATCTGTTACAATAGTATCTGACTCATTGTCTGTTATGTTAGCCATTGAAACTTTAAATTTTCCTAGTAATAACTCAAATATATATGTCTTTCAAATTAAAAAACTTGTTTATGACATTTATAAAAACCGAAGAGTTGTTCATTTTTTGTGGGTTAAAGCACATATAGGTCTTAAATACAACGAACATGTTGACCTATTAGCTAAAAAGGCCATTGATACCGGAACGCAAGCTAGTCACCAAATCTGTAGACAAGACGCATTAACAATAATTAAAAATAATATCAATAGTAAATGGAAACAATCTTGGCATACATATAGTACGCATTCTTCCTCGCAATATGCTTCTATACAGCCTTCAATCCCAAGTGATTATTGGTTCAAAAATTATTCTGTTCCACGAAGGTATATAACATCCATAATTAGAATAAAATTTGGACACGCCTGCTATCCTAGTCATCTGTCCAAACTACAAATCGTAAATTCAAATTTATGTCCAGACTGTCAAAAAGAAGGGGATCTAAATCACATTTTCTTCGAATGTAAAAAATACACAAAACAAACTGAAGATCTAATAAAAAATTTAGTTAACATCAAAATTTTTCCTCCGTACAATATGTGCTATCTGCTATCTCTAAATATAAGAGTTGTAAATGAATGTTTAATGGATTTTATTTGCAAAAGTAAGCTCAATATTTAACTGTAATTAGAATCCTAACCTCTGTTTTACCCCATTTGTTATTACCTTTTATCCGTGACCTAATCTAGTTTGTCTTAAAAGCAATGTCTTGATGGGTCCCTAGACGAGAAACGAGTGTCCATGTTTTATCCCTATCCTATCCTTAATAATAATTTTAATGCTTAAAATTTGTAAGGCTACTTAAGTTTGAATTTTATATTACCTTTTTATATTGTACTACTCAATTTTTTTTTTCTGGGTAGAATATTTTCATGTTGTGACTGGCTGTATGGCACTTGCCTATGCCATTAAAAAAAAAAAAAAAAAAAAAAAAAAAAAATACCCATACCTATTGGAGCGCAACGTTGCCGGATGTATTTGCTTTTCTGTGGATACTAATCAAATGGATTAAATTTAATATATATTTTTTTTTGAAAACGGTTGACTTTATAAAAAATTATTACAAGACTTTCTTGTTATCAATGGTACGCTCAGCCCATACCTTTAAGGAACGCAATATTTTCCGGGACACCCTGTATATATATATATATATATATATATATATATATATATATATATATTGTTATGATATGTAAAATCAAGAAAATATCGGTTTGTTTAAAAATATTTCAAAGTTCAAAACATTAAAATAATTCTGATAAGTCAAACAATAAACTACAAACATTTCGAAGAATGAAAGTCTTTTAATTTTGGATTACCTGTATTTAACAAAACGTAAGATATGCATAAATTATTTTCTTTGTTAAAATATATTTGTATGACGTGAATAAGCTTAAGTGAAATAAAAGACAATTGAACCGGGTTTTCCAAATACATTAGTGCGGTGATTAGGACAATAGAATAGATTTTAGAAAGATAGGTTTTTGTTAGTTTTTAAGAATTGTAGAAAAATATTATTTGTAAATAAGTTTTAGGAAATTTTATAATTATAGGTAAAAATTTGTTTGTTATCGAAATGAAAAAATGGGAGATGGATGACGCGTTTTGATTGGATGGAATTGAAAAAAGGTGGGATGATTGGTTGAAGAATGAGACGTTAGTTAGTTTCGGAAGAAAGAAAAGATAGTCAGTTGGTTTCCAAGGGTAGAAGGCGAACGGCCGTTGTTCTCGGGTAGTTTCCCAGAGGTAGGAAGCAGTAGCAGTGAAAGTTTGTGAGTTTTCGTGTAGTTAGTGTATCTGACAGAAGCTGATCCAGTAAAAGATTGTAAGTTATATTTTCTACTTATATTCCAAGAGTCACTGTTCAGGCCAACGAGAGATTTAGTTTATCGTAAAGAAAAGATATTCCAAGAGTCAGTTTTCACTAAGGCCAACGAGAGATTCAGTTTATTGAGAGAAGAAGAAGCTAGCATAACTTTAACGATTCGTGCATTTGAAGGAGATCATTAAGGACGATAAACTTGCAATAATTTGTTGTAAGATTGCTGATTACCTAGGGAGCGGCTACGAGTAAATAATTTAGTCTAGAAGGAACAAGGATTTGGACCACTCATCATCAGAGAGAGATAGTTTGTTTTCTGCAGTTTTTCTTTTATTGATAACACAATTTTTTACACTTAATTAAAAAAGGATATAAATATTTTGATTAGGAGATTTAGAATAATATTTGGATTTTGAGATTTCAACTAATATTGTTTGTACCATTAATTTTGAAGGTTCACGTACGTAGAACAAAATTTTGAGAATCATTATATGAGATTTTGTTTATTGAAAACATTTGAGTGTGAATTTTATTTCATTATTGTATTTCAATATATAACGTTAGATCATATATGTTTTTTTTTTATTATTCCGGTATTCTTTGGACCTTACCTTTCACATGTAATAGCATAGATATTGAAGCACGAATTTAACCCTGAGATAAGAGAATTAAAAAGTGTGATAGAGTCATAATCATATCATTTAAATAATTTTAATTAATTGCTTGGCGCACTAAGACTTTAAATATCACAATAATATATATATATATATATATATATATATATATATATATATATATATATATATATATATATATATATATATATTGAACAATAGTAGAGAAAGCACACAACCCTGACGCACACCTCGACGAATCTCAATTTCTTCGGTTAACTCGTTATCAACTTTGATTTTTGCTGTTTGTCCCCAGTACAACCTAGATATGATGTTAATGTCGCGACTGTCGATGTTTTTGCTTCTTAAGATTTCAGACAGCTTTTGGTGTCTGACGTTATCGAAGGCCTTCTCAAAATCTATGACACCTACGTAGAGGTCTTGGTTTACATCCAAACATCTTTGCATTAACACACTCAGACCAAACAAAGCTTCCCGTGTTTCCAGTCCACCTCCTTTCGTTTAGACATCGATAATCTCCACAGGGTCTCCATTCCTCACCGTCTTATGATGCCTAGTCGCAGAAGTTTTTTGAATTCTTTTTTAGCCCATTGCAATTTGCCAGGTGCTAATCGTCGAGGCTTAGAGAAAGCCGGTGGACCTGGTGTTGTATCGATGTGGTGCTTGGTTTGATGAATGTTTTTCAGAATACCGGCGGGTCGCGTGATTTCCCGGAAATTGAGCTAACAGCATATGGTAACGCGAAACTTCCGCGATTGTCTTTATGCTGCTATCGATACAATCTTTAACGTGTCTCTTCGTTCGAAGAGTTGTAGTACTGTCTATTAAGCAATGGTTAGCAATGTCTACTAGGAGAGCGAAATGTGATAAAAAATCAGCTTCTATAATAGGCTTTGAAATGACAGTCACTACGAAACGCCACGTAAAATCACGCCTTAATCCGATATTTAATGTCAAGTTAACATAACCTTATGTTGCGATCACAGTGTCATTGACCGCGTATAGTTCATATGTAGTCATTTCGCGCGCGCCCCGTCCATATTTTCTGGGAAATCTCACAAATGTGCGCCGGTGTCGATTAGAAATTGTTTATTAGTTTCAAAGTTTTCCTGGTGCTTGCACGGAGGTGTGCACTTTTGAGCACTATCACCAAAACGGTAGTGATACCAACATATGTCACTATTATGTTCCCTGCTCTGGCTTGTTTCTATGGTATGGTCTTCGTATTGAAGTACTGCGGTTACGACGGTATGTATTGGTTTGTGGTTGAGCAATCACGATATTAGCTAGCTGAATTTTCATTTCAGCTAATTCGGCTGTTAATTTTTCGATGGTGCTTTTAAGAGCAATGGCTGTTTCCGAAATTTGTATTCTACGAGCTACGGCTTCGAAAACTGTATCTGCTAGCTCGGCAACTGTGTCTAAATCAGCGTTTGATTGGGTAGCTAAAATTGCCTGTATAGAGGATGACAGTCTACCTAACCAAAGAGATCTTATAATATTATCTGGTACAGTTGTGCCTGCTAAAGACTTAAATGTCGTAAGAATTAGACGTGTTTATGACGAAGAAAAGATGTGTATGTCGATTCTAGATTAGCAACTATATAATTAAATTATGTTGCGCCACTTATAATGTTTTGCTAGTGCAAATTGGTTTTCTACTTTCTTCTTCTTCTCGTGCCACTCCTAGCGGAGATTGGAAATCATCATGGCCACTGCGACTTTGTTAGCAGCGCGCCTGAAAAGTTCAATCGAACTACACCCGAACCATTCACGTAGATTACGAAGCCACGATATTTTTCTTCTTCCCACACTTCTTTTGCCCTTAATTTTGCCCTGCATGATGTTTCTTAAAAGTTCGTACTTTTCACCTCTCACAATGTGCCCCAAGTATTCCATCTTTCTAGTTTTTATCTCATTTAGAATTTCGCATCTTTTGTCTAAAGTTTGGAGTACTTGCGTGTTAGTGACGCGGTCCATCCATGATATTCTGAGAATGCGCCTATAGCACCACATCTCGAAAGCTTCGATGTTTTTTATGGTCAACTGTTTTAGTGTCCAAGCCTCAACTCCATATAACAGGGTAGAAAAGACATAACACCGCAGCATTCGTATTCGTAACTTTATATTGATATCACGATTGCAAAAGAGTTTGCGCATTCTATTAAAGACTGATCTAGCGATTTCTATTCTACATCTAATCTCTTTTGTTTGATCAGTATCGTCTGTGATCCAAGCACCTAGATATTTATAACAGGGCACACGCTCAATCGTTGTATTGTCTATTACAAGATTAGCTCTGATGTTCTTTGATTTCGTGATTACCATAAATTTAGTTTTTTTCAAATTAATTTTCAAGCCGTAACTGTTACAGTATATATTGAGACTTTGAACGAGACGTTGTAGTTCTACTAGCGTTCCCGTTACGAGAACTGTATCGTCAGCATACCTTATATTGTTGATCGTCTCACCATTTATTATCAGACCAAGATCTTCTTCCTCGAGTGCTTGTTCACAGATAGCTTCACTATACAGATTAAATAAAAGTGGCGATAAGATACATCCCTGTCGGACTCCTCGACAGATTTTAATTTCTTCTGTTAGTCTGCCCTCAACTTTGACATTTGCTGTTTGATTCCAATATAGATTGCATATAATTCGAATATCTCGGCTGTCTATATTTTTCTTTATTAGAACTTGTCTTAGTGGTTCATGTTGTACTTTGTCAAAGGCCTTTTCGAAATCAATACTTTCTACTTACAGGAACCATATTTCGGGATCGTTGACCCATAAAGGTGGGATTTTCACTGCTACGAGATCCACTCCTGTAGCACTATTATTGGCACTATCTTGCATTTTCACTGTTTTAACCGGCAGAAGTATATTATCAACACTATTCATTTTAAACGTTCACGGGGTCACGAATGTTCCGTGGTTGTGTGGATGCGTGTGTGATAAACTTCTTTGCCACGGAAAGAATACAATTAGTAAAATTGAATAAAACGTAGAAAAAGTTGTTAATATTTATTTTGTAATATGTAATTAATTCTCGAAGGGATGGTATTTTTTGTATATGTGTCGCGGACCCAAGCAAGTTGATAGATAAGAACAAGACGATAAACTTTTATTATATGACTGGTCGCTATATTATATTTCGTTTGCCATAAAAAATGCAACGCACTCAAAATGTATGAAGTGTCGAGCATATCTAATATCTGTAGTAATTAAATAAATATATTGAGGAACACATTTCTATTTCTTATGTGTATAACCAAATGTGAAAATGTAAATTTTAATATGAGATTGTTTTATTTAATATTTGAATACAAAAGTTTAATTATTTGTAATTAGCTTGTCGCTAGAGGCTATTACAATGATACATTTGTTTGAATTTTAATTGTTGCTTTCCAAGAAATCATTGCTAATTATATAATTTTTCCTTGTCAGTTATTCTTAACGAGTTACCCAGGCCCGGAACTAGGGCAAGGCAAAAGTCACATATGCCCGGGCGACATATTTCAGGGCCGGAACAATTTGAAAATTTTATAATAACATAAGAAAATTTAATTTTCAAAATAATAATCGCACAATCATAATTGTATAATTTTATTTAATTTTGATGCACAATCTATTATCATTATTACATTGATACTATAACACCAAATATTACCTTCATTATGTACATTTAAACCACCTTTCACACTTTTTCTCCAGTGGAGATCTCAAATGTGTTCATATTTAACCTTTTTACTAAACTAATTTATAAAAATTTCATACTGGTAAAGCTTTTCTCCAGTGTGCATTCTAAAATGTTTTTTTACAGTACTTATTAGAGAAGACTGCAAAAAACAAATTTAACACTTGAAAAATTTTACACTTATGAGGTTTTCCTCCAGTGTCTACATTCAAATGTGTTTTCAAAGTGCTTGCGTGGCTAAACGACTTTGAACAAATTTCGCACTTGTAAGGTTTTTCTCCAGTGTGCAATCTCAAATGTATTTTCAAAGAACTTGCTTGGTTAAACTGTTTTATACAAATTTCACATTTGTAAGATTGTTCTCCGGTATGCAATGTCAAATGTCTTTCAAGTGTGTATTCTCAAATGTGTTTTCAAAGTACTTGCTTGGCTAAACTGCTTAGAACACATTTCGCACCTGTAAGGTTTTTCTCCAGTGTGTATTCTCAAATGTGTTTTCAAAATACTTGCTTGACCAAACTGTTTAAAACAAATTTCACACTTGTAAGGTCGTTCTCCGGTATGCAATCTCAAATGTCTTTTCAAATCATCTTTTGCACCAAATTGCTTAAAACAAATTTCACACTTGTAAGGTTTTTCCCCAGTGTGCACTCTCAAATGTCTTTTCAAATTATGTATTCGATTAAACTGCTTTAAACAAAGTTCACACTTGTAAGGGTTTTCTCGAGTGTGTATTCCCAAATGTGTTTTCAAAGTACTTGCTTGGCTAAACTGGTTAGAACACATTTCGCACCTGTAAGGTTTTTCTCCAGTGTGCACTCTCAAATGTCTTTTCAAATGATGTATTTGATTAAACTGCTTTAAACAAATTTCACATTTGTAAGGGTTTTCTTCAATGTGTACTATCGAATGCCTTTTCAAAGTACTTGCTTGGCAAAACTGCTTAGAACAAATTTCGCATTTGTAAGATCTTTGCGCAGTCACAACTTTCATATTTTGATTTAATATTTTGCCTTCAACATGTGGACTCATATAATTGGTTTCATATGATGACAGTCCAATTAGTGTCTCCATAATTTCGATTTTGTTTTCCTCTTGGAGATAGCCTAAAATAGAAGCTTACTATAATATAAACATTTAAGAATAATGGAAAATTCGTGCAAAAACAAAGAAGTGCATTAATCAAATTAATGCATAATAAAATTTGATACATACGAAGTGTAGTAAATGGTATAAATACGTTTTAGAAGCCCGTGCTTCTGTCTTTTATATGCGTAATAGTCAGCCTTTTATTGCATGAGCTAACGCGCACTACTGCGACTCCGGACACAACCACTGATCGGACCTTGGCCACATCGAGTACGACCTACAGAGCGACCAGCAAGCTACTGATTTTCGTTGGACGCACCTTTGGCCTGGATTTCAAATTCGTTGCTGTGTACACGTATAATCGTATAATAGAGAAGGTAAAAAAATATTGGGTACATCCCATTTTAAGAAATCGTCTTTCTAAGGAATGATTTTCACTTTTTTGTGACCTTTGTCAACATAAGATTTTTTTTTAATTTTACTAGAATGTCAATGAATAGCTTCGATATTTAACTTAATAAAATTGCTGAAAAGATAACTGTAATTGACAATCCAACGCGCTCATGAAGAAAAACTGCTCGCAACATTAAGGTAAGAGATATTCTTTATTATTGCATTAGCATACAATATAATAATAATTACATACTTAATATTTTTGAATTAGCAACATTCAGATTTATCACAACACGAAACTAAAGGTGAACCAATTCCGCTTCTAGCATCATTGTATTCGCTAGCACCTGAGTTTGTTGCCGACATACATAATTGCAGAGAAGAAATTGGTTGATATGAGTATTTTTGGCTGTAGTAGGAATCCGAACCGGAGCCAGAGGAACAGGGATTCTGAATATATTGGCTTTTATATCCCCGTGGTGTAGATATGAGTGACGTTGAGCATCTTCCAGAATATTGATAAGTTGTCGTTTCACCTGCAATTTAAGATATTGGGGAACACTTTTTAACTCGCTACCCAAAGATAACATGAACAATCTATCTTCGACATTAAAAATTCTTTATCGTGGTTAACTTTGGCATCTGAAGAATCTTTCAACACTTTTATTAGATGTGTTCCTATTTCATAAAGTGGTTTTTTTTTTCAACCACCCGTGTCTCATACGGTCCTGCAGGAGTGCTTTACGAATCATCTAATTACTTTTGATCCCCTATACTACTATGAGTGTTGGCTGGTGGATTGGTGACATTTAGAAGCGGCAACATATTAAAATATATATAGGGCTTTTTTCCCGAAGCCATAGAACCACTCTTAATTCTAGTTAACCTTCTTTTTCTCTACTAAATGAGTTCTTAATGGTCCTCCACTGTTTCTGTAATTTCCTACTATACTCTGTTTTTTAACCAGGAGGAGTAAACCAAAAAGACAGATTCACACCCAAGAAAGTTACTAGAAAAGTCACCAAATACATCTTCTTTTTTTGTTGTATATCTCGGCCTTGCGGTAATCAAGTAATCAATATCGGACAACCTTACACGTCAATTCTAACCTAACTTTATGTTTGAATAATATATTTTTTAATTCACTTCCAATATATATTACAATTGTTACAATAAAAAAGGACGTTTTTCACATTTGGTCCCATCTATATATATTTAAATATCGGGTGGTCCAGTTTTATAGACCTTTTGAGTCGATGGTACTTAATTTAGAGAATATTTTGATCCAGAGAGTCAATACTGTTACAGATCTAAGTATGGTTTTTCTCAGAAATTTGTCTTTTAATTTGCAAATAGATCTTATATGCAACAAAGCTATGCAAATGCATGTATCAAAAAGTTAGAGAGAGTTCAAAGATTTCTGAAATACTGTTCTTTTAAACTGCGTAGACCATATTCTTATTCTGGTGTGATTAATTTCTTGAATCTAGGTTTTTTTTCTTACCAGAAGAATTAACTTTGACTTTGATCATTATTTTTAAGCTTAATAATCCAATCTCCTGAATTGCTTCAGCCAGTTTGTTTTACATATTCCTTCCCATTCACTGCTTTAGAATTGACTTTTTCATGTTTCATATCACAGAATAAATTATGGTTCAAATATAGGTGTGGTCCTACTTTTCATGCATGGTAATCAGTTACCTCATTAAATAGATTTAACTTATGTATCAATATCTTAAGGATCTATTTGAAGCACTAAAATGCAAAACAATAAATTTGTATAAATAAGTGTGTACTTGCAATTTCTTTAATGCTGGATTCTTGTTTAATTTTGACAATGAATTTGTCCCATTTGTTATCAATAAATAAAATTTACTAAAAAATACTGGATTTCTGTGAGATAATCAACTAATTTAATCTATTATGTTACATTCTAATATAATTTTGTAGTTTTCTTGTGATGATCTACAACAGGAAGAACAAAACCAACTGTATCAATACAATCAAAGTAAAACACAACATTACTAATGTTCTTTTATTGTGATGAAAACAAAATGAAAATGCTTCTTAACAAGTATACACAAATTTAAAAGACAGTTGCCGTTTTTCTTATGATAATTAGATATAAATATCATACATTTATAAATTTATAAACACTGTAAACTCTATTTATTATATATATCAGCTAGAAAAATATCACTTTAAATACTATTATCGCATATCACCAAGTCCAAGTTATTACAAAAACAACTTAAAGAGTTAGAAATCGATTTATATAATATTCTGTGCATAATATATATTCGGAATAAATGTAAAAATAAAAATTTAATAATTTTATTAGTCTTCCAAAATCTCTCCATTTATGTCTTGGTAAGATTAATGAACAACTACACCATTTTGAATTTCTTGAATTATTTTTTCAGCAAAAACTGAATCTATTTCAGATATTTGAGCAAGAAAGTTTTGTTTTTGGTCATCAGCCCAATGTATAAACTATTCTTTGAATAATTTCCCCTAAAAAATAACTATGGTAAGACATTCATAATATAGACAATAAATCAATCATCCTATAAACAGTAAGATAAACAATCTATAGTTATGCTATAATTTGCTGCATTGAATCTGCATATGTAAAGTAAAAATATCCTTTTTTTTCCTTTTCTTCCCTTTCCATGTTCTTATATCTGTTGAACCAAAATACTTGACAACATTCCAGTAGAGTATACAAATAAAAACTTAAAACTTAATATTTATTAGTAACAATAATATACTTGATTATAAAAATGAAATCTATAAAATGTTTTAGTTAATTTTACTATATAATTGTAGCTAACCCATATTTACATACCGATATTTGTACTTACTTCAAATTGATTTGCTTAAAGAATTTTATAATAATGAACGACACATATTTTGGAAGATCTGAGTGGTTGTTAATTTCACTTAAAATTTTACCTAAAGTGAGCATTTCATTCTCGAAAAAGAAGCTGTGTGCTATCTGTCGTATAGATGTTTTAACTCTTTCATCCTATGTTGCAAGAATATAAGGTCGACCTTCAATATTTTTAGAACATTTTACTGCTCCAGTCTGCTTATATTCTTTAATTGTTCTAAATTCTATTGTTGTAAATAGTTGAATTCGCAACACCTAAAATTAGCACATTACTTTAGTAAGTCTTGATTTTAATAATAACTATTCTGTAAAACTAACCTGCTGCCTGTTTTATTTTTACTACCGTGACTGTTATTTTTATTCCAGAATTATCAATTTTCATGTTTGTACATGTTTATAGTACATTATTCTCATTTGATGATAAATGATCCAAATCTACTCGGCGTTTTTAAGCTGGAGAAGAATAATTACCACTAGTACTTGGCATTGAATCCATAAGTATTGTTATCTTAATAACACTAATATGTCGCTAAATAGTTCTGAAAAGAACTGTTTTTTATATAAATGTAAACGGAAAATCTAAAGATGTAAGCAATAACACAGAAAATTGTCGATACAAATTTTGAATTTTAAAATTTCACAAATGTCATTAGTGTCAATATATCATAATTTAGTGGAGTAAACTTGCCTGCGCTTCGACCAATAACAAACAAGCATTATGGCGCGGAAAATTTGAATTACTCCTCCTGGTTTAAAAACAGACCATAGTAACAAATAAACAGTGCTTAGTGTATTATACTTAACTCATTGCAAACCGCAAAGCGGAATGTTTTATTGGTAATGTTTTAATCATGTTATTAGTAAAATAAAACCACCATATAATTGATATTAATTGCTTTTCAGATATCTGGGGTCAGATGGACCCTGCCTTGGAGTAATAGATGTTAAGCACATGAAAATTGTCAAACCAGCCAACAGCGCGTCACTTTACTTTAACTATAAAAAATAATTTTTCCATTGTAGTGATAGATATTGCTGATTCAAAATATTATTTTACTTATGTCGATGTAGGTTCTTACGGAAAATGTGATAACTCAACAATATTCGAACAGTCAGTTTTCTATAAAAATATGCCAGGTTGACTTCCCTGAAGACAGACCAATTTCGAATCTAAATCCAATATCTTTGTCTTTTGTATTTGTACCAGATGATGCGTTTTCCAATTCGCACAGAATTATGTTTATAATGGAAATTATATATGGATTTATGTGGAAATTGACATTATAATAAAAAAATATTTAACTATCGCCTTGTTCGAGCTAGACGTTTTGTTGAGTGCACATTTGGGATAATTGCAAATAAATGGGGAATTTTTCATAGTCCTTTAAATGTAGATATTGACTTCGCTAAAGATATTATAAAGACATGCTGCATTGTATATTACTACGTAAGAAGTCAGGATGGTATACAATTCGAAGATACGTTGTATGGATTAAAAAATTTTAATTTTAAATTTACTTGACATCACAATAATTTCTGCCCAAATACCGAATAAATCGGTCCATCATAATTTGATAATATAAGTTGGAGTTATTGCACACCCAAAACTTATATAAAAAAATAGAACATCTACCTTTTTTATATATCCAAAGTGCTGTCTGTTCTAAATAAATAATTTCAATAAATTAACACACATTTCCAAAATATACCTCTTGGATAAATATAAATAACTTTAATATAATATAAAACATCACATTTAATTTCAACAAACCTTGTATCGACACGTAAGTAATATTTATTAGTTATTTATTTAATTTTAATTTTACTAGATTGATTTTTCACTTAAAACACATTGCCTGCCGTCTCAGTCTATGTGACCGAGAAAAAATTGCCCTGCACGCCAGCGAGGCCTATTGACCGAGAATTTTAATGTAACCATGATGCCATCTCGGTGACTATGGCGTGAACGGAAAGTATTACAAAATCCTCTACGGCAGGCAACGTGTTAAGTTTTACTTTGTGTATTTAATCAATTTTAAAGTCATATTTATTAATCACACACATAGATCTAATATTGGCATAATTGCTGTATGTTCTGTACCATACAGTACCCTAATGCGGGTCTTTATAATTTCAGCATTTAGTTTAACATGTACCGTTGACCTGAAGATGTATAGCAAATTATAGTATGCGAAACCGGTCTATGATAGTAGAATAAATTGATTGTGAGTAAGCCTTATTCTTATTTATCCTCTCCTATTTTATATTTTTGTTTGAGTATTCTTCTTATCTTAAATCTTTTACACTAGTTGTGTAGAGCTTTTAAATAGTTCTACATAACACAAACTAACACACGCAAAGATCACTCAGGCCGCAAGTTGGCTGTCTGTCGTGAGCGTTGTCCCATAAGAGTACAAAGTAACTTTGGTCGCAACGACCAGCTGACCGGAAGCTGGTCGTATCGACGAAATGTAGCCGGTGCGGCCAGCTGGCTGCAACGGTCACGTGCGCGTTGGCTCATGTAAAATGTTCGCAGTAGTGCGTATAAGGGCTAACGCCCACTACATCGGCTCGAACCTCGACCACTGGTCGGACCTTTGCCGAGATTTTCAATTACGAGATGATGTCACGGAGGTAGCCGTTGCTGTGCATATGTATAATCGTATGAAGGAAAAAATATTGGATAAATCCAATTCTTAAATAGTCCTATAGAACACAAACTAGACAATACACGTACAGACCACTGTCTAGTCGCATTTTGGCTGTCCGTCGTGCGCGTTGTCCCATAAAGCTGGATTTATAGTATGACGGACTGTAGACGTAGACGCACTGAAAACATAACAAACGGACTGTAAATATTATGTCAATTTATAAATCGATGGAGTCGAATTTTTGCACATGAGTAGAAACAGTGGCTAGAGTTGGTGACCATGAATGAGTTATATTGACAGACATTCAACATAAACTATAAATTATACGAATCATAAACAAATTGTGCGTTTAATAATGTATGCTATTGTTTATTACAACATTTATCCGTTTTGCGTGTTACAATGGATTACAAAATATATGAAGGTATGTTCCTTGGTGCCTTGGTTTCCTGGTCTAAAATGTTTACTGGATTTATCGAATATGTGTGGATAACCCCGAGTTTGGTTAAATAACAACATAACAACTCATATTTATCTGAAATATTAAAATTATAATATGATATCCTTTTATTATTTTATAAATTATAATCGTAACGTCCATTGTAAGAAATAATCAACAAAATTCGAATATGTTGATAAACAACTTTATAAAATGGAGAGCGGGACCGGAGAGTTCAATTTAGTTGACAGCATACATTCTTCCTTTTGATTGGCTAGACGCAAGTAACGCACTGTAAAAGATAAAAGTTGGCCAACTCTTCCGTTCCAGTACGTTTTACTTATGTTCTGTCATGCGTTTACGTTTATTTATAAATAAGATTAGACAAAATTCTATGTTGATCTTTTTCCAGTGCGTCTACGTTAACAGTCCGTCAAACTATATATCCCAATTTTAGTTAGACATTAAAATTGGCCGAATCCTGGCTGTGTCCGGAATCGCAGTAGTGCGCGTTAGCTCTTAGCTCTATATTATATAAATTAAAAGAGCTCATACAAGTAGATACAAACTTAAAAATTATATCTAATTTCATTTTAACAAAATTCAAAGATAAAAATAATATATAAAGACAGTACTAGATTTTTGTTTCAATACAGAGCGGCGGCAAGCCGCTTATACGTATTTCGACCTCTTTAAATCTCGTCAGAGCGGTATAGTCACCTCTCTGGATAAAACAAAATCTATTCCCGTCTTAGATAATAGTTATAAAATAACTATATATCGACGTAACTACGCCATCTAATAACAAAAAGAGAAATCAAACGATTTCTACCTGGCGAAATCGAACTCAAATTTTGAAAACTGTGCTTTCTAAAACTTGCAAAGCAAACAGCTTGATAAATAACTTGGCAAGAGAATCTAAGATTGCATTCCACATGCCGTTTATTGTGGTCAAAATTAGTAGTGAATTTAATTACTGGTACTGCAAACGGAGTAAAGAAATAAAATATAAAGACTATACTAGATTTTTGTTTTAATACAGAGCGGCGGCAAGCCGCTTATACGTATTTCGACCTCTTTAAATTTCGTCAGAGCGGTATAGTCACCTCTCTGGATCGAAACAAAATCTATTTCCGTATTAGATAATAGTTATAAAATAACGTAGAAATCAAACGATTTCTACCTGGCGAAATCGAATTCACATTTTGACCACTGTGCTTTCTAAAACTTGCAAAGCAAACGGCTTGCTAAATAACTCGGCCAGGGAATCTAAGATTGCCTTCCATATGCCATTTATCATGGTCAAAATTCGTAGTGAATTCAATTTCTGGTACTCCAAATGGAGTAAAGATATAAAATATAAAGCCGGTACTGCATAAAATATTTCTTTACTCCGTTTGGAGTACCAGAAATTGAATTCACTACGAATTTTGAACATGATAAACGGCATGTGGAATGCAATCTTAGATTCCCTTGCCGAGTTATTTAGCAAGCTGTTTGCTTTGCAAGTGGTCAAAATTTGAATTCGATTTCGCCAGGTAGAAATCGTTTGATTTCCTTTTTTGTTATAAAAATAATAATAAATAATATCTTTCTAATATCACATAGAGTTTCTATCAGTTGGTTATTTTATATGTTAAAATATGTCAATGCATGGATTTGTATTGAGGTACTGCAATATTATGTAAATTGGCACATTTTTTCCATAATTTGTATTGTGAAAGTTAGTGTACAGTGTATTTGTATTTCTAAGTTGCCTAGAATGTACACACAGAATAAGGGCATGTAAAAGATCAGGCAGCTAAATTATTGACCTTGAATTAATTCGAATATAAAACAAACATTAAATCAATATGAATAGAAATGAAGAAATATATCGCACACCAGCATTAAAAGTGTAGCAACTCAAAAATGTTAGTATTTGAGTTAAGGTCATATTTGAATTCCTCGAATAATTACCTATTCGCCAATAAAACTGCAGTAATTGTATTCTCCCTAGTGTGTCACAGGTGGCGATGTAAGTCGGTTTTGCTGAATGAGTACTCGTTCGCCCGCATTATAAAACCGCGCCATTTTTAGTTACGCTCCGACTTTCGTGCAGAGTGTACGGTTTCACAGTGTGGCATTTTGAGTTGCAACGGTTTTGGTGAGTAAACTTGATAAAACTACAATAATTATTTAGATTTAATACAATTTAGCTGATGTACTCAGATATTTTTACAGCAGCATTTTGAATTGTAGCAGTTTTGTTGCTTAAATTTTAATTTGTTTAAAGTTTATTTTGTTTTGCTACATTTTTAATGAACTATTTTTTAGATTTAGGGTTAAATCGGTATTAATGGTGAATTCATTTTGTAACGTTAATTTAGTTAGTTCTTGATATTTGGGATAATTTTGAATATTTTATGTTAACTATAAGAGATTTATTTTTATTTTATAGATTTTGGAGTATTAAATTTTCATTTCAAATTAATAAAAAGATATTTTTGAGTTGCTTCACTTTTGAGGGTTTAGTTTATTTATCGTTATTGTTTCAGTATAATGCCGAGCCGTGGCCGTTTATTTGTTGACATGGCTTTACAAAAGCATGAAAATAAGAACAGTAATAAAGATTCTTCCAACATTTCATCAGTTCAAAGTATTCCTTTGCATGACACCACAAATTCTTTAGAATTCAATTCAAAGGAATCTAATCAAACTAGTTGTCAACATGGTAAGTCTTCTTTTATGCCTGGAAATAATAATTTACTACCCGAGAATAGCATATATTTAAATGAAACTCCAACCATTTCCAACGAAAACACCTATAATCCTGTATGTCTACCAAGTACTTCTAATATTGTTAATATGGATCAGAGAAAAAATTATTACATATCACCCATTCGAAGTAACGAAAGCGATATAGATGATTCCGATGCTGATCCAAATTTTACAGATTATACAGATTTTAAATTAACAGATTAATTCCTACAACTAATAATTCTTCATCCAGCAGCAGCAGCAGTTCTTTGACTAGTTCTGACAGTTCCGACAGTGCATCTGAGTCTACAGTTTTCAATATTGGAGATAATGGAGAAAAGAAAGAAAAAAAAAGAGTCCGAAAACCAGAGAATTGGAAGACGAATGTAGCAAAAGAGTTACGAAACTCAGGTAAGGCATACGTTTCTATGTCTAAGTCAAAAAAGAAATTTCAGGAAGAATTGTTCGTGAAGGTTGTGGTGAATTATGTCGTTTGAGATGTAATAATAATATTAATATCGAAGATAGGCAACGCATTTTTAATAATTATTGGGAAATGGCTGATCTTCAACGTCAAAGAGATTACATCTTACGACACATAGATGAAATCAAACCTAAGTACAGATATTCTAGCACCCAAAATTTAAGAGCACTGAATAAGGCATATTTTTTTGAAG
This sequence comes from Diabrotica balteata, assembly GCA_918026665.1. Lineage (NCBI taxonomy): Eukaryota > Metazoa > Arthropoda > Insecta > Coleoptera > Chrysomelidae > Diabrotica > Diabrotica balteata. Next base: position 85,901,335 of record OU898282.1, on the reverse strand, counting down.
TGAACGGTACTCGTATACGGGTTTGCAAAAAATTTTTAAAGCTACACTTGATTTGAACGACAGGCCAATTGATACAGCGCTTACTAAGAACACTAATTCTGGAATTGTTCAAGAGGAACTTAGAGGCAAACATAACAATCACCCCACTGTTGGCTCTGATATTATAAATAGTGTTATAGAATTTAAAAATGATATTCCGAGAATTGAGTCACATTATTTAAGAGCCCAGACATCACGTGATATCATACAGTCCGACAAATCAATATCAGATTTGTATAGAGACTATAAATTTACTCGTGAAAAAGATAACTTGCCCTTTCCTTCCCAAACAACTTTTAATCGTATCTTTCACACAGAATTTAACATATCTTTTTATATTGCTAAGAAAGATCTCTGTGATTTCTGTGAAAGTTATAAAAATGCTGATGTAAACGATAAACAAAAATTACTTGAAAATTATGAAAATCATCTACGAGAAAAACAATTGGCAATAATAGAGAAAGAAAACGACAAAAATAGGACTGATGTTAAAGTAGCTGTACACGATTTACCAGCAGTAATGCCTGTTCCTAAAGGCCAAGTGTCATTATTCTTTTATAAATCCAGAATAAACTGTTTCAACTTTACGGTGAGTGATTTAAAAGCGAGAAATGTTACATGTTATTTTTGGGATGAAACAGAAGGTAAACGTGGTGCAACAGAAATTGGAAGCTGTGTACTTGCTTATATACAAAATTTAATAGCTGATAATCATAATGAAGGTAAAAATTTAAAAATCATTTTTTACTCTGATAATTGCTGCGGCCAGCAAAAGAATAAATATTTATTAAGTGTTTATGCATATGCTGTTTTTTACATGGGAATTAAATCTATTACACACAAGTTTTTAATTCGAGGTCATTCACAGAATGAAGGTGACAATGTTCACAGTGTAATAGAAAAACAAATTAAAAGACATGTTAAGTCGGGCCCCATTTACACTCCGCAACAGTATTCCACACTGATTCGTACTGCAAAAAAAACTGGTCCGCCTTATACCGTCGTCGAGATGACACATGACATGTTTTTTGATATCAAGGCTTTGCAGGAAGAGTGGGGGAACAAATTTCACTATGGATGAAGATAAAAACTAAGTTAAGTGGCATGACATAGAAATTCTTCGCGTCGAAAAAGAAAGTCCTGGAGTCTTTTTCTATAAAACGAGCTACTCTGATGTAGATTTCAAGAAAACGGAAGTACAGAAAAGGAAAGCTAAAGTAAATAGAGAATTATTTTCAGAAGGTTTGAAACTTGTGTATAATAAAAAAATTCCATTGCTTGATGCTAAAAAAATGATATTAACGAACTTATTGAAAAAAATATAATTCCGAAAACCTATTATGATAGTTATTATAAAAATGTATTAGATTAGGCCTAAATTAATGTATTGATGGCAGTTTATTTTTTTTACATTGTGAATATTATTTATGTTATTGTCTATATTCTGTTGTATCTCAGTTTAGTTTTTTCCAATTGTGGATAGTTTTTATGTTTTTGTCAACATTGTGTCAAAGTAATGACTGCTTTTGAATATTTTTTGTATAAAATACTTTGTTTAAAATAAATAAAATAATTTTAAAATTAAAATATGACTTTAATAATATTACTTTTTCTGAAAGTCTCTTGTCTATTTCACTAAAAAACTACAGTTTTGTGTTATGATTCACATTGACAAATTTAGATTAAAAGTGTTGCATCTTAATTTAATTGCAATAAAAGTGAATTAATTCAAAATAATTTTAAACTCTGAAGCTATTTTCTTGTGGCATTGTAAATTAATTACTATTAAACTGGGAATAAGCCACAATTAAAGATAAAAATACGTTTATTGACGTTTCAATTTCCACTTCGGAAATCGTTCTCAAAATACAAACAGTAAATTAAACAAATTTTGTTTTTTGTTACATAGTGAAAAATTCTTCTAATAATTTAATTTTATCTGACTCATTTATATTGACAATTCAGACATAAATTATGCATTTTAAAGTAGACGACTTTAAAATGATATTGCCAATATTGTTGAGTTGCGCTCCTGGGACGACTTTACTTATAAGATAGTTCATTCGATTACATGAAATCAACTTTAACTTGAGAATATCCGTCAGAAAAAAATCATAGCATGTAATTCGTCTTTAAAAAGACAAACACATGACATGATGACAGTAAAATTCTCCTGTTAGTGATTCCATAGTAAATTATGAGGGAAAAACCAGGAAAAAAACCTCATAATACTATCCCGACATTGTAAGTATTTGTTCGTGAATTTAGTTTACCTTCAACAAACATCAAAATTCTGATTTTATATGTTACGTTATTTAAAAAACATAAATTATGTATCCTCTATATGTTACTGACTTACTAATACTGGTATTTTCTTATTATTAACTCCCTCTTTTAATATTGGTAACCAGATCCTACTACATTCTGCCGAGGAATTTGCGACACAATTGGCCTCATTTAGCATAATTAGAGCCGCTTCTTTGATTTTTCTTTTTTTACCATCCGTTTCTTTTAGGACTACATTTGAATTATTCCATTGAACCCTATGTTCATTATCCCATGCGTGTTTACAGATTTGAGATCTATCAAATTCCCTATTTTTAATATACTGGATATGAGACTCAGGTGTATAGAAAACCAACACACACCAATAGATATTTAAATTTCAAATAAAATCACAATATTAATGTAAAAAAAGGGAATAATTAAATCCTTATACGATAGAGCCAAAATTACTTGTTCTAACGAAAATTCGTTCTTGGAGGAGAAACATTTGTTAACTTCTGTTTTATTAAAAAATTATTATCCTTTATCGTTTATAAATAAGGAATTTTCAACAATCGATCGAATAGAACAGAACAACGTAGAACGAGATCCTACAGCATACACAAGGAATAATATGAGGAAAATAACAATACCGTACATAAAAGGACTATCAGAAAAACTTAAAAGGATAGGAAATAAATTCAACATTTCAACAAAATTCAAAACAACAAACACGTTGAGATCTATTTTTTCCAAAACCAAACCTAACAACGAACAAGAAAGGACAAAGAATTGCATTTATAAAATACCTTGTGAATGCGATCAGTTTTATTTAGGTGAATCATCAAGGCCATTAAATGTTAGAATAAGTGAACATCAATCTTATATTAAAAATAGGGAATTTGATAGATCTCAAATCTGTAAACACGCATGGGATAATGAACATAGGGTTCAATGGAATAATTCAAATGTAGTCCTAAAAGAAACGGATGGTAAAAAAAGAAAAATCAAAGAAGGCGGCTCTAATTATGCTAAATGAGGCCAATTGTGTCGCAAATTCCTCGGCAGAATGTAGTAGGATCTGGTTACCAATATTAAAAGAGGAAGTTAATAATAAGAAAATACCAGTATTAGTAAGTCAGTAACATATAGAGGATACATAATTTATGTTTTTTAAATAACGTAACATATAAAATCAGAATTTTGATGTTTGTTGAAGGTAAACTAAATTCACGAACAAATACTTACAATGTCGGGATAGTATTATGAGGTTTTTTTTCTGGTTTTTCCCTCATAATTTACTATGGAATCACTAACAGGAGAATTTTACTGTCATCATGTCATGTGTTTGTCTTTTTAAAGACGAATTATATGCTATGATTTTTTTCTGACGGATATTCTCAAGTTAAAGTTGATTTCATGTAATCGAATGAACTATCTTATAAGTAAAGTCGTCCCAGGAGCGCAACTCAACAATATTGGCAATATCATTTTAAAGTCGTCTACTTTAAAATGCATAATGTATGTCTGAATTGTCAATATAAATGAGTCAGATAAAATTAAATTATTAGAAGAATTTTTCACTATGTAACAAAAAACAAAATTTGTTTAATTTACTGTTTGTATTTTGAGAACGATTTCCGAAGTGGAAATTGAAACGTCAATAAACGTATTTTTATCTTTAATTGTGGCTTATTCCCAGTTTAATAGTAATTAATTTTAAACTCATGACGGTTTTCATTTTTCGAAAGTGTAATAAGTCAAAAAATCTCACTTTTTTCTATTAAAAATGCAAGATTAATACTCATGTGATACCAAAATACTTCGTAAACCAATGTGCTTCCAATATGATTTACAAAAGCTTTTAAATCTTTTACTATATCGAGTAGATTAGATTTTTTCAATTTGTCGAAAAAGTGGTTTTTTGAGTTACTACACTTTTAATATAGGTGTGCGATATGCAAAACGTATTCAATCGATTTTTTATGTACCTCATAACTGCGAATCCACAGAACGAAAGAATACACCTCCAATGCACAATACAAGACTAACTGGGTATGATAGCCTATTTGAATTACAAGTGATAAATTCCAACATCTTAGCTGCTTTCATTGATATTGTATTAGTGTGATAAATACCTTGGAGATGAGTATCAACAATTTTACCTAATTATCTAATACTACTGACTGCAGATAACTCATTGAACCTAATGATTTCCTGAATACCACAACCATAGAACATTCAAAGCATCCTGAATCGAATCAATTTCTAACATTGTTGGTTGTAAACTGATTTTGTTTACAAGCCTATAATTTTCAAAATGTTGGTGAAATAAAATGTTTCCTCTTGTTTGTATTAAATTCATTCCACACAATATGCCAAGACGGCTAAAATATTCCGTTACAATAATAAAACACCGTCGGTAGTTAAAATTATTCCTAGAAGAAACCGGCTTATCTCGGCTATCCTCCCAAAAACTATCCTGTTAGGCTATCCTGTTTGAAACTCTCGCGGAACAAGCATGGTGTTTTCAAGACGTATTTTTGTGATTTTGTATTTGTGACTCTCATAGATTGTACCACCAATTTTCCTCGTTCTCTCTCACTCTTAAGTGTTTACATAGAGAAAATATAATTTGTCACAGCGATTGCGAATATAACAACAAAGTGTAACAACATATTTGATAAAGGAAAAATCTATTGTACCTGTTTCTGTTACCTATTCGAGCCGGATGGATGATTCTCCATAATTAAGTAGTTCACTACAATTCCAGCCCAATCGACTTAAAGGTGCACAGTAGCCGCAGGAAGCAGATGCAGGTATACATACGTCTTCTCGAAAGCCGAGTGTATCAAGGTAAACTCTTTCTTAAAACACACATATAAACAGATTGTTTTCTCAGAAGTGAATATAATTAAGTAATTTATAACATAATTTAGATAATAGAAATTTGAAAAAGCTATGTCAGTCTAGAAAATATGTAATTTGTATGTTTCAGTTGATGCTATGAGAATAATAAAATCTACATATTTTCTGTTTTATTCTGCATGTCTTTTATTTATTTCCTCGTAAACCAGATTGACATATGCCCTTATTTAATTATATGGTACAGTAGGTAATATAGAACCGTGAACAGATGATCAATTATGCTATAACTCTTCTCAGAACATTTGGTAACTGTGTTACAGAGTGAGTCACAAAGTTGCAATTTAAATATAATCCAATTTTTGTTTTTTTCACTCATAGTAGAAAACTTAATGTCTGCTGCATAATACATCTCAAAGTAACATTTATTTTTCAAATATAATTTATTTTATTTTAAATAGTGTTTCTCTCACTTGGATATAGCAAGAATACTTTTCTTTATTTCTAGTTCTTTGTCTTGTTCAGCTTTTGCCCGTTTGTATTTCACTCAAAATATTGTTTAAAAACAATACTTCTCTATGTTTCTCTCTCTCTCTCTCTTTCTCTGACTCATTGCCTCTCTGCGTATCTTCCAGTTTTCCATCTTTGCATTTTACCTGAAGGGTTAGTTCAGCAGAAAATAATTATCTTGCTCTTAGTATAAATAATTCCTATTCAATTCCCAGTAAACTTGTTGTTTGTATATGGACACTCTCAAGAAAAAGCATAGTACTTACAAGGCGCAATTCTCCCGTATAGAAAATGGTAACGCGCTAATATCTCTTGTGATAATAAAGATCAGCTGATGTCTCATATACACCTTCTTAAGAAGAACTTAGTTAAGTACAACTCCATTCAAAATAAACTTGAATTACTGGACTTATCCAGTGACTCCGAGAGCAAAGAGGAATATGAAAATAAATGTCTGGATCTAAAATGCAGCCTCCTTACAAGCTTGAATGTCATCCCGATCAGATCCTTTTCATTCCTCTCGTAATGGTCATTCCACATTTGGTAGAAATTGCATCCAATATGCAATTACACAGTGAAGACCCACAAGAGAAGTGTCAAATGCAATCCTAAAACTCAAAGAGAATAAAACCCAGGAATTGATGAAATCTGTTTGGAAATGTATAAAAAAGGTGGTGATCAACTTTTTCTAGCAATCCATAAACTAATAGTACTTATATGGCAGAATGAATAGGTACTAGAAGAGTGGCTGAAGGGAATAATATGTCTGTTACATAAAAAGGGTGATCAACTGGAGTGTAAGAACTATAGAGGCATTACTCTGTTAGCAGCTGCTTATAAAATCTTCGGCAATGTATTATTTGAAAGACTTAAACATTTTACAAAGGATATTGTTGGTCAATATCAATGCGGATGTACTGCTGGAAAGTCAACTACACATCAAATTCAAGCACATAGGCAGATTCTAGAAAAGTCACTAGAATATAACATAGATACACACCATCTCTTCATTGACTTCAAAGCTATGACATTGTGAAAAGAATGCATTATATAATGCAATGATAGACTTTGGAAACCCATCTAAGTTAGTTAAGTTGACCCAACTAACAATGCAAAACATAAGCTCATGCTTTATAATTGAAGGAGAAAAAAAAAACTTTACATCAGTACAACCCATGCTGCACATTTACAATTATCTGCTTAAATCTCAAGTTAGATAAGAACTCACCAAACTATCAAAAACCTTAGCAATTATATTCTTTATCTTCTGTCATTAGCTGATAAAAAAGAAGTATACTACTTCTAGTACTTCTAAATATGGGACGACGTAAATATACTGTTACTAACCTTTTTCAGTTTTTTTATTTTCTTCAATTGGATTAAGTTTATTTCCATGTTGTTCTATTGTTCTGTTATTTATCGAACATTCCTTTAAATCTAAATTATCATATGTGTCATGTGTACTTTGCCTATTGGATTCTTCCTGAATTTCACATTTAAATCCATCTAAAAGAGGATCATCCAGGTCATTATACTTTATTTCTACTTTACAGGTGTCCTCGCTAATTTCTTGTTTGACTTCCATTTGATTACACTTCATTTTATGTATTTAAATAAGAATTATTTCATTTTGACTCACAGCTATTAAGAATGTAAAAATTGTATATATGGATTCTATATTACTTCCTTAGCAACTTAAAATTCACAAATTGTGGCGCACGGCTTTAATTTTTCTGTTTGTCTCATTTAAAAATGTAATATTTTCACTATAATTCAAAATATGGCCTCCATGATGGGATGCGCAGTAATGCGCACATAGATAGAGCAGAGCGCATTTCATTGAACAGTGTTGCCTCACTTAAAAAATATAATTAGTTTTTATGGAAATAGAGAATTTGATATTTCACTTATGATTATTTGTTCTGTTCACTTAATATTTATCAAAAAATATATAATTAATGAAACATATTGCTTATTTTTGTCTGATTCCTTTTTTTATTCAATGTGCTTGACTGCTTGGCCTTGGCTGGCATGGCATGCCTTAGTTGTCGAAGTCTTACTTAGTTCCACAAGTTGAAAAATAAAGAATTTGTTAATTAATTATAAATATTGTTTATTAAGTGGTTAGGTTCGTCAAATTCAAACTGTTCCATTCGGAATACGCATTTCAAAGTTTTCTGCGCATTTTTGTAATTTAAGTACAGTATATTTTACGAATTTGAGCTTATTTTGGATTAGAAATTAAAGCTTGGATAGGTAATTGTTATTCCAGGTTGGTTTTTTTTTGAAGTTTGATGGTGGAGGGTGGAAAAATACAAGTAAGAGCCCTACTAACATTTTCTTTGTGATCCTATTCCTTTACATATTTCTTAATCTTCTATATAGTCAAACCACATTTAAACGTTTTGGTAGATTTAAACTTTGTTAACGTTCGCCATTATAGAGGAAAAAATTCCTTCCGACCGGCCACCAGATCCCGACCCTAATATAAGTCAAAATCTGCCTAAAAAGAATGCTACAGAGAATGTAAACATTAAGGAAAAAAGTTTATATTCTGAATCAGATTTGGGGCCCTTCGAGGTCTTTGTTCAGGGTAAAAATGATAATGTGGGTAACTATCATGTCCTAAGTATTGCTAAGACTATCTTTAATTTAAAACTGAAAGATATTTCTAAGTTTGATAGAAAGGGAAAAAATAGAGTTCGGGTAGTATTCAAGGACAGACAATCTGCCAATTCGTTTATCCTTAGGAAGGACTGCGAAGAATTAGGTTATGAGGTTTTCATTCCCACTCATCTTATCTCTTGTAAAGGTATTGTTAGGGGAGTTTTTAAATCTTTGTCAGAAGAGGAAATTAAAATGTCAAGTTCTACTAATCTACCCTTTTGTAAAGTTATCTCTGTTAAAAGAATGAATAGAAGGGTTATGCAAAATAATTCAGAAACCACTTTCATCCCTACAGTTACTATTTGTTTAACTTTTTCTGGAAGGAATATCCCTAAAGAAATTGAAATTTATGGTCTGCCTATGAAGGTGATAGTTAGTCCAGTTCTCCAATGTCATAATTGTCTTTTATATGGGCATTCTCTTTCTCAATGCAAGGGAAAAAACAGATGTGTTACATGTGGTACAAATCATGATTCTCCCTCGTTTGTACGGTGCAGTAGATTTTGTATGTTCTGTAAAACAGCATATCATGATTCTAGACATCCTAAATGTAAAGAAAGAAAAAGACAAAAGAGTATTAAAGAACTTATGTCATTTGCCAACTTATCATATTAAGAAGCTAACCAAAACATTCCAAGGGAAACATCTAGCCCAAAGTTAAACATTAAGGATTTTCCTAATCTTGTAACTAATCCATCCTCTGCAAATAGTATTTCAATTCAAGAGAGGAGATCAGTTGCTACATCCCTGTCTTCAAATTCTGCTTCCTACAGTCAGATTACAAAATCTACTCCATTCTCCAAAGTTCTCATTCTAAAGTATTGAACAATCCTAATGGGAGATCCCCCAAAGAATCTCCTAGTCACTTTATAAATAATTCTCAGACCCAAAGAGATTTAAATCAGGCTATATTAATGCTCAATCAAGATCACAAGGATTTGGTTATGACATTTATTGGTGAATTGATTAATAAAAATTATACTTCTCCTAAGGATCATGGTGGATTAAATGTAGAGATTGGTAATCATAAAAACAAAAGTGTATCACATAATGCTATAAGTACTAGTCAGGAACGAGGAGGGATGGAGGTATCTGGGTCTGAGGACTCAGAATACTAATTCCCCTCTCGTCTTGACCTGGTACATACCAGCGTAACTAATAAACCAAGTATAAAACTTATACTGAGAATAAATCAGGTATAGGCAAAATCTTTACCAATAAACACGGAATAACTTAGATATAGGTTATACTTGATATAAGAATTTATTCCAAGATTATACCGACCCGCACCCTAGTTTAAGTCTGGTATAACGGTATAACCTATTTTATAAATGTGAAAGTCATCAGTGACAAGAATATATTATTTTTTGTATTATTTTGTGAGTATTATTTAATACTAGTACTATTTAATAAAAAAAAAATGTTTTTAAGAGGTGTTGCGGCAGTCGAGGAAGTTGATAATTTAATTAACATGATGGAAAATACACGAAAAAGAAAAACTTTTAAAGAAATAATAAATCCCTTTTCAAAACACTGATAGAGAATTTATAATAAAATATCGGTTTTCTAAAGTCGGTGTAAGGTTTATGGCAATTTTTAAATACTCAAACTCAACATATAAGCAAAGAATATACTCTATATTCTTTGATATAAGATATTAAATAAAGATATATATGGTGTCAGTTGTCATTGTCAGTTTCAAAGAAAAATCAAAATTGACATATTTCAATCAATATTTCGTTGTTCCATGTATTTATGCAAAAGATTGCGACATTGCCAAACTATTATTTCGGAATAAAGTTGGAATACTTATAACTAACTTATACCGAGTTTATTCGTAACAAATTATTTTAGAATTATATTTACCTTATACTTAGAATAACTATTCTAGGTATAAATACGGAATAACCTTAGAATACGAGTGTTTTATTAGTAAGACAGTACATGTTTTTAACAATTTATATTTTCAATCATCACGCCCCACTAACTATTATACAATGGAATATAAGATCTTATAATACCAATGTTGATAACTTAAAAGTCCTTATTAAAGACTATAACCCTGATATTGTCCTCATTAGTGAGTCTTGGCTCTCTAACCAACATACAGTTAGATGCAGAGGGTATCACATTATCAGAAAGGATCGAGGTGATGGATATGGGGGCTTAATTACCCTTATCAAATACAATATAGATTTTCGGGATATTCATATTAACAATCCTGGTTTTAATTCAGATGTTCAATTTCAACTCACCTTTTTACCCAAGTATAATTTAAATATATTAAATATATATTGTCCTTTGGACAATCTCATTTGCAAAAAATGCTGGTCTTCTTTGGTCAACTCGATTAACAAACCTCTACTGATCATGGGTGATTTAAATTGTAATCATAGAGCATGGGGAAGCTCAAGAGATAGTGTGAATGGCAGAAATATTTTGCAAACTGCAGAAGATCTTAAGTTAATTTTTCTTAATGATGGTTCTCCAACAAGATTGGTTCGTCCTGGTAGCAGCAAATCAGTAGTTGACTTATCATTGGCTTCGATAGATGTGGCATCCAAAATTAGTGGATGGACCACCATTCCAGATACAGGATCTAGTGATCATTTTCCCATTCTATGCTATGTCGGTATCCCAACACAGGACTTTAATCAGGTTTCTAAAAGAAGAAATTTCAAAAATCTGATTGGGTTTCTTTCCATGAAAAACTAGAGTGTATTTTCTCATCGTTTCCAATTGAGGACTATGAAAATTTTATCGAATATATATCATCAGTGGCAGACACATCAATTCCTTGGACCTCCTCTTATAACAACAAATATCACATTCCATGGTGGGATGAATACAAAAGAGAGTTTCAGCTATTAATACATTTAAAAATTCTCCTAGTGTTGAAAACTATATAGAGGCTAAAAAATTCATAGCGAAAGCTAGAAAATTCCTAAAATTAAAGCGAAAAATAAGCTTTAGATCCTATTGTAGCAAACTAAATAGAAATACTCCCCTTAAAGATGTTTGGAATAAAATTAACAAGGTTTCTGGTAGTAAATTGTCTCTTCTTTTATCTCAATTGCCACCAGAGGAGGTAGCTCAGGAAATTTTAACATTTCTCTCACCTATTTCTGGCGACTTTGAATTACTTTTCAGTCCTCTGCAGTATTCTGAGAAACCCATATCATTTGATGAATATCACAATACTCTTTTTTCTAAAACTGATTCTGCTGTGGGTCCTGATCAGGTTTCATACTCTATGTTAAAAAATTTACCGCACTCTGGATCATTACTCTTAATTCAATTCTTTAATGAATGTATCCGGAAGGGACAGGTTCCTCTTTCGTGGAAACAAACGGTCATATTACCCATTGTTAAGCATGGAAAGGATAAAACTGACCCACTTAATTATAGGCCAATAGCTCTATCATCGTGTGTTGGTAAAATGCTGGAAACATTAATTAAAAACAGAATTGAGTGGTTCTTAGAACACAATCATATTTTAAATCCATTGCAACTTAGTTTTAGAAGGGGTAGAGGTTGCATGGAATGCATTTCATTACTAAATTCTAAAATACTACAAGGATTTTCATTGAATCAATTTACCGTAGGACTTTTCCTAGATATTTCAGCAGCTTATGATAGTGTCAACATCTCTCTTTTATACTCTAAACTAATTAAATATAACATTCCTATTCAACTAGCAAATGTCATTTATTCTATATTAAATGATCGTAGTATTTATGTAAAGGACCAAACTGGTCAAATTCATGGTCCAAGAAAAACTAATCAGGGTTTACCTCAAGGCTCCCCTCTAAGTCCAATATTATTTAATCTGTATTCCCTATCTTTATACGAGATTATTCCCAACGGTTGTAATCTGATACAGTATGCAGATGATTTGGTTATTTTGGTTAGTGGGGCAGATCTACTTAAATTAATTAATTCTTTGAACTTATTAATGGAAAGGATGGATCTCTGGTTATTAGAACACAACTTTAGTCTATCTTACAATAAGTCCTCAGCAATTATATTTCAAATAGGAAATCGTAAAATTAATCCTCCAAACGTAAAAATTAGAGGTCATGCAATTAAATGGGTCGATACAGTGAAATATTTAGGGGTAGTTATTCAAAAAAACCTAAAGTGGAAATCATATGTGGATTTAATAGAATTAAAAGTAAGTCGTAGCTTGAATGTAATGAGAGCTCTATGTGGAACATATTGGGGTAGTGATCCTAAAACTCTCCAGATAGTTCATAACGGTTTGATACAGAGTCATTTAGATTATGGATGTCAAATATTATCAGATTGTCCCAAGGCGCTAATCAACAGGTTAGATAAATTACAATATAAGAGTATTCGTATCATAACAGGATGTATGAGATCTAGCCCTATTTATGCATTGTTAGGTGAAAGTGGTCAAATTCCTCTCAAGTACAGATGGGAATGGCTTAATTCTAAATTCCTCCTAAAAAATCTGATGCTAATTAACAACCCAATAATTTCTGCCTTGAATGAATTACAGATATCAATGCAATCAAATCCTAATTACTGGAATAAAAAAAGTATTCCCCTCTTAGTTTCCATCATGAATAAATTCCAATATACCCCAAATTTATTTTCTAGCGACTTATTTCCGTGTCACAATTTTGAATTAGAATATCAATTAACTTCTATCCCTATTAGGAATGTGCAATCTAATAAAAGTGATGAACATGCATTAATTCAATTTCAAAGAATCTCACTTGACAATCCACTTCACACTATAATCTTTACGGATGGGTCAGTTGATAGTAAGGGCTCAGCAGGATTTGGTGTTTTTTGTCCTGACTTTGAATACTCATACTCTAGTAAACTGCTGTGGCAGAATTGTATCCACCGGCATACTAAGGTAGCTTAATATACATATAAATTTGACTTCTTTTGATTTAACTATATATATCTTTGTTCCGTAAAAATAAATTTTAAATCTGGCAACAATGTGCAGGTCTACACAAACTCAACTAGTGCGCATAACGGTAATTTTGATGTGCAACTTAAATGAATTTGGACTATTTAACAATATTAATAAGCATTTTTACATGATTTAACATCAAAATACCGTTGATAATTGCAATTGTGGTAAAAATTTACATACGGATTTGCCAAAAATCGAGTTTTTTTTTGGACTTAGCCAAAAAATGCGAGAAAAGGCCAAATTTTAATAAATGTGATGGAGAAAGTTAATAAAACTATGAAAAATGATAAAAAAAAATTAAAAGTGGAATAAAAAGAGGTAAATCAATAAAAATGGACAGTGCAAACAACTAATAAAATTTTGTAAATTATCATAATAATATGACATGTAATAAAACAATTGCAATTATCAACAGTATTTTGATGTTAAATCATGTAAAAATGCTTATTAATATTGTTAAATAGTCCAAATTCATTTAAGTTGCACATCAAAATTACCGTTATGCGCACTAGTTGAGTTTGTGTAGACCTGCACATTGTTGCCAGATTTAAAATTTATTTTTACGGAACAAAGATATATATAGTTAAATCAAAAGAAGTCAAATTTATATGTATATTAACCTACCTTAGTATGCCGGTGGATACAATTCTGCCGCAGCTTTAAAAAAAATGGTGCAGCCTCTCCGTGTGGTCAGGATATCTCCTTTTGAAGTAAAATTCGGCGAGGTACCCAATAAAATGCTCCTGCCTGACGCCATATTTAGGAATACTACTGCGAACTTCCCGCCACAACCTCTCAATGTTATTGGTGTGTGTGCCAGTATCAGGGTCGACAAAATGCTTGGAATGGTTCACAGTTTGATGTTTAAATCCTTCATGGGCCAAACAATTATAAGATTTCCAACAATCACTATAAATGGTTGTCCCAGGAAGAATCCATTCGCGAATTATTCCGAGCAAAGTATCGGCATCCCTACTATCAACAGGAACAACGAAAAAGTTCCCAGTGTTTCGCTCGTATCCTCCAAATATCCATTGGCCAGTATACAGACGCCCTCTATTGTACTTCCTCCTCCCAATTTTGGCTTCGTCAACTTCAACAACGGTATGAGGGCCACCAATTTTTGTAGAGTTGTTTTTAGCGAAACTAATAAACACTTCTCTGCAATAACTGTACCAATTTACCATTGTAGAAGAAGATATCCCTAAATCCTTCTCCAGAAGCTCTTGGCGTGGAGGCTTAAGATGCAATAAAGCCGTCACCAGAAAAAAAATTTTGTCTAACGGCAATCTAGCATGTTCAAGAAACGTACCTTTCCTTGCCGAAATACAAAATCCACACTTTTTAGGAGCTTTTTTATTCATTGTCACTTTTTTATTGCATCTAAAAGTCATTTTGCTGTCCATTTTTAAGGTATTTCCGCACCGACACACTATCACCTCCTTTAAAATACCGTGTTTGATGTAAAAATCCATGAGTTTGCCTTCACTCTTGCCCAAAAAACCGCTTTCAAACAAATCCACGCGACAACCAACACACGCCATCTTTTTTTTAATTTTCATGTTTTCTTTCACCACGCCAATTTGTGAAAAATGATATTGATGATACTTTCGCGCATCCCCTAGTTAAGGGTAGAAACATGATTGCCAAGTTTCGATGTTCGCAGAAATAGTTCCATACCATATAATTTGTTTAGACATGTATTTACGTACAAATCTATAAACATGTTAAAAACAAAACATTTACATTAATTTAAGTTCAAAATCCATCCATAAATAAATTTTCGCTATTATATTGGATACATATTAATAAAAAAAATATTGGTATTTCCTTAGTTATGATTGTTTGATGATTTACATGGCAACAGCGCGAAAAGCAAATTGAAGTTAGCTACTGAATTATAATTTTATAAAATTGACTAATATAAATTATCCCAACCAAATCACTTAATAACTTTAAAAAACAACAAACCTAACCTAACCTAACCTAACCACTTAATAAACAATATTTATAATTAATTAACAAATTCTTTATTTTTCAACTTAGTGGAACTAAGTAAGACTTTGACAACTAAGGCATGCCAGCCAAGGCCAAGCAGTCAAGCACATTGAATAAAAAAAAAGCAATCAGCTTTTGTTTGTAATGTTTCATTAATTATATATTTTTTGATAAATATTAAGTGAACAGAACAAATAATCATAAGTGAAATATCAAATTCTCTATTTCCATAAAAACTAATTATATTTTTTAAATGAGGCAACACTGTTCAATGAAATGCGCTCAATCTATGTGCGCATCCCATCATGGAGGCCATATTTTGAATTATAGTGAAAATATTACATTTTTAAATGAGACAAACAGAAAAATTAAAGCCGTGCGCCACAATTTGTGAATTTTAAGTTGCTAAGGAAGTAATATAGAATCCATATATACAATTTTTACATTCGTAATAGCTGTGAGTCAAAATGAAATAATTACCCTGATTTTTATGGGCATTGATAAATCATGACATTTGAATAACTTAGCCATTTTTTGAAATGCAGATCTTGCTTTCTCTATTCTCCATTTGATTTCTATGGAATGGTCCCAATTTTCATTGACGTTCGTACTAAGGTAGGTGTATGTTTTTACTCTTTCTATTTGTTGACCGTTTACACGGATTTGTCCAAATTGCTGTTCCTTCTTAGAGATCATCATGCATTTTGTTTTCTTAGTGTTTAGTGAAAGTCCGTATCTCTGACTGACCTCTGTGATTCTGTTCATTAACTCCTGGAGGGTTTCAGAGCTGTCAGCGTATACTACCGTGTCGTCCGCGTATCTAATGTTATTAATAGATTCTCCGTTGATTCGAATTCCGGCTTCAACATCACTCACTGCTTCTTGAAATATTTCCTCAGAGTATATGTTAAACAGCAGTGGTGATAGTATACATTCCTGACGGACGCCATGTTTGATTTTGATATCGTCGGATTCTCCTGCCTCTGTCCGGATAGATGATGTTTGATTCCAGTACAGATAGCTGACAATTCTTAAATCACAGGTGTTTATTCCAATATTGGTTAATATATCCATCAGCTTGTCGTGCTTTACTGTATCGAACGCTTTATGGTAGTCAATGAAGCACGCATAAATGTCGCAGTTCACGTTTCTACAACGTTGAAATAGCACTTGTATACTAAAGAGAGCCTCTCTCGTACCTACCCACTGCGTTCCGAAAACCAAACTGTGTCTGTTTGATTTTTTCTTCGCACAGTCTATATATCCTTTGATGTATGATTTTTAAAAATAATTTTAAAATATGACTCATTAAGCTGATGGTTCGGAAATCACTGTAGGATACGGATTTTGTTTCCTTTGGTAAAGCAATAAAGGTCGACTTCAGCCATGTTCTTGATATTACTCCGCTTAAATATATGTCATTAAATACTTTTGTTAGGTGTTGAATACCGTCGGTAATAAATAGTTTTATGAGCTCAGCATATGCATTGTCAGGTCCAGGAGTTTTGCCATCTTTTAGTTGTAATATGGCTTTTTGCACTTCATCTGATGTGATTGGTAAGTGGTCATCACATATGTAGGATGGAGGTTGTTCGGATCTAGTATCATCAAAAAGTTCTTGTATGTATTTTGACCATATGCGGATTTCTTGATTTTTGTCTGTGATGATATTCCCCTGTTGGTCTCGCAGTTTGTTAGCTGTGTTGGATTTCTGAAGACCAGCTGCTTGTTTCACCTTTTTATGCATGTTAAACGTCTCATGTTTTTGTTCTAACAGCTCTATCTCTTCACACTGTGATTTTAACCAATTTTCTTTGGCCTTTCGTATTTCGGTTCTTATTTGTCTCTGAATCTTGTTGTACATTATTTTGTTGTTCTTTGATTTTCTTCTTTCTTCCATAAGTTGCAGTATATTGTCATTCATCCAACTTTTTTTCTTATCTTTCTTTTCTATTAGATGTTCTTCTCTGATCTTGTTAAAGGTTTCACATATATTTTGGAGTGATTCTTCGGCATTATATGTTTGCTCCATATTACTTAGCTTTTCTGAAAGAATCTGTGCGACTGTTTCTTTTGTTTTGTTATCTTTTAGTCTTCTCATATCGCACTTTTTGTTACTATTCTTTTTTGTGACCTTCTTGAATCTAAACCTAAATTTACCAACAACAGGAACATGATCTGATGATACGTCAGCACCGGGGTAACTCTTAACTGATAGGCATCCATTACGAAATTTACGAAAAAAACTCTTAACCTTTATAATTGCATTCCTAAAATTGGCCTTATTTTATAAAAAAAGTCATACATTCTTAATTTTAATATCTACTTCATTATTTTAGATTTTCTGGATCTTCTACTTCTGAGCAATAGTTACATGGAGTTACAGGCTAATTTGTGATGATCCTGAAGAGCGTGATCGCAGAAATGGTAGAGTGTACATCTTACACGAATTATCTACAGATGATCCTTGGAACTTACAACAACCAGTAGTAATGAATATATAGGTATCTATATTTGTATGATTTGTATATCAAAAGGAAGCAGTGCCGGTTTAACACAGTCTGCCGCCCGGTGCTTTACGGATGTGAAACCTGGAAAGCGACAAAAACCCTTACAGACAAACTGCAGGTCTTTGTTAATAAATGTCTACGAAGAATTGTTCGTATTTTCTGGCCTAACATCATCAGAAACGAAGATTTACTACACCTGACCAAACAAAAGAGGGTAGTAAATGAAATAAAGTCCAGAAAGTGGGGTTGGATCGGTCACACACTCCGAAAAAATAACTCCAGTATTGCAAAGACTGCCCTAGAGTGGAATCCCCAACGAAAACGAAAAAAAGGTCGCCCAGTACAAACTTGGAGACGATCCATCATGGACGAGATAAGAAAACAAGGAAAGTCTTGGAATGAGGTGAAGGCCTTAGCGCAAAATAGAACCCGATGGCGCGTTTTCACTGAAGCTCTATGCTCCACTTAGGAGTTCAAGAACCTTATGTATATATATATATATATATATATATATATATATATATATATATATATATATATATATATATATATATATATATATATATATAACAAGCGAGTCTTCTACAGCTGGCGCCGCTTCTCGCATCCTAATTTCCAGCGTTTTCTGTCGAAGCAATCTTCAGTTGTTAGATCTCTGGCGGTCATTGCATCGTCGACATCGTCTCTTCAGGATCGTCTTGGTCTACCTCGTTTTCTTCTAGTTGACGGAGTCCATTCTTCTATTTTTTTTTGGCCATCTATTTTCCGGCATTCTCTGAAGGTGTCCATACCAGTTAAGTCTTTTGGCTTCGATTTTTGATTTTTTTCTTTGGTTTATTTCCCAGAGTTCGGCGCCATACAGTCCAATACTTTCTATTATTGTTTTATAAATTCTTCTTTTATTTTCTTTTGTTATTTTTTTATTCCATAATAGTCCGTGTAGCTGTCTGGTGGCTGATCTTGCTTGGCCAATCCTGGAATATATTTCTTCGCTACTTCCTGCTTTTGATGTTATTTGGACTCCCAAGTACTTAAAATTGTCTGTTGGTTTTATAGTTCCCATTTCGATTTGTAGGCTTTCTGGTTTTTCTCCTACAACTAAGTACTCAGTTTTTTGTATATTAATTGTAAGGCCCCATTTGGTGTACTCATCTTCCAGTTTTCTAAGCATGTAGCTTATATCACTCTCGTCTTCAGCTAGAATGACTTGGTCGTCAGCGAAATGTATCGTGTACAATCTATCATCTCCGATTGGGATGCCCATATTGCAGCACTTTCTTCTCCACAGTGAGAGTGCCTCATTTAGATATATTTTGAAGAGTGTAGGTGCTATGCAACAGCCTTGCTTTAGGCCCTTACTAATAGGAATTTTTCTAGTTAATCTATTTCCAGTTTTAATGTTTGCCGTCATATTTTTGTAGAGTTTGTACTGCTTGTATATTTTTTTTGCTTATTCCTTGTTTTTCCATTGCTACCCAAAGCATTGAAAGTGGTACACTATCGTATGCCTTTGTCAGATCTATAAAGACTATATGAGTTGAAAAGTTGTGGGCTAATCTTTTCTCGATAACTTGCTTCTTCCCATTTTTTAGAGTTCGTATTGCATTCTCGACTTCCTGTACTGTTATTTCATCGTCTTCACTGAATTCCAGTTCATATGTTGTTGTACTGATGTTCGTGAATTGAGATCTTGTTTCAGTCAAAAGTTGTGAGTAGTGTTCGATCCAAGATTTTTCTTCTATTAAATCTATTCTACTCGTTTCTTTTCTGTTTGTTCTCAGATTTTTTACCGTTTTCCATGCTTCTCTTGATCTTTTTGACCCTATATATTTGTTGAGTTCTTCGCATTTACTTTCCCAGGAAATATTTTTTGCTTTAGTTACTAAGTTTTTTACTTCTCTGTTTGATCTTGCATATGTTCGTCTATCATCTGGATCATTTGTTTGCAGCCACTTTTGATATGCTTGTTTCTTGTTGTGTACTGCATTGGCGATGTCATTTGTCCACCACAATGGAGTATTCTTTTTGTTCTTTTGGATTGTGCCGAGCGCTTCGTAAGCTGCTTCAATGATTTTATTGAGTATCTCTTTATAGGTATTCTGGGCTGAGGAGTAGATCAGGTTTGCCAATTTTTGGCTAAGTCGCAGTTAATTTATGAATAGTTTATGAAAATAAAGAAAACAATTACATTTTTTTTATTTCAAACTTAAATGAATACTAACAAAATACAAGAAGCAAATTAAAAGCGAACTTCAAAAAGTAAAATAAAAATGTACCTAATATCATTCCAACAGGTAACATCAGGTAGGTAATCAAATACCTTTACTACTGAAAAGCTTGTTTTCTTGCTTTTACTGAAGCGAAGTTTTCGAATCGAATTTATATTTAATTGTATTAGCAGGTCCTCGTTAATGGATGAAACTGATAAATTCAAATTTTTTTGGGAAATTGCATTTCTTAAGTAGGTCTTTACCCTTTTTAATGTCTAAAGAGAGCGTTCGCCACTTGTATTTGCGACAATTATGGTGAAAAAATACGCAGGCAAATATTAACGTTTGGAAATGAAGATATTAATAGAGAGTTTTTAGGCCCTTTATTTTTCGATGGACGTTAAACGTAAAACGTTATACTTGTCATGCGCCTTGAATAATAAATAAGGGATAACGTTTTTACTTAAAATAGTTTTTGCATCCTTTCGGAAATTAAGCTATGACAGATTATCGTTAATTGACATTTGACGAACGTAACCTATGAAACGGCAGTTATAGGTCGATATAAATGGTATAAACAAACATGACAGTCGAATGTTTACCATTGCTTTTCAAAGTTTAGTTTGGTTTAAGATGAGTTATTTTTATCATTTAAAAAAGGAAATTAGCCTTGTGGTGGTGAAGCAGAGGCCATTGGTTGAAGGGGAAGCAGTTTTCGGACTTCTTCAATATTGGTGCAATGAACATAACCTGGCATCCAGCTATATGTTTGTGTGACACAGTGTTGCCACTTTTTTTTTGTATAAAGTATAGGAGTGTTTAAAATAGAAAGATACTTTGACGAAATTATATATGCTTTAAAAAACTTATACAGAAGTAAAATGCTTCACATTTGTATTTAGGTATATACTTAGGTAAATGTGAAGTGTTTTACTTCTGTAAAATGTAAAAATGTACACGCCACAGCCACAATTTTTGAATTCATATTAAAAAGCATTCATAAAATAGTATTTTTTATTTTAAATATAGCTAAATACTTTTGTTTAACCTAATTTTTTTTTTCATTTAACTTTACTTTATTCTGTAATTTATAAAGTTTCTAAACTATTAATTTTTAAGCATAATTTTAATGGTTTTTATTATATAAGTATTTTTAAATGTAGAAATGCAAGATATAATTTTATTTTATAATATTTATAGGTATAATTTTAATGAATTATATACCTATGTATAGGTAAAAATATATATATTTTTCACATTTTTGTTTAATTATATATGTATTTTTCAATTTTACATTTTCATTTCATATAATATAAATCTTGCCAATAATTTTATATGTGAGAGTGGGAAATATTTGAGTATATGGCAACACTGACGTATATTAAGCTTACATTTAACGTCAAACATATCAACGAGGTTATGTTCATTGCACCAATATTGAAGAAGTCCCAGTTTTCAAGTGATGAATTCTTAAATTTTAACTTCAGTGTTTGGAACTGACTTTTTAATATTATACATTTGTTGTTCACTTATTTTAACATTTAATGATCTTCATGTTTTACCTAAATAAAAAGGAAGGCATTCACAAGGTAGTTTTTTTATTAATAATAGATTATTGAAACAAAATAAATCTTTTATTTACAAAATATAGTGACCAATACAATCATTCATCAGATAACCAAATGGTTTAATTTCAGATAAATCTGGACAAAAATTTATACTGTAATACATTGCTGATGTACTTGGATGATTTTTACTACAATTTTCCAACATTTCTCCCTACAATAATGTTAAATACAGTTTAAAATATTGTGATGTAAATATCTGTATATTTCTTCTTTGGATTCTGTCCATTCCAATTTGTGTCATAGCAGGGTTATTGATTTTTGTCATTTAGTCATAATGTTGAAATTTACTAAAAAAATTTAATAATTCTATTCAAATCAACAGCTGTCTGGTTTGTTTATACCATTTATAGTAGTTTAAATTTATTCCGCCAAGGGTCAGATACTTTGTTTTCAATCGTGAATACTCTATAACCTATTTTATTTGAATAATTTGCTATAATCTAAGAAAATAGATGACGAAGACACAGAGAAGTAATAGATTACAATTTGATAAGAGGCTTAATTCTTCACAATATTTTTGATCCTGTAATACCTGTTGCATCAAGACTACATTTTGTGTTGGAAACAATTGAAGAGAAAGATGCTGAACTAAATTTTCTATTTTTTTTATTCTATCATAGTTATCTTTGGTTCTGCTCTTAGACAAGGAAAGAGAGCTGCTCATATGACTCTTTTTTTGTTTTTTATGATTTATATATCTGGCATTTGACAACATTACAAACACGTAATCCCTTAATAACGTTAACCTTATCTTTACCTAAATAAGGGAATACCTTATCCTCTAATAAAGTAATCCGTTATTTTTCTGTTAATGCGCATGAGCAGAATAACGTATAACGTTTAACGTTACTGAAATAAGGGGCTTAAAAACTCTCTAATATATTATCGTATAAAACTGTTATGTTATGTGAACCTACCTTAATATTTGTAAACCTACCTTAACATAGGTGACAGGTGAAGGACATTGACAGCAGACAGGAAGAAGAAGAAGATGGCTCGTTAGATATAATCATGTATTAAGTTTAGTTGGTCTTTAATAAAAGATATTAAAAAGAAACTGGTCGTCAATCTTATTAAAAGCCCACAGAGACAACGTAACATGGTGTCAGAAGTAAAAATTCAGGTCAGATTATAGTAACGAGTATTATAATAGTCATACAAAAGTCGAAACATGGTCTAGCAGCACGTGGTGATCTGGTTGGTGTTAAAAGAAATTAATTAAAAAACGGTCAAAAGGTAAAGTTCAACCATGTCGGAACAAGATTCTATAGAGCAGAATCAACCTGTCGTTGTAAAAATAAAAAGTAACGTGATAGGAAATGAAATTCAACCGTTGTCAATGCAAGGAAATTTGGCACATAACTGGGGAGAATGGAGCATAAATTTCAAAATATTTTTGAGAGCCACAGGTTTAGAGGAAGAAAACGATGCGAGAAAAGTAGCTTTATTATTGCACTATATTGGTACAGATGCAAGAAATATTTACAAGTCATTTGAGTTTAACATGGATACTGTAACATTTCAAGAAGTTGTAGAGAAATTTGAAAAATACTGTAACCCGAAGAAAAATTTAACAGTAGAAAGACATTATTTTCTTACCAGAGTACAGAAAGATGGTGAAACCATTGAAGATTTTATGACTAGTCTAAAGAATTTGAGTTTAACATGTGAATTAGCAATTTTAAAAGAAAGTTTGGTGTGTGACATGTTCATTATTGGTTTAAATCCTAAATACCATTCAATTAAGCAAAAACTATTGCAAGAAGTAGATCTGAAGACAGAAAAGGTATTACAAATTGCTCAAAATATAATTACAACTCAAATGCAAGCACAACAGTTAAATAAAAATTCAGAAGCAGTGGTATACAAAGTAGAGAAGAATAAAGATGGTCCAGGTCCAAATTTTTCAAATCATTCAAGGTATAGAAATGAAGTCCCAGGTCCAAGTTGGAGAAATGATAGTCAAAGGTACAACATAGATGGTACGAACATAAACAGTCAAAGTCAGGTAACAAGTCAGAATTTTAAATCAAGATATAATGGATATGCAAATCAGAGTAAGAATAGTGAAAATAATCAAGTGGTAAGAAAAGTTTGTCAAAGATGTGGTGAAAATCATAGAAATAAATGTCCAGCATTAGTAGCTATTTGTCATTATTGTAAAAAACAAGGTCATTATGCAAAATGTTGTCAAACTAAAAGAATAAATAATATAAATTTAAGAGAAAGTACAGTACAATCATCTAATAATGAAAATGATTCATGTTTTGTTATTAAAACTATTAGTCAGAATAGTATTAATCAGAATTGGTCAATTGTAGTCAGAATCAATAAAATAAATGTAGTATGTTATTTAGATACAGGTGCACAAGCTAATGTGATGTCAATAAAAATTTTTAATGAGGTTAATGTACAAAAGTTAGAACTGGTACCTACATGTATAAATTTAAAGTCTTTTTCAAATGATGTCATACCTATAGTAGGAAAAGTAAATTTGTTATGTGAAATTGAGAATAGGTTAGAAAGTATTGAGTTCATTATTGTGAATTTGGAGTGTCAAACAATTTTGGGTCTAGATACTTGTCATAAATTAAAATTAATTAAAAGAGTTGGTCTAGTAAGTCATGAGTCTATAATAGAGAAAAATAAACAAGTTTTTGCTGGTCTAGGTTGTCTACCTAATGTATGTCACTTAGAAACTGATAAAAATATTAAACCTATAATAGAACCGCCAAGAAGAATACCTTTTTCTTTACATGATAAATTAAAAGAAGAATTAAATAGAATGTTGTCTACGGGAGTAATAGAAAAAGTCAATGAAGCAAGTGAATGGGTAAATTTAATAGTCTTAGTCGAAAAAAGTAATAAAAGTTTGAGAGTTTGTCTGGATCCCCGTAATTTAAACAAAGCTATAAAAAGATGTCATTATCCTATACCAACATTTAATGAGATTAGGTCAAAATTAGCAAAAGCAAAATATTTTTCAACACTAGATGCACAGTCAGGGTTTTGGATGATACCATTAGATTTAGAGAGTTCTAAGCTATGCACATTTAATACACCCTTTGGAAGGTTTAGATTTACAAGATTACCTTACGGTATAAGCTGCGCTCCTGAGATTTTTCATAAAGTAATGAATGAAATAGTAGGAGACATAGAAGGAGTTTGTTTATATATAGATGATATTTTAATTTATAGTGAAACTTTGGAAGGTCACAATAAAATACTAGAACTAGTACTAGAAAGGGCAAAACAATTCAATTTAAAATTCAATATGGACAAATGCAAATTTCTATTATCAGATATAAAATATTTGGGTCATATTTTTAGTGCAGAAGGCATATGTCCAGATTCTAGTAAAGTAAGTGCAATTTGTCAAATGTCTATTACTAACAGTGTAGCTGATATTAGAAGATTTTTGGGAATGATTAATTATTTAGGTGAGTACATAGATAATTTAGCAGAGCCTACAAAAAATTTAAGGTTGTTATTGAAAAAAAATATTAGTTTTCATTGGACAGAAGAGCATGAAAGAGAATTTGAGTCGCTTAAAGAAATGATTAGTCAAACGCCAGTACTAGCATATTTTGATAACAATTTACCTTTAACATTATCAGTTGATAGTTCACAATTTGCAGTTGGTGCAGTGATTTTACAAAACAAAAAACCTATAGCATATGCATCTAAATCTTTGTCACAGGCTCAGTCAAATTATGCACAAATAGAAAAAGAGTTATATGCAATACAGTTCGGATGTACTAGATTTAAACAATACATTTATGGTAGAAAAGTTCAAGTTGAAACAGATCATAAACCATTAGTCAGTCTTTTTAAAAAAACCATTATCTGAGGTTCCAGCACGTTTGCAAAGGATGATGCTAAACTTACAGCTTTATGATTTAGAAGTTAGCTATACTCCAGGAAAATTTCTTTTCATCGCAGATACATTAAGTAGGGCACCAGTAGAAGGTCCAGATAATACTGATAGTGGAGATGAAGAGTTACGTATACATGGAAGTTTATTAGTTAACAATTTAGCTGTGTCTTCAAAGAAATTAATGGAAATACAGGCAGCAACCAAAACTGATAGAGTTTTACAGTCAATACTAAGATATTATAATGAAGGTTGGCCAAGTTCGAAAAATAAATTGGAAACGGAGGTTAAACCGTATTACAATTTCAATCATGAAATACATGTTGTGGATAGATTAGTCTTTAGAGGAAATCAAATAATAATTCCTGAGTCATTGCGTCAAGTTATATTAGAAATAATTCATGAAGGTCATTTAGGATATGAAAAATGTATTCGACAAGCACGTACAGTAGTTTTTTGGCCAGGCATGTCAGTAGATATAAAGAATAAAGTTGAACAGTGTCCTTCTTCTTCTTCTTAGTCGTTAACCTGATGCAGGTATCGTGATATCATGAAGCTGTTAGGTAATTTTTCCAATGTTCCTCCACGTTTTTCTATCTTCTGCCAATCTAGCACATTCTGACAATGGAGCGCCAATGGTAGCAACAATATGGTCCGTGTATCGTGTAGGAGATCTACCTCTACTTCTTTTGCCTTCTACTTTTCCCTGGATGGTAAGTTTTTCAAGACCATTTCTTCGAAGCACATGTCCAAAATAGCTTATTATCTGTTCTGTTATTTGTGTTCTTAGTCTTTTCTTTATGTTTAGCTGGACCAGTATGGATTCATTTGTTCTTCGGGCCACCCATGGTATTCTCAGCATTCGTCTCCAGCAGTACATCTCAAATACATCTATGTTCTTTTTGTCTTTCTCAGTAAGGGTCCAGCATTCCGATGCATAAGTAAAAACTGGAAAAACTAGACTTCTTACTAGTCTCATTTTTGTATCGGTAGTAATTTCATGGCTTTTCCAAATTTTTGTTAATTTTGCCATAGCGCTTTTTGCGATTGCTGACCGCCGCTTTATTTCTTCAGTACAGCCTCCTTTGTTGGTTATTAATGAGCCCAGATACACAAATTTATCTACAACAGCGATATTGTTTATCCTAACCAGATGATTTTGATTGTTGTTAGCTCTGTCAATTATCATGATTCTCGTTTTATCCCTGTTTATTTTAAGGCCCATCGATAAGGTTACGTCTTCTATCCGTTGTAGCAGGTGAATCAATTCAGTTTCAGAACTAGCGAGGATAGTAGTATCATCTGCATATCTCAAGTTGCAAATCTTCTTCCCGCCAATGGTGATGCCACCGTTCCAGTCCTCAGTAGCTTTCCGCATTATCCATTCACCATAGATGTTAAATAAAATTGGGCTTAGTATGCAGCCTTGTCTCACGCCCTTTGTGACCCTGAAACTGTCAGTTAGTTCCCCATTTATTCTAACTCTGGCATAATTGTTATTGTACAGGCTTTTAATTAGCAGTATCAGATGATTAGGGACTCCCATTTCAGACAAAACCTGCCACATTTTACTCCAGTTGACCAAATCGAAAGCTTTACTATAATCTATGAAGCACAAATATGTTGTGATGTTGAATTCTCTGGATTTTTCTACAATCTGCCGTACGTTTAAAATTTGTTCTCTAGTACCACGTCCTGGGACGAAACCTGCTTGTTCCTCCGCAATGTTAGGTAGTAAAAAGGGCTTTATCCTCTCGAGAATTATGTGTAAGAGTATCTTACTGCAATGCGCAATTAGAGCAATTGTGCGATAGTTGCTACATAAATCTTTCGCTCCCTTTTTATGTATGGGAATATATAGTGATTGTGTCCAGTCCTCAGGCCATTTACCTGTCTCCCACACTCTTTGACAAATTTGATGTATTATATCCACTCCAACGTCATCTAGGGCCCAAATCATTTCAATAGGTATGTTATCTGGACCGGCAGCTTTTTGACTTTTTTGCCTCATAATTGCTGCTTCAACTTCACTTTTGAGTACGTCAGGTTCCGTCGCAAAACCGGCATCTTCTTGTTGTGATGGGGCGTCTGTGCTTTCCTCCATCATCAGTCGTCCACAGTATTCTTTCCATCTGTGTAAAATATCTTTTTTAGAGAGTGTCCAGCATGTCTTAAATATCATAGATCAAATAGTCCAGAACAACTATTACCACATGAAATACCAACTTTGCCTTGGCAGAAAATTGGTGTTGATCTTTTTTATTATAGTAAAGTCACATATATATTATTAGTAGATTATTATTCTAAATACTTTGAAATAGCGCCTTTAAATAATACTTCAGCAAAAGAGGTAATTAGTACAATGAAGTCTATATTTGCGAGACATGGAATACCATTGATCTTAATGTCTGATAATGGTCCCCCATTCTCATCAAAAGAGTTTCAGTCATTTTTAGTAGATTGGGACATTACTTATCAAAGTTCTAGTCCTTATTATCCAAAAAGTAATGGTTTGGTAGAGAGGACAGTTCAAACTGTAAAAAATATTTTTAATAAGTGTATAGAGTCAGGCTCTGATCCATATCAGGGAATGTTGCAATACAGAAATACAACGTTAGAATGTGGTTATTCTCCAGCTCAGTTATTAATGTCACGTAATTTAAGAATGAAATTACCTGTTAGTGAAAAAATACTCATACCAAAAACAATTGATAGGAACGAATATAGCAAATTTGTTAAGGAAAAAGAAAGGAAAGTAAAAGAATATCATGATAGGTCAGCTAGAAACTTACCGAATCTCTTTGTTGGAGAAAATGTATTTTATAAAAAGGTTCCATCATCACCGTGGTTACCAGCTACTGTGATAGAAATAGGTCCTTTTCCAAGATCATATGTCGTCAGAACACCTGAAGGTGTACATTATCGTAGGAACAGACAACACATATTAAAGCCTGCCAGTACAATTAGTAGACAAAATAGTGAGGTGATAGTTAAGCATGAAAATAGTACAGCAGCTAGTTCCAATTTGTATGAGGCTCCAAATATGAACAACGATACATCAATTTCAAATCAAAGTTATGACAATTTAAATGTTAACTTAAATAGGTCACATAGACTAAATGTAAGTAATCAATTTTGTACCAGGAGTGGTCGAATTGTAAATAGACCAAAAAGGTTTTCATTTTCAGAAGAGTAATGCGGCAGTGTAGTGTTGCGGGTAGATTTAGGTTGTTAGGATAGTTTAGTTTTTTTTTGTTAAAAAAAAAGGGGCATGTTATGTTATGTGAATCTACCTTAATATTTGTAAACCTACCTTAACATAGGTGACAGGTGAAGGACATTGACAGCAGACAGGAAGAAGAAGATGATGGCTCGTTAGATATAATCATGTATTAAGTTTAGTTGGTCTTTAATAAAAGATATTAAAAAGAAACTGGTCGTCAATCTTATTAAAAGCCCACAGAGACAACGTAACAAAAACCTGTACCAATTCTAAAGGAATGTCTATTTTTAATTGGAGAGGAGACGTTAACAAATGCTTCAAATGAACACAAATACTCGTTCAAATCCTCCTTGTATTTTTATTGTAATGCGGTTAGTGATCTGAAAATATCTTTATCATTCGTAGTTTTTAGTTTAAACAGATCAGCGAATAATCGACTTAATATTGTCTATTATAAAAACATATCATTGTGTTCGCATTTTTTTCGTTTTGGCTTAAACTTGCGACCAAATTCTTTTCTCCGAATTGTAATTAACCCTTTGTAAAATGTCAAGCCAGAGTGAAAAAAATATTCGCTTTTCCGATAGAGAAGTTGCTTCAACTCCTACTACATTTTTCTCATTTATATCCGTTGGCATTTTAATCAAACCGTAATTGCTGTTTAATGTTTTTACGGCATCAAAACGAGAAGACCAATGGATTTTATTCACTCTTTTAGGTAACAGTGTCTGCCCCGACTCCGGCGAATCGTTTATTACACGGGACAATAATTTCCATCTATACGTAGAACCAGAGAAAAAATTGAAGATAGCCTACACCAACATAAACAAAGATGTTGCTTCCAAACAACAATTTGGTGCATTTTGAACAAACCATAGAGAGCTAAATCATTGTAAACTCTAGTATGTGCTTGCAAACTAGAATACTTGCCACCCATATTACTGGCATTGTCGCAACACTTTCCTCTACAGTTCTTAATATCTAATTTCAAAGACTCTACTATCCCAATAACTCTTATTATCAAGTTTTTGTGAGCTATGTCCAGTGCTTTTATAAAATCTCATGAATCTTTCCATGGGATTCCCTTTATTGTCAAAATATCTTAAAATCACTGTAAGTTGGTCATGGTGTATTATGTCAGGTGTTGAATTTACACTTATAGAATAGTATTTGTTTGCCTTAATGTGCCTAACAATTTAATTAATGAGTCGATTGGATAAAATATTCACTAATTCGTTACATGTATCTTTTGATAGATATGACGTTTTGCCCTTACCTAAATTTTCTCGTTTATTAATATGTTCTTTTAAAAATGGATCATATTCTGAAAATAGTTCCAGTAAAACTAAGTAGTTTCCATTCAGTTTTTCGCCAATTCTTTCATGAGTACCTCTAAATGCCAATTCCCTGGAAGCTTGGTAACGTAAACTGAACATTTTATTATTATTATAGCATGTGGATTTGTATGCAAATTTTATTTAACTATTACCATATGATTTCGGAACAACCGCCCGAGAACCTTGAAGAACCGGCGCTGAAAGGAAGATCTCCAACACGATGGGAAGATTAAATAAAGATTGGTGAAAAAATCCCTTGATGAAGTTGTCCATCTGGTACAGAATTGCAGCCAACGGAGACAGCAAGCTCACAATATTTAGAGTGTCTCCACCCACATCTTAAAAAGGGTTTAAGGAATGAGGAGGAGGAGGCTATTTGTTGTTTTTGGGACTTTGGTTTGTTAATGTACCATGGATATAGAAACAGATATAATCATAGAATATTAAATAAAAACTTTCCTGTCAGATTGGTGATACCCAATGGCACTAATGTCCCAATACAATGCTTGGTTTGTCAATCTGACTCAATTATTAATGGGTTGAGTTTACCGAAAGTACAAGCTGATCATAGCTACAAATGTCAAACAAGTAACAAACAATTTCGGTTTAGCAGTGTTGACATGTTTTTATAATGTAGATGCTGTATGATTCAAATATAAAAAGATAAAGCTTTAGAAAAGAACATTTTGTTTATACAATGTTTGTTATACAAAGTTTTTTCTGTATCTTCTTTTGAATGTTTTAATGACCGATTGATCCATTGGCTGTATCAATGATGTTGAATTCGCAGGCAGAAAAGAGCACGTGATATTTTTATTGTCACTTCGCAACATACTGGCTTCAGGATGGGCAGGTGCATTGTCTAAAATGAGAATCGCCTTTGGTGGCAATTTTTTTATATTGCGAATATTTCCTGGGATATCCATTCATTATATTGCGCGTAGTAGTTAACGGAAAGCCCGTTCATATTTTTCCCGTGAAACAACGTGGTGTACCAATCAATAACTAAGGAAGGCGATGGTCACCACTTGCAACTTTCTTTTATATTAGTCAACGACTTCAATACTTGCGGCACTCAATTTTTTCTTTCCTTTAGCTTTTTTCTTAAATCATTGACTGTTATTATCGGAACATCATACTTTTTGTTCAATGCGACAGGAAAAACACCTTTCTTTAGTTCTGCAATAATTTCATTTTTTTTCAATTGACAAAACACGTTTTTTTTTTGATGCTCCAGATGTGAAAGGCTGTATTTTTCAAAACTTAATTGATCAAACGACTAAGTGACACAATCAATGCTCGAATTTGATTCAAACTGAATTATGGTGACACACAGATATTGACTGTAATAATAAATTGTGCTGTGCGTTTTTATTTTCAGCATGCGATTCTAAAAATAGAACTCTAAAAGCACCGTATCATTTATCATTATATATTTAAATTGAAATTTCATCCAGAGCCCTGAATAAGAACAAAAATTATGGTTGAATTTACCGAAAGTACAAGCTGAATATAGCCGCAAATGTCAAAAATATTTCGGCTTGGTAGTGTTTGCATGTTTTTATAATGCATATATTGTCATCATCATCATCATATAACGGGGGTCCTACGGCGATTGCCGCTTCCCGCATTTCAGCCTCCATCTTTTCCTATCTCTCCAATCTCCCTCTTCTAAGCCTCTAGATTGCATTGTTTTTGTAATTTCTCTTCTCCAGGAATTTGGTGGTCTTCCCCTTTTGCTTCTTTCTGGCGGAACATACATTAAGGCTTTCTTTGGCCACCGCTCCTCCTCCATTCTCATCACGTGACCATACCATTGTAATTGCCTTCCTTGTATTCTATCTGAAAGAGTATCTCTAATTCCTGTACGGTTTCGTATTTCCTCATTCCTGATTCTTTCCATTCTCGATACTCGACATGACCTTCTAAGATAATCCATTTCCACAACGTCTACTTTATCTCGTTCATTCTTTGTCATCGTCCAACATTCGGCACCATATGTGGTAATTGGTTCTACAATTGCTCTGTATACGCGAAGTTTGGTATGCATCTTCATTTTATTAGACCACAGTAATGAATTCAGTATTCGGATGCATTTTTTCCCTTGGGTTATTCGGTTTTGTACATCTATCTTAACTCTGCCATCTGCTGATATGATGCTTCCTAGATATTTATACTGGTTGCAGCCTTTTATGACTGCGTTTTCAAGCCTCAGATCTGTGGTATTTCCTCCAATTTTTAAATATTCTGTTTTGCTTATGTTTACAGTAAGCCCCCATTTGGCATATTCCTCAAATAATTTTCGATTCATATTCGATTCGATGCATATATTGTATGCTTCAAATATAAAGAGATAAAGCTTTTAAAAAGTACATTTTGATTATACTATTTTATGAATTCTGCAATTTTTAATTTATATGAAGCAGTAACGAGTAGATATTTGTCTCTTTCGAGATTAATTGCAAACATCTCTTGTAATCTGGCAACTGCTGATTTGACGATTGCCAAATCTATCCCCTGAACTACCAAAGGGTAATTGCTAACAAAATTCTAATAATTAACTGCAATTAATCTGCAAAGAAACAAATATTTACTCATGGTTGTTTTATATAAATCAAAAATTGCAGAATGCTTAACATAATATAGACAAAATGTACTTTTCTAAAGCTTTATATTTTTATTCACACTTAATAAATTGCAAGCATATATTATTGGCATAATTGCTATATGTTTTGTACCAGGCAGGACCCTAATATGGGTTATTAAATTTTTAGCATTTAGTTTACCATTCACCTGAAGATGCATAGCAAATTATAATATGCGAAACCGGTCGTTGGTGGCACAATAAATTGATTGTAAGTCTTATTTCTTTTATGTAATTTACTAATACAAATCTTAATTAAAATTTATATTCTAGCCGCAGCAGGGAAAAAGAAAATTTTAAAGAAAGGTGTTGTTCCCTCTCAATGTCTTTTAAAGGTCTTATTGTGTCGCATACATATTTAGAAATATCCTTATTTTCCATTATTAAAATAACTAAAAATTAATAGATTGCTTAAAATACAGAGATTGCTTCACTTAAAACGATGTCTCATATGCTATGGTAGTTTGGTTTGTTATCCTACTGTCATGCTCGATCAGTTGATTATCTGTCAAAGCGCCCCCTATACTTCATATACATCGCCAATTGCCACTGCCAACGCAGTCAATATTGTGTTGCTATCTATGAGTGAGTTCTAGGGGTTAATATTTGCACCACTATTTACTTATACAAAAAAGTAAGTTACACCAATTTCTCTTTCACCGCCTCAAATGTGGATCCAGCTATTAAATATTGAAATGAATTTACAATAAATTATAAAATAAATTAAAAATTGAAAAAAATTGTAAATCATAAAGTTGAAACTTTAAATCACAACAAATACAGAAAAATATATAGTAAATAATAGGAAATATGTATTAAAAAAATACTTAATTTATTTTGAAACTTAACAATGAAAATAAAGTCTATGGTAATACAAATGTATTTTAAAATATATTTATACAAAAAGTATTTTAACTAAAATATTTAACATCTTGAAAACAATATTTATTTCTGACAATTAGTAAGTACAATTTAATAGAGTAACTTTCAACGTGAAAACAAAAACGTTTTATGTAAGTAGTTGTATACAATTACTAAGTCTAAATATTATATACATGAAAATTGCCTTGCAAAAAATATTACAGAGTTTTAAATATTCTTTGTGCCATATATCATATGGAATATCTAAAAGCGCATTTTATGCCAGAATAAAAAAGTCTAACAATCAGTAATTCATTTGCTTAGCACCAAAAGAATAAATAAATACATGAAGACAAACATAAAATTTAACATATTTGATAAAATTAAATTTAACTTTAAAACCTTGTACTTATGTAACCTATTATTGGAAAATTCTTTAGCATTTAATAAATAATAATCAGATTAAGTATTACATAATACATGATTTTTTTTTAAATCAGAAGAAAAATAGAATATACAAATAACATAACATGTAATACAAATTAAGCTCAATATGTTGTTAAAATAATATATCCCTGAGCACAGACTAGATATTGAAATTCTTACTAGGAAACATATAGAGTGGATCACCCTGATATTTGAAAATATTCATTAGATTTTGTTGCAATGATCAGTTGATTTTTATTCCAAAGGAGATATTTTTGTCACCACCTCCCTTCCAGTTCAACACCCCCTTAATTTTAAATTGAGAATATACTATAAGCTGCACAGTATTAGGCAAGCAATGTGATGGTGTATTTAGGCATGATTTTTATTTTCATACTAACTCCATTTAATGGAGTTATTAAGTTTTCTTTTAAAAATTAAATGCACTGCCTATGTTTCTGTAATGTGTCCAAACTTTCTCATCATATATATTACATTTAGGTGTCCAAAATGGTTGTTTCATCTGATGGTATATAATTTATTGAGTGTTACAACTTTTAAAAATAAAATTAAATGCCTATGTATCTATACCAACCAATTTTTTCCATCACATATCACATTTAGATGTCAAAAATTTTTGGTTCACCCAAGAGGTGGTTGTTCACAATTATGATGAAACTACTGGTTCTTCAAAAATCTATGTATTTCAGCATTTTCACAGTCTTATGAATATTGTCAAATATGAGGATGGACTGTTTTCAGCAGCCCACTCATTATATTTTTCATATAATAAAAAAGTTTTAACTTATGCACTATCCTTTTTGGCCTCATGTTCAGCTTTAATTTTAGCATGCCAATCCTTATTCTCCTGACTTAAAGTTATTCCCCTTTTAGCATCTCGTTTTCCTAAATATACCATAAGAACACAACCTAAAGCAGTAGCAGCCATCATGTAATTTGCAATTTTAATTCTCATTCTGTTTCTACACCTCTCCATTGTACTTTGAGTAACATAAGGTGGTACTTCTGCAACATTTTTATATTTGCCAGTCCATACCAAAAATTTCTTTTCCAAGTTGTTAACTTTATGTGATGATTCCAGATTATGTTGAAACCTAACCAAAGTAGTAAGTTTCAGATGCTGTGTTTTCACAAATAAATTTGAAATGTAGTTCATCTAAAAATAAAAAGAAAAAATAATTAGATTAAAATAAACTGTATACAAATAATTTTTGCATAATGTGTTCACTACACAAAAATGAAAAAAATATTCTGTTTTTTCTGTTTCTAAAATTAGATTCAATTATGAATAAAAAACACTATCTGAATCAGTTTAAAGAAACCAAAACAGGTAAAAATTTGCCTCTAAAATGTGCAAGCCTTGAATGACCTGTATTAAGTATCATTTAACATGCCTAATTCATGATCAATCATACCTATACTTTTCTGACTATATATTTTTTATTTTTCTCAGTTCAACTATTTAAAAACAACTTTTACAACAATTTCTACAACATTTTCTGATGTTATATTTGTATAACAAATAAAAAATAAAAGAGAAACTATGTACGCAAAAATTTTTGTTCCTTTTTTTTTCATTCAAACTCAAGTTATTTTTAGCTATGTGTCGATTTTAATCAAAAGCAAGATTTATTTTTGTTGTTTTTATATAGAATTATGATCAGTCACTTTAATTGTTTGACAAAAAAAGAACATTCAACATTTTTAGTTGAAGATAGCTGATAGTGAAGATACAATGTATATTTATAGGGCTGCATCTAGTTATATATATATATATATATATATATATATATATATATATATATATATATATATATATATATCATAGTCAAATATTGTTATATATTTCTTCGAATGTATAGATGGAAGCATATTACAAGAAGTTAGAGCAAAAAATAAATATACTATTGTGAATTTTACTACTATAGTCATAATGGCTTAGGCCGGGGATACACATTCCTGTTACTATTACAATGGTATACCAGCTACTATACCAGGTTACAATGTCAGCTACTATACTCAAACTGGCAAGTGTAAACGTTTACGAGCATGCCAGTTTCTGGCATGCTAGCTAATTGCAATGTGATTTTTCATGCCAGTAGCGTGCTTTTTGATGTACTGTGCATGCTTGCAGAGTAGCAACATATTTCTCTGTTTTTTAGTTTGATTTGGTTTTCATTATTAAATTTCTAACAATACCTGTGGCCATGAGCATGTGTATCTCTGGTTTTATATCTACTCCTGCTTTTTTGTGTTGCCAGTACATGCATGCAAGCTACTGGCAAGTAGCTTGCATGAGATGGTGTACTCGCAAATGTGTTTTATGCATACCAGTTACTGGCTTATACCAGCAACTGGTATGCAAATTACTTTCCCATTTTACAGGCATGTGTATTTCCTGCTTTCTAGAAGACAGAGAGCCTTAGAGGTAGTACCTACATTTACACTAATTGGAAAGGAAAGTTTCCTGTTAAACTAACATGTCAAGAATGGACATATTCTATGGAATTATTTGATAAACAACAAAAAAAAAGAGCAATTCATCTTTAATTACAACTTTGGAAACGTTTCAATTACGTATTTAATATTTCGGATAATTTTTTTTAATGTCTCTATTGTGGTTTTAAACTTTTTATGTAATACCTATGGGTAAAAAAGTTAATGCTATCCATAGGAGGACATCTACGATCTATAGTAAAATATTTTTTTGCTAACCATCAATTATAATTGTTTCAATTTAATAGAATAATTTCGACACTGGACATTATCAAAATTATTTTGTCTATTGTCTATTTTGTGTAATAAATATATTCTGTCTTTAAGTAACTTGTATAGTCATAATCAGTCACATGAAGATTTGGAATTACACTTTATATAACTACATGTAACTTATATTTTAGGTTATCACTTATAATTTATTAAGTCAAATAAAAAATATAATCTTAATTGAGTTATTGTAAATTTGTTATTACTTGTAAAGTTATACCTAGCATTAAAATAGTACTTACACTTATATAACTTTTTATAACTATATAATTTTTCTTTAAAAAGTCACCTCAAGGTTATTAAATTACTTTCAATCAACTTATTCACTCAAGACACCCTATTTTTATAAGTGTCTGTGATTCAAATCAAAACAGAATAAACACAGAACACAGATTGAAATGAAAGGTTCACTTCACAATTCACAATAACAAATGCCGCCTTTGATTTTTTGATGCAAGGCCAAGGTTACTTGATCGTCGGCCATACTGTACGGTATGCGATAAAGTCAGTTTCAGAGTGGTATTGGTATAAATTTTGTTACTATGCAGGTCTGTACTTAGGAAAATATCATGGTTTTCAACTTAAAGTCAAAATGGTTTATTGCCAGAAAATGACTCATAAAAACAGCGAAGTGTTTAAAGTCCTAAACGATATGGTATTTGTGAAGCGAAGCTTTTATACTGCCTTTGTATTAATTTTTTCGAGCGTTGTCACGGGAAGCGTAATTCGTTTCAAGTCATCATATATTTATTCTAAGCAAGTTTGAACAAAATACAGATATTAAATAAGAAGTAAAAAATTAAAAGAATATAAAAGATTCGATTCGCAACAAATGTAAAAATTTAAAAGTGATCAGATTAATAACAATATTAAATCATCTGTTTAATATTTTAACACACACAATATTTCATATGAATTTGACAGGTCTATCAGAAGTAAACAACATATGTTTTTTTAAGATGTCAACAGGTGGCGTTAGAAGTAAACATACTAATTGATTGAATTATTTAAATATAATATAATTTGTTTAAAATATAAATAATAAAAAAGAAACAACTTTTTAAAAATTTATTATTTATTGTATTTAGGTATTGTTATTAATACATATAACAGTAACTCATATATCATACCTCTTAGTGGCGGAATATGGGCAACAACACATTGAGTTATAGGCAGTCCTTACAGTAGTGATCCTGGCCTATTGGCGACGTGCAAGTACTTGGAGGGGATACGAGAAACGATCGTGCGCGAGTAGCGGAGAAATCTTGCATTTTTTACTGCACATTTCATAGATTTCATAAATTCATATTGTCAATTGTCATATATCATATTCGTTTATTTATTTAAACTTTCTGTCACTCAGGCACGTAGCCAGGATTTGGTTTTGGGGGGGGGGGGCTAATTTGATGGGTTGATTTCGGGTCTGCCTCATATGTAAACTTAAATGTAGACTATTCCAAGAATAAATAGTGTATACTTATAATAAAAAATAATGACGATGACGGGAAGAAATAAATAACATGAAAGACTTTAACTTTTAAAATATGTATAATTGAACAACATATATATAAAAGTGTACTTATTTACAAATTAAACATACAATTTACAGATAGTTTTATTTAACTCCTGCTTAATTTACAGTATTGTGGTTCAATTCAATTAAATTATAGTAGCAGTCTCCTTTTCTTCGCGCCTGCCATTTTGTCAATTATATGATCGGGTTTTATATTTATATCTCGATGAGTGGCTACCATAACTAGTGCGCTCAACTTTTTATCTGACATTAAACTTTTGTGAACACTTTTCACCCTTTTCATTGTTGAAAAAGTCCTTTCCACACTGCAAGTGGTCACTGGCATAGTAGCTAATACCGTCAGGAGGTAATGTATTGTCCGGTAGTACGTTTTGTCACATAGTTCAAGAACTTTCAAAACTTCAGTCTCCTTTTTCAGTTCTCCTTTTGTACTGTTACACCACAGTATATACTCAGCTTTTACAGCAGCTAGAGATAGATTCCCCTCAAAATATTGAGTTAGATTTTCCAACAGATTTACTTTTTCAGGACTTGTAAATCCCGGAAGGAGGATTTGAAAACTAGATAAAATGTCTTCATTCGCTAAAAACCTTTCTGTTAAATTTTGAATAAGTGAGTCAACACATGGTATGTACATTGTTACTCTGAAATAATCTTCAATTGAATTAGTCTCTGGATTTGAACGATGTGGCTGACGTGAAATCAGTCTGGGAATTGCCAATGGACACTCAAATATTTCCCGACTTAGTGTTTCAGCTGAAGTAAACATGTCTCTAAAATCATTCATTGCATTATTTCTCATAGATTTCAAAGACTCCAATAATGTTTCTGCATGGTTAATAGTAGACACCATATCTAGATTTTTTTCCTGAAGTGATACAGACAGGGGCAAAGTAAGGCTAAAGAGTTTTTCACACACAAACAGGCTCACGATGAAGTCACTTTTTCCAACTGTAGCCAAGAAGCTTGCTGCTGAAGAAGATATTTTCTGGGGTGTCTGTGATATTTCTTCTAAGCTTACAACAATAGGATGCAATAGCTCCGCAAATGTTAACACACTGTTGTGTCTTTCAACGAAACGTGTTTCGCATAGACGTGTTAGCCTTTTTTTCTTTGAATCAGCGGCATGAATGTTAATATTGTGTTGTAAAATATTGTTAGCGTGTGTACTGTTTCTGAAGAAATTTGTAATCTCTTTTATTGCTCCTAAGCAGTTTCTAACACAAAAATTTGAAAATGTATCACCCAATACAAGGTTTAATCTATGGCTGGCACAATGGAAGTACCTTGCTTTTGGGTATTTCTCTCTGATCCTGGTTTGAACTCCAGTAAGATGGCCAGACATGGTGGCAACTCCATCATACCCTTGTCCTACACACTTGTTCAAATTTAAATTCAAATTGTTACATTTTTCCAAAATTACTTTCGTACGCTTACCTATTGACAAATTAGTTTCCTGTTTCAGTTTTTTGATGAATGATGTGATGCTGGCTTGAGTTGTTCGTTTCATCTTTTATCCCGTCCGACACAAACTGACCACAACGTCAAACAACAACACAGATTCAAAAATGAAAAATACA
This sequence comes from Diabrotica balteata, assembly GCA_918026665.1. NCBI lineage: Eukaryota > Metazoa > Arthropoda > Insecta > Coleoptera > Chrysomelidae > Diabrotica > Diabrotica balteata. The sequence goes on along the minus strand of OU898282.1, from coordinate 85,861,423 downwards.
GCCAGATCGTCTGTCGTCTGACACTGTCTGAATGCTACTGCTAGCCTAGCGACACTAGCGAGGTGGGCGGCCCGCGGCCAGGCCTGCGTCACTCATGATGCACCATTTCTCCCACGAACTGCACAATGCTGCCAATTGTGTTGTTATAACAAGTTGTAAAACCCTCTATTTCAAAATTTGATAACATAATTTTGATCGAGCTTACATTGCTTGTTCATTTATTGATATTGTATAATTATCCCATTACCCCAAAATTGAACTCTGTATAATTATCCTTTAATGCTTAATGCCAATATGTTTTGTAAATCTAAAAAAATTTTGGTCCATTCTCTGAAAATTTCGGGGGGTGGGGCTGAAGCCCCTCAAGCCCCCTCCCTGGCTACGTGCCTGCTGTCACTGAAGAAAATGGGATTTAGGAAATGATGTGTTATAAATTATAAAAATACAACAAAAAAATTGCCAATTTAAGTTTTATTCGTTTCCAACTTCGAAGCACAAAGCTACTACAAAGAGAAAAGTGGATTTATATTATAAAAAAGCATAAGTAACATAACCTAAATTATGCATTATTCTTGCGCCCGATTTTAAAGTCAGTTTGAAATATGTATATAATAAATAAAAGTTCACTTTTAAGTGTAAATTTTAGTTTCATAACACTCACTTAGAGTTCATTTTAACCCAAAAATCAAGTTTAATGTTTGAATTTTATTTTTTTGAAGTTTACAAAAATGCATCAAGTTCAAGTTTTTCTGAAGATGCATTAAGATATATTCGCTGTCCAAAAGTTTACAGGAAAAGAATTAATTGTTCAAACCAATATGATGATATCATGGGCTTAACCTGCTAATTTAGCTTTTCCCTTTGACTCAGTGCTTGGTTGAAAAGTTATTTGGTGATTTACTTTCTCAAATCCAGTTTTTATTATTGCATCCATATTAACAGTAATGCTGTAATTTAATAATATATATATATTTGTATTTACACTACATACAACGTTTACCTTTTAATAACATACCGACATAACCTCAATCTTACTTTTTCTTCTTATTCTTTTTTGGGGCTACGTCCTTGACAGTTATCCGGTAACCTCGATCTAACATGAAAGCGCAGTAAATTTTGCTAATTTACGACACCAGGTGTCGCTGTTCTGAACTTGCACGGTCCCAATACAGAAACATGTATGTGGATGTGGGATAATATTGCACTTTATGTGTATTGGTTATCTGTTAGTTAAATGGAGCAGGACAGGATTCTGATAGAAAAGGCAATAAGGAATCAAACGTTCGAAAATCTATTTCAGGCCATAATAATGAAAAGACCAATTTAATAAAAAGATTACTGAAATGATGGCATCATATGAGGTTATACCATACATGTTGAACTGAATTATCAAGAAGTTAATTTAAAGCACTTATACACAATATACTCAAAAATACCATTGCTTTGTCCATAGAGAAATAAAACAGAAGAAAGAATAGATGCAAAACAATAAAAAATATACAGGGAAGAGAACAACTCCTCAAACAGAAGTCACCACTATTTTTAAAAACTTAAATCCAAAAAAAAAAACGCAAATGGGATCTATCTATCTATCTAATCAGCCTTAGACGCCCACTCTTGGGCATAGGCCTCCCCTGTTAATCTCCATTGGTCTCTATTTTGGGCGATCTGCATCCAGTCCTTTCCTGCCGTTCTCTTAAGATCGTCAGTCCATCTCATCTGTGGTCTTCCTCTTTTTCTTTTCTTTTCCCATGGTCTCCAGTGTAGAATTCGCTTATTCCATCTTTCATCTTTTTGCCGGAGAGTGTGACCGGCGAAGTTCCATTAAAGTTTTGCAACCTGTCTTGATACATCGTTCACCTTTGTTTTTTCTCTGATCCATGAGTTTCTTTTCCTGTCTTTAAGACCGATACCCAGCATCTGTCTTTCCATTGCTCTTTGTGTTTTGGATATCCTGTCGATGTTCTCCTTTGTGAAAGTCCATGTTTGTGAGCCATATGTGATAACTGGTAAAATGCACTGGTTGAATACTTTCGTTCGCATATATTGAGGGAACTTTTTATTTTTTAGAATATATGATAGTTTACCAAATGAGGCCCATGCTAGTCTAGTTCTTCTTTTTATTTCTTCTGTTTGATTGTCCCTGTTCAGCTTTATTATCTGTCCTAGGTATATGTATTCTGCCACCTGCTCTAATTTATTCTGTTTGACTACTATTTCTAATTGGTCTTCTTGGTTTGTCATAGTCTTGGTTTTACTATAGTTCATCTCTAGACCTACCTCTGTCGCTTTTCTATCTAGTTCCTCAACCATCTTCTGTAACTCTTCCTTCTTATCTGTTATCAGGACTATATCGTCTGCATATCTCAAGTGGTTCAAGAGCTCTCCATTTATTCTTATTCCGTAAGTATCCCATTCTAATTTTTTAAATATGTCTTCCATAGCCTGATTGAACAATTTTGGCGATATTGTGTCTCCCTGCCTGATTCCTCTTTCGAATTTTATTGGTTCTGTAGCGTGTTCGTTCGTCAATTTTATTGTGGTACTCGCATTTTTGTATATGTTTGTTATTAGGTCCGTGTACCTGTAATCAATTCTGCCGTTCTGTAGTCGAGTTTTTGATGGCCCAATGTTCTATGCTGTCAAACGCCTTTCGGAAGTCTATGAATGCCATGTATAATGGGATTTGATACTCGTTCGACTTTTCAATCAGTATTTTTACTGTTAGCAGATGGTCGCTAGTACTAAAAACCTTTCTGAATCCCGCTTGTTCTCTTGCTTGGTATTCGTCAAGCTTAGTTGTTAGTCTATTTGTCATGATCTTCGTTAGTAGTTTAAATACAACACTTAGTAATGTTATAGGTCTATAGTTTTCTAAGTTCTTTCGGTCACCTTTTTTGAACATTATTAGTGTCTCCGCATCGTTGCAGCTATCGGGTATTTCTTTTGTGGTCAATATTTTGTTCATGAGGATATGTAGGACTTCTCTAGTTGTTTTCCCTCCTCTTTTCAGCATCTCTGCAGTTATTCCATCTTTTCCAGGTGACTTATGGTTTTTTAATTCTTGAATTGCTTTCTTGATTTCTGTTTTACTTATTTCTGGTTGTAGGTCAGAGTTTATATTTTTTATTTTTGTGTTTAATTGTTTAAGAATTTCTTGCTGTGGTTTATGTCTTGTTCTGCATAGGTGCGTATAGTATTCTTGTGTCAACTTTATTATTTGTTTCATATCATTAATGGTTGTTCCTTCGCTGTTTGTCATTTCATTTATCTGAGTTTTACCGAGTCATTGTTTTAAGCATTTCATATTTTTGTTCTGCTGGATTACTCTTTCAATCTTTGCTTCCTTCGTTTTTCTTATGGTTTCTTTTATGTTTTTTCTAATTGTTTTATTAATTTCAGTATATTCTACTGTGTTTCTTTTGCCCCGTTCAAGTAGGCTCCTTCTTGTCTTCATCAGGTTTTCTACTTTTTCTGAGATATAATTGTCTTTTTTTGTCGTCGATTTTGCAATTCTTTCCCCGGCCTGTAGCAATGTAGTTGTTAGTATTTCATTTATTTCGTTTGTTTCTTTATTTAAGTCGGTTGTATTTGGGATGCATTTTTTTATTTCTTCTTTGTACTTTTCTTCGTTTTGGTTAAGTTTCTCCATATCTAGTTTTTGTACGTTTTTGATTTTCCTTCTGGTTTCAAATTCGCTGTTAATTTTTATCTTAGCCTTCACCATTCGGTGATCGCTGCCTGTTGTGAAACCGTTTAGCACTGTGACATCCTTGATTACGTATTTTTGTGTTGATAATATGTAGTCGATCTCGTTCTTAGTTTTGGTGTCAGTTCTTATCCAGGTCCATTTTCTCTGTGGCTTCTTGTTGAAAAAGGAGTTCATGGCGTAGAGTTTCCTTTCCTCCACGTAGTTAATCAGGGTTGTCCCTCTTTCGTTTCGTACACCATATTCATATTTTTCTATTTTTGTTTCTTCGTCATTTTGTCTTGGGATAAATGGGAAAATGGGATATTAATAAAAAAAGAGAAAAGTGCAAATATCATAAAAAAATTATAGAATTTTTAAAATGTAAAATATCAAGTTAATCGAATATTATATAACAGATCAATAAAATTATACCTTATCTTTGTCAAGACAAGGTAACATCTACAGAGCGTCCGGCGTGGTTATTAAGGGTTTTAGACCCTTATTTATCTCCCCGAAGATGACAGATACATTTAATTTCTATACACCATTACATATTCAAGCGATGAAGATAGTTTAAGCTTCGTTGTATGAGTTTAATAAGAACGAATAAATTTAAAATATAAAATTTAAATGGGGTGGTTTAATTAAAATCCTCAAAACCAAAGAGTATAAATATAACCTACCAGTAATTCTGCCCATCGCATGCGACGGAAGGTTCAATAAATGGCAATCTGCAGTCATTCTGACTGTTCTAATTATTTTTTTATTATATTCTGTATATATATTTTTTGTTGGCACAATATATACATTATATCTACTACATGTCTCATATCTTATTATTTGATCAGCCACATGCTAGGATTCGGTTAGTTGTTTATTTTGTACTGAGCCAGAGTCCTCATTTAGCTCAATAAAGTAAATTTTACCTTATAATGTGTCTATTATCATCCACAGTGTCATATGGTATCTCGTATATCGCTATATATTCGTAAATAACGAAATGCTGTGTAACGTTCTTTTGGTAGTCGCTTTATTGTTTTTTTTTATATTATATTCGTTATATCCTCCCCCTTCATTTGCTATGTCGCATCTCAGGATTCGGTCAGTTGTTTATTTTATACTCAGCCACAGGCTTTCTTTAAGTCAATAAATTAAAATTTGTCTTACGGTAAATATATTTTTATTCATACTGTCCTATGATATCTCCTATGCCTCTATACGTTCATTAATATTGAAGATACTGTGTACTGCCCTTTTGGTAGCTGTCTTATTTGTTTTTTTTTTATTTTAATATATTCGTTATTTCCTTACCTTTCATTTAACATATCACACGCTACAATCTGACCAATAACAACGAACATATGATATATTACCTTTTCGGCATTGTCGCCATGTGTATTTTTCTGTTTTAACATATTCGCTATCCCTTGTCTTTTCCAATAATGTATCATACGTCACAATCCGACGATCTATTCTACGCCCACCACAAAACACTAAAAAACTATTTAAATTATCAATACGACTTTTTATCGCAAAATAGTGTCAGCTATTCCTTCCATACAGTTGTTTGTAAACAAACATGTTAGGTTAGGTTAATAATATAAAAACCAATAAAGTGCATGTGAATACATACCTAAATGGGATAAAAAAGATTTTTATTTTTTTTTTAATAAATATTTCTTTATAAATTTATAAACCAGTGACGTATGAGGTATAATATATATTATACGACATTAATCAAAATTGTTAAAGTTTGTTTGAGACAAATGCTGAGAATACCATGGGTGGCCCGAAGAACAAATGAATCCATACTGGACCAGATAAACATAAAGAAAAGACTAAGAACACAAATATCAGAACAAATAATAAGCTATTTTGGACATGTGCTTCAATAAAATGGTCTTAAAATACTTACCATCCAATGAAAAGTAGAAGGCAAAAGAAATAGAGGTAATCTCCCACATGATATACAGACCATATTGTTGCTACCATTGGCGCTCCATTGTCAGAATGTGCTAGAATGACAGAAGATAGAAAAACGTGGAAGAACATTGGAAAAATTAGCTAATAGCTTCATGATATCACGATACCTGCATCAGGTTAACAACTAAGAAGAAGAAATGATTGACTTTAATTAGTATGGACTATAAACATCCTGGGTTAACCAATAATAGTATAAAAGGCCAGGTTTTAGGTAACAACGGTTTACCTAAGGAACAAGGTCTTAACAATGTTAATAATATCTACGACCGCACTAATTGAAGTAAACCATTTTCTGCTAAACAAACTTTAGCAATAAATCAATTGTATCGTTTCAAAACAAAATATGATTGAAATGTCAGATTCATACAAATATTTTAAAATCAAAATTATTTAAGTCGATCCGGTATTTCTCGAGTTGTTATAAAAAAGTTAAAAAAAATTAAATGACGTCTTATAAAATCGATCTACATACAAAACCAGCATATAACTTCTTACAAATAAACCAAATAAATATAAACTATAACATAAATTATTTTGCAAAATAAATTTTACCTTTAAATTAAGCAACCAAAACATTGGGGTACTGACATTGGGGTACTTGACGAAGAAGGAGAAGAAACGATATCGGATGGTACCTCACTCAACTACTACAAACAGGACGGTTTCTAATAGCACTGCTAAAGAAGACAACACTCCAGTTACACAAGCCGTGAGTAGCAGTGAAAGATACTTCTGAAAAAAAAAAACTCAGATTTTGAACCATGCTTTCCAGCACCAGATAGTACTACTTTAGAAATAAATGCTGTAAATTTTCCAATAACCTAGAATTATATTGACACAGAAATGTGAGATGCAATGTAACTACAACATATTTTTATTATTTAAAAAACGAATAAAAATAATTTATATAAATTTTTATACACAAATCTATTAGAAATGTTCAAACAATTCGTCCTTTTGTACTAAGTAGTGTCCCAATTGATTGTGAAATTCTCTAACATTAGTCAAAACCAGTGACGTTATTTAAACTCTTAATTCGCAAATCATTCGCATTTTTGATGCCTCAATACCAGTAAATTTTTGGCTAGAATAAATTTTGGATTTTAGATGCCCCCAGATAAAATAATCGTTTGGAGCTAGATCTCCCGATCTCGGCGGCTGATTAATGTAACAGTTACGTCCAATAAAACACTTAAACATTTCTTAAAACTGTTCTTAAGGAATTTGAATAGTTTGAAGCAATGTTGTAAGGGGAAAACAAGCTAATAACGGACAATTTGAATAGATTTGAAAGCAATAGTAGAATATTTACATGGGAACATGAACAACAGCTTGTAATCTATATTTTTGACATGAAAAGTCGAATGTATGACCTCACCACCAAAGAAGTAAGGTAAATGGCGTACCTAACTCGCAGTTTGGAATGCCATTATGCATAGATTTTGAGACCAAACAATACTTGTCAATGAAGACTGATTAAAGGGTTTTCGCACGAGATAGGCTCTACTTTCACTGAGATCTCCTGAAGCAACAACGATCGCCCGCAATTGTGATTTTAACAGAATGTAAACAAAATGTAACAACATTTTTCACTTTGCTTAAGACCATATTGGATAACACACCATTTTCACCACTCAAGGTGTATAATGCAGATGAGACGTGTGTGAGTTCAGTAACAGAAAAAACTGTAAGATTCTTGCTAAAAGAGGTCGAAAATTTGTTGGTATAATAGATAGGTATAGGTAGAAATAGGTATAGATATGTATATAGATAGATAGGTATTATAGAGTAGACTCTGCCAATTGAGATGTATCTACTACCGCAGGATGAATCTCGATGTGTTTGCAGATTGGTTTAAGACAGAAGGTTGGGCAAAAGACCCAACGCTTCTAACTCTTGACGGTCACTTTTCTTACAGTAAGAATTTAGATGCTATCGAAAAAGCTCTGAATAATTTTGTTATCATGTTCTGCTTGCCTCCATATACTACACACAGGCTCCAGCCAGTAAACTTTAGTTTTAGGCATCTCCTTAATCACTACCATGATCAAGCACTAGAAAAATGTTTGACTAATTACCCAGAAAGAGTTGTTCCAGTATTTCAAATCTTGAGAATTTTTTATGATCCTACATGAAAGCCTGCAACCCCATGAATGATATCAAGAAAGCCGGAATCGTACCTTACAATCCAGATGTTTTCCTAGAAGTTGAGTTCGCAGCTGCTGAAGTTACAAAGCAAGACGATCCGGAAAATAAACGACAAACTAGAAATGTCATAATAACAGCTTCTTTAACTCCAGTTCAGGAAACTCCTTGTAAGAAAAATTGTAGTCAGGGCTCCAGTTGAGATAACGATGGCATCAACGATTCGGAAATTGGGCCTTCTTTATTTGTTATTTGTTAGTATATTGAAACTGGCTCCGCATCTGTACCTTCGACCTCTTTTACTATTTTTCCAAAAGATATATGCCCATTTTCCAAGTAGTTACAACCACAATGCACTACGAAAATCGAAAATCTATTGGTACGGTTATTTTTATAAGCAATCCTTAGAAAGACCACCTTTTAGGTAAGCAACAAAAAATGAAAAGAATTGAACGAAACGAGAGCCCTTAACTTCAAAAATAAAGCTGCAGTTAAACGAAAGCAAAAAGGGAAAACAAAAAACCACGTTCAATCAACGTTATAAAAACAAAAAGAAGGACGTACATAGATGATTAAGAATCGGATGTTAAAGAAGATGCAAAGTGCTTTATTTGTTCTGATGATTTTCTAATATCTCCCACAGGAAAGAGCTAGGTACAGTGTAATATTTGCAAACGTTGGGCCCATAATGAATGTGCTGGAATACTTTTACACCTGCGATTATTGTAATAAAAATGCCCAGATAGATAGAGTTCATAGAAAGTTGTAATTAATGTACTGCCTAATCCATGTTTAATTACACACCATATTATATGTGGTATATACCATAATTTTTTTTGTATTAAAGTTTTATAACATTTTTTCCTGAAATGATGTTTACTAATTTATTTCGCTTGATTTCCAATAGCAAATATACCTTTTTTTTCAACAAAAAAGGTAGGGATCATTTTACCTCGCTGTACAGGATCATTTTACCCCACCCGGTTAGGTAAGGCATGAGATTTTTAATTTTTGTAACATTTCGAAAGATGCATGAAATATAAATATATGACGGTTGCTGGGAAACTGATCTAATATTATTTTGTTCCTAATACCGTTTATTAAAATTTAAAAATCAATCTGATCAAAAATTTCGACCTCGAATATTACTTTGTCGACTAATAATACATAGTTTTATTTTTAGGTTCTATTTGGATTTCTATCCAGTAAAATTAAATTTATTTTAACGCAATTTTGTTTGGCATTGGAATTTTTAGAGAGCTAGATTTTAAAACACGTTCAAATTTCAATTAATTTAAAATGATTCGATATTTGGTTTACTGGTGGATTATTAATCTAATTGTAATTGTTTCTAACTATATATTTTTTTAATTAATTTATTTAATGTCGTCCGAACCACTGGAGTTATAGACGACAACAATGGAAAATACATATTATAACAAAGAAAGGTTAATATTAATTACGTACTAACATTAAAGAAGATTGATATATGTAATATAAGTACAGTCTAGATATTAATTTAAATATCTTTTATGCCTATAGCCGTTAAAAACTTTATAATATTGTGTAGATGATTATTGTCTCTAAGAAGGTCGCCTATATCGCTGGGAAGGTTGAGTTTACTTCTGGTTTCCTGGAAAATTTGACATTCGGTTAAAATATGTTTAACTGTACTGTTGGTTTGACACTGGTTGCAGTATGGAGGATTGTCTCTTGTAATTCGGTAGTGTATGACGGGTGTGACCAATTCGAAGTCGAGAAAAGATGACTTGTTTTTTCCTAGGTAACACAAAGGCTTGTTTTTGTAAAACATTGTCTTTAATTTGCCTTAGTTTTTCGGAACACTGCGACCATTTGTTTTGCCACGCACAACTAACCATGTTTTTTAAGCACAATTTAAGATCACTTGGCATTATTTTATTTAATTGCACTTGACAATCACTTATCGCTGCTTCGTGAGCTAGATGGTCCACAACCTCGTTACCATGTATTCCAATATGAGGTGGAACCCAGATTAATACCACATGTTTGTTTTCCTTTGCAGCATTTTGAAGTTCTTTGTAAATGTCTTTATGAATAGGATTGCTGGAGTATATGTTTTTGATGTCACAAAGGGCATTCATTGAGTCAGTTATGATTGTATAATTTCTCTGGTTTGTGGTGTTAATGAATTCTAGAACTTCAAGGATTGCGTATAGTTCTGCGTTGGAGATAGTCCAGTTGTTATGCAACTTAAATTTAGCATTATGAGTATTACAGAAAATGGCTGCGCCGACTCCGTCCGTTGTTTTTGATGCATCTGTGTAGATCTGTCGGTAGTCGCTAAATCTATCCATAATATCTTTAAAGTTGTTTATTAATATGGCTGGTGGAGATTTATGTTTATTAAATTTTGATAGATCAGTAATTACTGGTGGTTTATTTACAGTCCATGGAGGAGGAGGGTTTTCGGAAGGATGGTATATTGACAGAAATTGTATGCTATATTTATGAAGTAATCGGTTAATTCGTTCATAAAAAGGCGGATTACATTGAGGATGAGATGAGAAGTAGTGGCTGAAACGATTGCTGTGAACGTTATGGTAGACTGGGTTATCTAGAGAGGATAGAACTTTACAAGCAAACGACAAACTTAAAAAATCTCTTCTAAATTCTAAAGGGGTTTGCCCTGATTCACTACATATACTTAGTATGGGGCTTGTTCGAAAGGCACCCAAAGCGACTCGCAGTCCCGTATTTTGGATTACATCTAGTTCTTTAAGAACAGATATCTTGGCTGAGTTATATACCACTGAGCCGTAATCAATTTTTGATCGAACTAATGATGAAAAGATTCGTAGAAGAGTTGCCGTATCGCTGCCCCAGTTGATGTTCGACAGTGTCTTCGAAATATTAATGCTTTGCTGGCAAGTACCTTTTAGATTTTTAATGTGACTTTTCCAATTCAATATTTTGTCAAATGTAAGACCGAGGAACTTTATTTCTTTTACGAAGATCAGATTTTTACCATTCAATGTTAAAATTGGATTATCCTCTTTTCGCTTTTTTGAGAGGAGCATGCATTTTGTTTTTTCGTTAGAGAAACTGAGTCCTGTTATGTCAGACCATTTCTGGAGATTATTTAATGCGCTTTGCAGGATTCTTTGGTGGATTCTAGATTTGTTCCTCTTAGTAGGATAACCAGATCGTCTGCGTATAGTCTTGCTTTTACTGGATGTTGACATTGTTCCAAGATATCGTTAATTGCAACAAGAAATAAAGTTACACTTAATACCGATCTCTGGGGGTCTCCATTTTCCTGTATTCGACTTGATGATAGTGTTCCATTTGATCGTACTTTAAATGTTCTAGATTGAAGAAAATTTTGAATAAATTTTATTAATTGTCCATTAATACCCCAGGAGTGAAGTTTTTCTACTATACCATATCTCCATGTGCAATCGTAGGCTTTTGTTATATCGCAGAAAATAGCTAGACAGTGTTGTTTGTTAATGAGTGCTTCATGAACTTCGGATTCAAGATCAACTAGGTTATCCGTCGTTGATCTATTTTGAGCCGTTTTGCTCCGGGATAAGCAATTTTTTATCTTCCAGAAACCATGTCAGACGACGGTTTATAATCTTTTCAAATAGCTTACAGGTTGACGAGGTTAGGGATATTGGTCTATAGGATTGGGGATCTGTTTTCGGTTTTTGGGGTTTAGGGATTGGGATAATATATGATTCTGACCAAGACTTTGGAAAGTAGTGCTGAATCTACATTTGGTTCAAAACATTAAGGAGGTATATTCTAGCATTTGTGCTTAGTTTTTGGAAAAAAATTATTGGTATATCATCTGGTCCCGGAGAAGAGTTTTTTATGCCAAACAATGCATCGTCCATTTCTTCCAGTAAAATTGGCGAGTTCATGTAGTCTTCCGTGTTCTCTGTGATCATTATCTCTTTCTTTTATTTTCTAAATTTAAATTGAAGAAAATTTGGAGAGTAGTTGTTAGTGCTGGAATTTTGTTCGTAAAGGTCTGCAAAAATTTCTGTGATTTCTTGTGTTGAGGTAATGAATTGATCATTATGTTTTAAGAAACTAATTTGGGCGTTTTGCTGTTTTCCAGATAGTTGACGAATTTTCCTCCATAATGCAGACAGGGGAGTAGAGTTGTTGATGGATGCCACGAAAGATTTCCAGTTTTGTTTTTTAGTTTGCTTAATTTGATATTGAGATTCAGCTCTTAGTTTTTTATATTCTATTTGATTTTGTGTAGTAGCACATCGTCTGAATTTGTTAAAAGCTCGCTTGTATTTTTTGATGGCTTCATCACATTTAGTACTCCACCACGGTACTGGCGTGTGAGTTTTGGTTTTTCCGACTGCTTTATGGCCTGCTTCTAATATTAACTCAGAGAATTTTAGATAAGTTGAAGATATATTTGAGGTACTAGAGTCAGCGAGATATGGGAGTTTTTGGTCTATTTGGTCTGAGAAAAGTGTCCAATTTGCCTGGTCTAATTTCCATTTTGAGAGGAGTAGTTAAGGCGGTTTTAAAAGGACGGGTTATAAGAATAGGAAAGTGATCACTCCCGTATAAGTAGGGATGGACTTCCCAATGTAAAGATGTTTGTAGGACCGGATCGCACATGCTCAGGTCGATAACTGAGGATTCTCCTCTTTGTATATTAAATCTTGTGGGTTCCCCTGTATTCAAGATGTTTATATTGTTACTGTCAAGTAATTGTTCTAGTACTTTTCCTTTTAATGATCGAAATTTGGATCCCCAGTAGGGGCTATGACTATTAAAATCTTCTAAGAGTATACGGGGAGATAAGATCTGTTGAAGTAGTTCCTCAATTACGCCAGTTGAAAAATTTTCACTCGGTGGAATATAAATGTTGCATATTGAGATCTTTATATCACTATTAATTGTGATTGCAACAGCTTCTAAGGATGTACTTAAAGGTATTAGTTCTGCTTCGTACATTTGGTTGATATAGATGGCTACTCCACCACTTGCTTTATCTCTATTGGTCCTGTTTTTATAAAAGCATTTAAAACCCTTTAACCTTGCATGGTAACAATCCTTGAAATGAGTTTCTTGAAGGCAAATAACTGATGGTGTTTGTTGAGCAATTAACTTTTGTAACATTTCGCAACGGGTGTTGTACCCGTTGAGATTCCATTGTATTATACTTCTGAATGTTAAGTACTTAAGTTTTCTTGAGAGGATGAGAGTTCGCTGTCCATTGATGCAGATGTTCTGAAGAGTTAATGCTGTAATTTTCTTTTAATGTTTGTGATTTTTGTTTTCAACTTTTTTGAGCTTTGAGTGTACATAATGTCCAGATCCCTAAGGAAACCTGGTACATTGTCTGTATAGGTTTTAAGAAGATAAAATATGTCTGCGTTGTGTGGGGCCGATTCAAAACAATTTAAAGTTTGGTTATAGTTCAGTGTAAAATTGTTTTTATTGTCTTCAAACATTTGTTGTAATGGTTGCATTTCATCGTGAATGGATTTTTCCGGTTTTATTTTCTTAGATTGACAAGGTTAACAAGATTCATCATTAGACGCTAGAGTGTTGGCGGTTTCTGTGCATTGGGCGAAATTCTTTAATGAAGTTTGCTCGTTATGTGGTAGAAGTGGGCATACTACAGCTAAGTGACCTGATTGTTTACAAGAAAAACATTCAAGGTTGTCGGTTGCTAAGAAAATTCTGTATAATGTATTGTCGAAATTTATTATGAAAAAAGCTGGTAATGTTGCATTGTTTTCTAAAGGAGTAATGTACGTTTGTCGGCGAAAACTGAGAATATGACTAAATTCTGGGCGAGACGCGTTTATTTTAAGAAAGTTGATAGGCGATAATAGATTTAGACCTAGCTTTATTAGCTCTGCTTCTAAAATAGAATGTGGTATGCTGGGGCATACATTGGATAAAACAATTCTTTGACTAGGAGTTATTAATTTGCGGGCAGTGAGAATTTGATTGTTGACTTTAATTGAACCATAATTTTTTAAGAAGTTATCTACTAGTTCTTTTGAGGATAAGTAAATGCATATTCTATTTTGAGAAATCCGTGAGGCGAAAATAATATCTTTAGGATTTACAATATTGCCCAAGGCTATTAGATAATCTTCAATTTTAACGTCGTCAATGGAAGTAAATAAGATGGCTTGCTGTTTATCGAGAAATTTGGATGATGTGTGATTTTTTGTTGTAATTGATGCGTATGATTGTGAATTGTATTGAGTTGAATTACTAGGTATGGGAAGGTTCAGAGGAGGATTAGGGACATGGTCCCCTGGATTTTTGTTATCCATTATTTAAACGCCACATTAATAATTTAAATTGTGGCTGAGTGCGGTCCTGTTCACCTGAAGAACTTGTTTTGATATTTCAACTTATCAAAATTTCGAAAAATGATGGGTGTTTTTCGATTGACAATAAATGCTTAAATATATGTAAACAAACTTTGTTTACTTACTGGTTTTTGCAGATTCAACCGTTGATTTTAGATAAAAACTATATTTGTATTTCCAGAAAAAAGCAAGCATCCAAAACACCTGGAACCATGATTAGTCATGATTAAACACTTCCTTTATTTGCATATTTTCTGTCGTAATGTTCTGTAGTAGTAGTATATAATATATTATATATATATATATATTATATATATATATATATATATATATATATATATAATATGATATTGTAATTTTGAAATAGGATAAAACAATAATTAAATTAATTATGATCCCACTAGTTAACTAAAACAAAAAAATTATTTAATTAATTTTATTATGAATATATAAATAAATTTTATTCACGACGCCAATTTTATAATTCGTTTTCTTATTTCAGGGTTCCTATTAGAGTTCAAAAAATACCTTTATTTTCAATAGTGTTCAATACGAAGAGGAGTAAAAGGAATAGATAAAAAAACTCAAATTTGTGCAATACAATTAAAATATAATAGTAAAATAAACCTTTTAAAACTGTTTATACAAATAATGAAATTCCTTAGAAATAAATGTTTCCCAAAACAGCTTTTACACAAAAAAATTACAATAGGAAAATTAGTCCAATATATTGTATCGTCTCAGTAAATTTTTCTCTGTACTTTATTAAAATGATTGATTCTCTATCGAAAAACTCCTTTCCTGTTTCTGCTTATAAAAACAGTCCTATTGATCAAAAACAAATGTCCTGACTCACGTTTCTATCTCCTTTTGGGATTGCCCTTATTTGCTTGATTACGAATCTCTCCGGGAATAATAATGCATTGGTACTTACAAATTTTGCTCCCTTTTCATCCGGCAAATCTGCTTTCAAAACTTACTGACACCACTACTTTCACAAAATCTATACTTTTACTAAATTTTTTATAACGTTTCAAAAACAAACACACACTTGTCGATTTATTCTTTTTCCTTCCCGT